>CATIWC010000399.1:0-409625 GCA_948472305.1 Vicia faba
TCATGTAGACTACAAACTCCAAGATGATTAGAGTGAGATTTCTGACACTATAGCATAAGTAGCCAAGGCTCGAGAAGCATGACCATAAGATTCTAAAGATCTTTTTTAATGAAAATTTTTTCTATAAAAGCAGAGGCCATATAGCTTAACTAGATCATCTTTCTCTTTTAGGTTTATTCAGGTCGTTTAATATGGGTAGATGAAAACCATCAAAGGTAGAAAAGGATGCCAAAAATACAGTGAAACACAAGAGAGCAAGCCATTGAGAAGAAACAAAAAGTTGAGAAGGAATCACCAACTCATGTTTACTTTGTTGTTGACGTAGCAAGTAATTCTACTAGAGTTACTACTCAAAGCAGAAGCAAAGTTATTGAAGTAATACAAAGAAACAGGAGGAAATATTCTCCTTCATCTGAAGACGAGGAAGACCAAGAATATTTGGATTATCTGGATGAATTGATGAACCAGCCAGAGAGATCTATTGATAATTCTTAGGTTTTCTTGTCTTCAATATGCAACAACCTTAGGATCTATATTTGTACTAGCTTCTTATTTTGAATGAAAGAGTCTTTATGTTACTATGCTTTTATCACTTTAAAACATACACTAGACTAGTAGAGTCTGCTTAAACATCAAGCAGTTTCGAAAAAGTTTAAAGAACTTACAAAGTTAAAACATTTTTCAAAACCTTATTAGCTGGATAGAAGGCAGACACTATTTCTATAACTTACAAGATAAGATCAGATATTAACAAAAGTATCTTCCTAAGGCAATCTTTAATGTAGATTTGTACGATACCCAAGATCTTCTTCTATAAATATAGACATTTTGTGTGAACATTCTCATCTCATCCTACTTCAAAGACAAGAACGGGAAAGAAAAAGAAGTTCAAGGCTCAGAAGAAAGATTGTAAGAAGGAAATAACAAATATGTTAAAGAAGTAAGTAAGATAATAGAAGATCAAGGAGAAGAAGAAGGCTTCAAAGGAACTGAATTCCTTAGCTACAGGAGCATCCTCATCAGCTGAAGCTCTTTCTGTGAGAAGGACTTCATAGAGTTTGATGAAGAAGCTCTATAAAAGGAGGAACGAAATGGAGAATGGGACGGAGACTGGAAGGCTTATGTGAATTCATTTTCCAAGAAAAATGAAGAATCCTAAGAAGAGTATTCTTAAGAAACATCTGTAACATTCTTTGTAACTCATCTCCTTAATTAATAAAAAGTTTCCTTTAACTTGTTTTGTTAATTCCCTTAAATTATCATATCTTTAACTTTGTAATAACTGCTTGTTAATATTTCAACCATAAGCAACAAATAAATAAGAGATTTTTATTGATAGAAAAACTAACAAGAAAGTAAAATAAACAACATTTAAAAATAAGAAGATTTATCTGGAGATACTGTCTCTGACCTTGAAAGGAACATTTTCAGAGGTTTTCAGGACTCTTGGTAATTCTAAATTATCACCCCAGACTTAAGATTCAAATTCAACCTTAGTTTTTACAATTCCTTGTTGCATGAAGAGTTTAGAGGAGGATTCTAAAGAAAGGTATTTACTTCTTGGAAGGATAGAAGAGTCTTCTTTAGATACTCAAAGAAAACATAGGAAGATTGATCTTTATATCTGTGTTGATAAGAAGAAGAAGAAGAAGAAGAAAAGACCTTTCATAGCAATCTAAGACATCTAAGACATCTATATTCTTGTTTTTGGCAAAAAGTTTGTGGACAGAATTTGATACCAGGCTAATGCCAAAGGTTTAAGATTAGATGCCTTAGAAAGGTCATATGAATCATTAAAGATAGTGAAAAAAGGAAGATATTGTTTCCAAGGCATCATATATGGAGTAATTCCTTCACCCTCATAGTCTATTGCCTTTGCAATGGTAGTTGGAGAGATGATGATAGGTATACTTAATTCTTTAGAACAAATGACTTATTTCTAATACAACTTTTGGATAGATACACCCACCAAGAATTCCTTAACTAGATTCGGGTAAGTAAGACCGTAAATCATATCAAATTACTCATTCCTTTATGTCTGGAAACAACCCTCTAAAGATCAAGATCGTGAGCCATCCTTTCTTCAAGGTTAACATGACCTTCAATGATAACAACCAACTGGTTCTCCATATCCAAGATAGTTCAAGAGGTTATCTCAGGTGATGAAAAGATGAAGAGTGTTTTAGAAAACATATAGAAAAAATGAAAAACTAAATTTTGAAAGCAATAGAGAAGGGTTCTTAGAGACGCATTCGGGAGTAATGTAGGACAACAGTCTTTGCTTATGGTTCACTCAAAAATAGTCTTTAACAAGGTTCAAAACAGTTGAGAAGTACAAAAGAAATAAAGATTTTTAAAACAAAACATTTTAAGAACCATTGAAAAGATAAGACATAAAAAAATGAAGATGACATAAGGAGTAGTACGAGGAATATTAAAGAGGTGCGCATCATTATCAAAAAGTGTTAACCTTGTAGCAACTCAGCCATATAGATAGTTATCAAATACATGGAGTCACAAGAGAGAAAAATGTCATCACCTGATATCATAGTTTACACTCTGCTCAAAATACTTGTGTTTCACCAATGAGTAGAAGGTTTCCACAACTGAACATTTCTCAATTATATTCAGAACATAGTTAGCATAACGAAATTCAACTAGCCGAGCTTATCAGATTCTTTGAGAATTCCTTAATTGCTATTAAGTAAACTGCTCTAGAGTCTAATTAAAATCTTGAACACAAATAGACACTTCATAATATACCATGTTTATCAGCTAAAAGGTTAATCAAAGAGAACATACCTCTTGAATGAGCTTTTGATCCTTCTTGATGAAAATCTCCTTTAATAATATGAGTAGCATGATTTCTACTGGAGTTGCTCAGCTCAGACATAATTAGTATTTAAGATTTGAACTTCTTCCATTGGGTGCTAAGACTAATACATGTATATTCTATTATCTTTGGTTAATTACTTCAGTTTGTTCATCTAGCTAATTTTCAAATGCCACTTTGTTCTAACAATGATATTTTGGATGAGCCGAAGAAACCAGAGAATTAATAGAATCCTTAGCCATTCTGTCCATTGTGGCTCTTTCCAAAATCCACACTTGCTTCCCCTTTTAGTGTTGGGATTTGGAATGTATGCCTTCTTTCTTTTATATCTAATAGTCAGCCATTGTCCTAGCATTAGAATTGTAGCATTGTCTCTTCTTTTAGGCATATCTATATCAAATATAATTTGAGATCTAGGCATCCATACTCTTATGGGTGCTATGTGGTTAGTTCTAACGGGTTTTTTCTTGTATTCTGTGTTTCCTGGTAGTAATGCCTAGGCTCAATCCATACTTTTAGTTTATAAAAGTTTTGTCTTCGATGAGTCTTGACATAAGTTTATGAATCCTTCAAAATCTTTGGTTCATATGTCATTTGTTCTGGTTTCTTGAAAACCTTTGACTTGTAGGTCATTGGCTCTAAATTCCTCAGAATATTTGAATTTTGAACTTTAGGTTATGAAGTGATCTGAATCTTTGATCTCTGATTCTTGGGAACCGAGTTCTTCAATACCTTTAACTTTGAATTCACAGGTGAATATTTAGTCAGTTCTTTTGAATCATTATCTTGGGTTCTGACTGGGTCAGATTCTTACCCTTATTAGAAGTAGGCACAAAATAAGTTTAAGCATTGTTTTAACACTGCTTGAAGAAGAATGATCTAAAGGTTTCTTTAGAAGCTGAACTTTGGAGCATTCTCCATTAAAACCAAGACCTTCTATTTTGCTTTTACTTACTCCATAGATCATGGAAGCAAATTTAGTTCTCTCAAGACCTGTTGTGATAAAGCTTTGAAGAGCTATCTCATGCTCCTCTATAGATTTTTCAGAAGTTTTATCTAAGATAACCTTATGATCTTTTTCAAGAGTTTCAAATTTGTCTTGAGACATTTTTAATTCTTCCTTTAAAAGATCATTATCTCTCTTTAAGATTTTCATTTGTCTTGCTTTATCTTTGAAACAACTCATGAGGTCTTGAATGATGGAAATAATATCAAAACGAGATAGGTTAGAGAATACCTCATTTTCTTTTATCTAATTGTGAACCAGGGCATGATTCATATTCTATATCAGATGAGTTGAGAGCCATCAATTCCATATTTGCTTCTCCTTCATATTTGTCAGAACTTCCTTCATTATCAAGTTCATCCCATGTTGCCATGAGACTCTTCTTGAATTTTTTCCTGAGGATGTACTTCTAGAAGCTTCCTTTATTTGACTTGCCTTTCTGTAGATCAGGACTATCATATTTGAAGTGACCAGACTTATTAGAGTTTCAACATATCTTTTGGTCATCTTCTTTGTCTCTAGAACTGGACCCTCTGAAGAAACTTCTTCTCCCAAAGAATCTCTTTTTTCTTCTGGCCAGGTGTTGAAACCTTTTAATGATAAATGAAATGTTTTAATCATCATAGTTATCATCTGAAACTCCTTCATCCGAAGCTTCTTATGATTTACTGACTTTTGAAGATCTGTGAGTTTACCAACCAGACTTCTCAGCAGCTGACTTTAAGGCCACTGGTTTTGACATTTTCACAGGCTCATCTCCATTCAGTTTCATTTTATGGATCTAAAGGTTTCTTGTCATACTTTTAAGACTTATAGTACTCAGATCTTTAACTTCTTGAATAACTATAAGAATTTAGGTCTGAATCTCATAGGAAGACTCCTAAGAATCATCTTGACATGATCTCCTGAAGTATAACTCTTGTTCAAAACTTGAAGGCCAGATACAAGAACTTGAAACATAAAGAACATGGTTTCAAAGTCTTAATCATCCTTCATTTTGAAGAGGTCATACTGGTAAACTAGAAGGCTGGCTTTAGCCTCTTTTAACTTCTGGTTACCTTCATATTAGCTCATAATGAATCAAAGATAGTCTTTGCAATCGACTTATCTATGATTTTTATGTACATAGTGTGAGGTAAAGCATCAACAATAATACCTCTTACTCTGATATTTTCTGTACACTTTCTTTTGAGCTGGTGTGAGAAATTTTTTATCAATCAACCACTCTTAAACCTTTCACCTTAATAATAATACCATCATCAAGGATGTCCCATAGCTCATCATCAAGCCCAATAATGTATGTGTACATTTTTCTCTTCCACCATTCAAAGTGAGTACAATCACCATTGAATACCTGTGCTTTAGAAGAATAGTGACTCTTCTCAAGAGCACTATAATCATGTGGTATACTAGTTCAAGTAACATTACTATCACCAGTATCACTCATCTTAGTATACTTTTCTCTTCGAGATCTTTATATGTACCACTGTTCAGTGTTAAGCACAGATTGTGATCCTATACCAACTAAAGGTGATAAAATACACAAGAAGGGGGTTGAATTGTGTATCTGATAAATTATGCTTTTTCAAAACAAAAACTTTTGAATCTAACCAAGTTCAGATTCAAAGCTAGAGTATGCAACATCAGAATATTTAAAGTGCAGTAGAAATAAGTAAATCACACACAAAGACTATCATGGTTCCTCTATAACGAGAGTAGTCCAATCCCCTTTCCATGCAAGAGCTTTTCACTATAATCAGAACCTGATTACGACTTGCTTAGACACACCAGTCCATAACTTCCTACTCAACCTCACCAGAAAGATATTTCTTTCCTAAACCAACTATCTAGGACTTCTTTGCTCAATCACACTATAAAGAGACTTCCTTGCCTAAACCAATTGTTCAAGAATTCCATGCTCAAACACTCAGCCTGAGACTTCTTTGCTCAAACACTCAGTTTAAGACTTTTACAAATTCTAAACAAACTGTTTAGGATTACAACAATATGTAATTGATATTCAATCAGAGGTACAAATAATATAGCATAAGAAAAGAACTTGATACTTGAGATTTCTAGGATATACAAGTGTAAGAAGCTCACAAGTATTTGTGAAATACAACAACTATAAGCTATAACTTAGAGTATGAGACAATTCTTGCAATATTATGATTTATGTTGTTGTTCTTGTTGTATTATTTCTTGTTACATCCTTTGAATCATTAGATCCTTATATAGAGGGAACAAAAGAGACGTTGGAAGCTTACTTGCAAAAGTGTCTTTGTTGAAGAAGTAGTTTCCAAGAGAGAGACGTTGGGGTTGGTACAATGAGGATCTTAATCTTCTGAATAATTCTTTATCCATTATGTCTTTCTCAATTAAGGAGTCCATAGGCATGGAGTAGTAGACTGAAGAAATCATATCATTTAGGATTGAGCCTTATGCTAAAAACCTCTAGTTGACTTTCTCCATAATTCTAGCCATTGACAAGATGGAGTTGCTTTTTCAGAGTACGGACAAAAGAGATTTGTACTGTGTTTCCAGCAGAATGCTTGAAGTTCTGTTTGAATCATCAGAGGCAAAGTTAATGTAGCAATTGAGGTTCTAATTGAACTTCAGAAGCTAAAATCATATTCCATTAGAATCTGAATTTACTTGCTTCTTCTTTACATGTTATTAAACAGGTCAAAACCTACTTAATTATAAGCTTAATGATCCTTCATAATTAACCAAACATTATTATACCATATTGTTCTTTAAGTACTTTTCTTATCATCAAAAACCAAGGAGTATGAACAGATTTTTTTCCAACAAGATAGGTCAATCTCGTGAGGGCGAGATGACATAGGAAGCCCCAATCCCAACAAAGAAAAAGAGGCATACATTGTAGAGGGTAGTAAAGTTGCACTCTACACGATCAACACAATAGCAAGAGGATTCACCCGGGGCGAGGAGACTAGCTTCTCCCGCAGAAGGTTCGCCTGCAAAATCTTAAACATAGAAGACCTCCCCGACATCAAAGGTAAAAATTAAGCCCGAGAGCCAGAAGCCACAATAGCCTTCTTTAAAAAAGATGTAGATGACATCCACTCTCACAATGATAACCCCATGGTCATTACCGTCAGATGTGATGAATGAGAGATTAAAAGAGTTCTCATAGACTAGGGGAGTTTTGTAGACATTTTTATTGGGAGGTGTAACACGGTGGGATAACTGACTTGGGTGTTTTGTGTTTGTTCGCAATTGTTGCGGATAGCAAGAGTCGCCACCGAATTTTCTTTTATCCAAATAAAGGAAAGGGTGAAAAGAATAGTGTTGTACCCCAAAATTTTCCCTCCTATTTTTCCACAAGAAATCACAGCTTCGGGCTTTTCTTGACTTTTCAGATTGGCGTAAGAATCAGTCAAACAGACTTTTTCTTATCAGTCTATCCAAATTAGGGTTTTCATGGACTCTGGAACAGTTCAAGAAGATTATTAGGGTTTGGTTGAGTTTGGCTCAGGGTTTGATCAGGCAGGCGCTTCTTTGACAATAAATCAAGAACTAGGGTTTGTGCGCGCATTCTCAGAAAGAATTAATTCTATAGTTCTTTTCAATTTACTCTGAGATATGAGCTGAGGCATTTGAATTGAGAACTTGTAGTGTTTGGTATAATCAATAAAAGAAAAGACATGTGGACGTTTGTTTGATTAACTGTGCATTGCTTATGTTTAATTGGGACGTCGGGTTTATTATTGATTGCAAGACTACAGTGTTTGTTAATTATTTATTTTATCTAAGTTAGAATAATTGGATCTACTTCCAGTTATTTTAATTCAAGAAAGCTTAAATAATTAAATAAACAGTTGAAATAAAAGAGATATCTGACAATAAAAAGACTTTTATTTATTTTTAATTATTTGTACAAGTGTTATTTAAATACAGTAATTATTTACAAGTATTTATAATAATATTTATTAAAATGATTAAAAGTAAAATAAAATTGCATCCTAATTTTCCTAAGTCTTCATCTTCTACTGATGCTCCCCATTGCTCAATTGCTTTTCATCTGCAAAAACAAAAAAAAAGTCAAATGCAGATGAAATAAAAAAGCAGACAGTTAATCATAAAAAAGCTCATCATTAAAAGTGACTGGCCAGAATTAGTTGTTCACCCTCTCTGCAAATCACAAGAAATACTCTTGGTTCACAAAGAGGGAAAGAGAGATATGCTTGCAAAAAATATGAAATGCACAAGGCTACTGAATATGCCAAATACGAAGTTGCAAAGTCCAAATGGAATAAACGAACAAAGCTGTCAACAAATTGCAAACTGTACATGGCAAACTAAGTTACCAAGAGATGTCAACCAAACTGAAATGCCAAAACAAAACCAAATTGCATTGTTCAAAATGTCAACAAAGCTGTCAGACTGTCAAAAGGCTGTTAACAAATATCAAAGCAATGCAGAAAATCTGGGACAAGTACAAGATGCAGAGGAAAGAAACAATGCAAGCAACATTTCAAATTCATCATTTTCCAGCCACACTTTTTCAGAGCAAGTACAGATTTAAACAATATAATATGTTTTTTATCTGTGGAGAGAGAAAGAGAGAGAGAAGTGGAGAGGCTTACAGGCTTAGGCTTAAAGGATATAAACAAAGGATATCAGAACAAGCAAGAGAGAGGCAGAATATCACAAAAACAAGAACCACATAACAAAAACTACAAACTGTTGCATAACACAAAGAGCCTTCCTCAAGTCTTAACCTGCTTCAAACAAACCAAAGTCCTGAAACCTGGTTCAAGACACAAACCTCAAAGCTTATAAACTCTCAAACCTGCCTTAAACATTCAAACACCTCAAAACCTGTTACATAACAATGGCCACAAAACTAAATTAGAAGCTTGCAACCCCAGCCTGTCAAAAACAAGCAGCTTGCCTAAAGCCTTAACCTGCATAAACCTCAAACAAAATTCCAAATTATTCAAAACCTACTACAGGATGAAAGCCTGAAGCAAACTCACAAACAAAACCTTCGTTCAGACAGGCACATAACAGAAATAACACAAAACTCATAACCTGTCAAACTACACAAGCGTCATCCTGCATAAACAAGCCTGAAGCCTAAACCTTAAGTTTTCAAAAAGCCAGCATATCACAAACAAAGCCTGTCAAAACTATCTTCAAGCCAGAAAAGCCAATCCAAACAACCTTCATCCAACATCCAAGCGACAATTTCCAAACTCTCAGAACTAATGTTCATCATTGAGTAACCATTCCAAAAGAGAGAAAGAGAATCAGAATAAGGCAACAACAACAATATTCAGAATCAACAGATCAACAACAACTGAAGCAACAACAACCCTCAGAGCTAGGCTCATCACAGGGTCCAACAATAACAAAAACAATACTCAGATTCCAAGCATCATCATCATACAGAAGCATTCAAAAGAGGAAAAGAAGCAACTGTTATGAGGTTTTCAGAGAAGCTCATCACAAAACCATCAAAAAGTAAATAATACCAGGAATACCAGCAAAGCCCACAACATCATATTCTTCCGTCCGACCGCCTGAGGACGCCCCCCTATCCATTTCTCCTCCTCCATTTCCAAAAGCCAAACGAAGGTATAATTCTTCTGCCCTTTTCTTTCACACCTCACACAACAATAATAATAATCAAAGATCAGAAATTGTCAAAGATTAAAAAACATGTGAAACTTGAAACCCTAAAGCGTAAGACGAACAGAAATGGGAAATCATTACCTTACAACATCGCCTTGCTAGACCATGGAGGGAGGAGGAGACGGACGGTGGCGCCTAGTGGCCATGGACGAAGAGTTCGTTCAGAAAGCCTTGCTCAGGAAAGACGAAGAGGAGAAGAAGATGAGCGGCGCCGCTCTAGCCTGTAAACCCTTGTTTCTGAACAAACTCATTCAACCCTAAAACAAAATTGTCAAAACCACCTTGGGCCGGTTCCCCCCACAAGAAGCCCCAAGCCCAACTAAATCTAGCACCAGACCCCTCCTTTCAGCGTGCATACCCCCTTTTTTGTTTCTCTTTCAAATTTTGTTTTGGGCCAAGAGCCAATTCTAGGGCCCATTCAACTTTTTTTTTATTCTTTATACTCTTAAATCAATCCTTTTTTATTTTATCACTTTATTTCTTTTGTAAATAAAATAATACATTAACTCTTTTTTATATAAAACTTTCTTAATTACTTTTTTATTTTAGTTAGTATAATTAAAAATACATAAGAATAAAATTTGGAGTTAAATAATTTTCTTGTATATAAAACATTAAAAGATACATAGATAATTAGTTCGTTTTAAGTTAAATACTTTTTTCTTTAAAACCCTTTTGTTTATATAACATTAACTAAAATGTATAAATATTAGTCTTCTTTAACTTAAAACATTTTTCTTTAGAACATTTGTTTGTACATATTTAACAAAAACACAAAAAAGAATAAATACTTACTTAATAATATATTACGTTAACATTTTTATCTTGTAAATAATCACATACACTTTCACAAATACTTTTGATACATTGCTTTTTATTCTTGTACATTGATACATGTTACATTGAGAATGCGATTCGATTTGGTTGTAAATATTATTTGGACACTACAATCCTGATAAGACTCATCCCCATTTGTAAATATTTGTACCCCCATTCCCAGATACTTATTTGTAATAGCTTAGACTTTAAATTCCCGCAATATATCGCTTTCTATATACTGTATAGTAACTAGGGTTTGTATGCGAAGATTTAAAATCAACCGCTAGACAACCTAATACAAAGACAAATGCATGATAATCAATACACCATTCACACTTGCACCCTTAGGGTTACTCCACTTGTTGCCTTCAAAAAAATGGGCCATGCTTGCATGTTGAGTTTCTTTGGCAAAATAAAATAAATCAAATGATCATAGTCCCTCGATGACGCTTTCTCAAGTTGCCTAAAAAATGATCAAAGTCCCTTAGAGAAAAAATTGCCAAAGACACTTGGCACTATTGCATTCATGGTCTAAACGATGACCCGCGCCCGTCCCGTTAACATCCTAACACAAGATTATCCACCAAATACAATGGTGGAACAATACTGTTAAAAGGGTTAAAACATAGGAAAGATCTTTGAGAAATTTAGGGTAGATAGCTCTTGGTTACTTGATCAATCTTGCAAAACACACTTGCCTACTTTCAAAACACACTCCACAACACACTTTCAAAACAACTTTCAAAAACCTTGAAACATCTTTTCAAAAAGACAAACACCTTTTGTAAAACATTCGAGTAAAGAATTGTTACAAGGGTTGCCTAGACAAGGCATCTTTTTCAAAACATTTTCAAAACCACACACACAAAGCACCATTTCAAGCAATTGAAAGCACCATTTCAAACAATTGAAAATGCAAGGCAAGTGATCTAAGCAAGTAACTAAGAGCCCATGGATAACCATGGATAGAAAGGGTGCTAATACCTTCTCTTTCTATAATCTACTCCCCGAACCCAAGAAAACATCTCAAAGGTTTTTCCTGTGCTTTTTAACCTTTCCTTAGGATAAAATAAAAAGTCGGTGGCGACTCTTGCAAAACCGAAACATTTGTGAAAACAAACGCAAAACCAAAGTCAGTTCTCCCACCGTATCACAGAACTGGCGACTCTGCTGGGGAGAATTTAAAAGTGGGGTTACCTTAGGGTTTAGATCACCTTTACATATTTGCTTTGATTGCTTTGATTGCTTTACTTTTTGGGTCCTTGTTTGGGTTTGTTGTAAATCCTACACCCGGATTTGGGGCACCTTCTTAGGTAAATAGCAATAAAACTGTGAGGGAACTGTGCGGGGTATACCGACATGGTTGAAGCAGTAAGCTATGTTAGTGTGACATATTTGTGAGTACCAGTAACCCTTGAGTTCAATCAAGGAGAGTACGAGGTCTCTGAGTGATGTCATGAAGCACTAACGAACTCTTAGAACCTTAATTGACCATCTTAGCCTTTTTAGGGGTAGTGAGATGACCGACTTTGGTGCAGTCCGAAGTTGGTAGATACTCGATACTACACTCATTGAGGGTTATTTTCTTGGAATATTTTGGTCGCCAGTTAAGTGGCTAAACCAAAACAATGAACACAGAAAACAATCCAATGATATTGAGCTCCTTAGAACCCGATTTCTATGTTAGGACAGGATGAGCCAACTAACTTCAAGAGGGTACTTACCTACAACCCCCGTGCAAACCTAAACCTAAGGACTTGTTTGCTTTGTGTGAATATGATTATCTGTATATACACTTACTTGCTTTTTGCATACATGTACATAACATCATGACATCATACCATAGCATTTTCAATAACCATTTCAAGGATCTCGAGGGTTCTTTTGATGCAGAGTCACGTTGAACCAGACGTCTACCAAAAGGGGCAATAGGTTTTCTCCTCTAAACAAATGCCATCAAAGATCAAGTGCAACAACTTGAATCAGGGGCTATGACCCACTTGACATGGTGAGCTTGATTCTTGTGGAAAGACATCCACCGGTGCAAAGTTCTCCAATCAAAGATCAAAGTTCAACCTCTAACTTTCTCTCGTGTTTACCCCAAGAGATCCTTGAAAACATGCATCCACATGTCATGCATTACATCATAACAATTTCTTCTTTTCAGGTTTCCTTACTCTCCTACTGTTTATTTCAGTAAGAGATGGCTCTAGAGAGGACTGTCAAGGATATCCAGGACCAAAATGCCCAACTTCAAGAGATGTTCTTGAACCTGTCCTTGGGGCAAGAAGAAGTGAAAGCTCTCCTCACAAGGGGCATAGTCCAGGGGAATTATGAAGGAAAATTGCGACCAAAAGCGCAGCGGAATTTAAATTTTTCCTTTAGCGATCCTTATGAATGAGCATGGTCAGTGATAGAAATATTTACCTCTTGTGGCGATTCAGAACTTTGATGTTGTGAGAACGAGCGTTGATGAAGAACAACGCCTCTACTCAGTCCACATGAACAGATCGCTTTCGGTCACAGTGCTAGCTGATCACGAACGGAAACCTTGAGTGAGAGAGAGAGTCAAAAACGAAAATGCATCAAGTAAAAAAGCTTCATCATAAGGGATCTATTTATAGAATCACTCGTGTGGGCTACAAGCTAAAAGCCCAATTAAGGCTATAAGCTAAAAGCCCAATTAAGCTTATGGACATCATACCTTATGATGTACCATATATCACTTATCCACGTGGTACCTTACCACTTTTCGTATTACACTTAAGTGCACCGTACCTTATGGTGTTCCTTATTTATTCTATCTCTCATCAACCTGTCCTTATGTGTGTGACCCTGTAGGTTTTCGCGACGTTGGCAATTATATTAAATCACACATTTAATATAATAAACAGTGAGTGGTATCTAGCAACACATCACTGTTACCCAAGTCACGAAAATGTCATGTGATCTGACCAAACCTTTTCCGTGATAATATTTGTGTTGTGCAATTACCCTTTTGCCCTCATGTCTATATTGAACACAAGGCATACACTGTGTCACCCTTGTCCAGTTCAATATTGGGCCCTTAGACATTTATCCTGTTATGCAGGATGAGCAAATTCCATCTAGGTCACTCATGTCCCTTAGCATGCTTTGTGAAGTACCCATCAACCGTCTTTACAGTCATCCAGTTACGGATGACGTTTGATCAGCAATAAAGTACTTGACTCTACATCTAGGGTCCATAGTGGTTTCAGGTCGAAGGGTGGTATACACCATTATCATCATGAGAATAACTTATGACACTTTGCATAACATTCTATGTAGTATTCTCATAGCGGGTCAATCCAGTATAAATATTACTCCTAATATTCATACCTATGTCAAGACTTGATAACTCCTTATCTATGATCCATGAGATGTGATCATCAATCTATCTTCATAATAATCTTAATGCTTTAATGTTATCCCACTTCACATTAAAGCTTGACTACGGATACTTTAAGAATAGTGTCTTATGTTTAATGGGATCTCATGATTAAGTCACACTTAACATTTCATTAAACAAATAAACCATTCTAGGGACTTTATTATTTTGGAAAGCAAACATAATAAAGAAATGCCTTTTATTATTAATAAATAATTCGATACAAGTACCAAAAGTATTAGCCTATAGGGCTTACACCAACAAATTCAAGCAATGCTAGAAGTGTTCAGTTGGAAGAACTTCAGTTTGAGCTGACTGCCATGAGGATCCAAATGACGGGACAACTGGTGGGCCAGATGGCTCTCATCCAGGACTTGGCTCAAAGACAAAAGGAGCTCAGGGTTCTCGTCAACCAACTGCTTCGGGACAACCAAGTGGGGCAAACATCTGAGGTTGAAGAGCAAGTCACCACTCAACCCCCCTCAAGACAAGAAGACAAGGGAAAGGCTCCTCTACTTACTTCAGGGTCACAAGCCCATCAACAACCTCGCCAGCGTCAACGGGGTAATCGGCGTAAGCAAAATACGTCGGGAAGACAGTTCACTGAGACTGACATACCGTCATCTCTAATACTGGCGCGCTTGTTGGAGGTCAATCTGACTGCTTTGAGGGATCCTATTCAGAAGCCCAATACCTCCGCTCCTAGCTATCGTCCCGACGCTTTTTGTGTATACCACTCCTATAGCCCGGGACATGACACGGACGACTGCTGGGCCTTGAAGAACAAGATTCAAGATCTGTTTGACATTGGGGTGCTGAGATTCATGCCAGATGGCGAGATGAAAATCTTCCGTTAAGGAGTTCTCCATCTGAATTGATAAGGCTCGAACTGAGAGGCTTTTGTTTCATTTGAATTTCCAAGTTGTAATCTCTTTGTTATTCAAACAATTATCTGTTGATGTCAAACTTTGTTTCATTAATGCATTGCATATGTTTGTCTTGAATTCATCCATTCATTTTCACTACTCTTATGTTTTCTTTATGATATTTAACTCTTGATAAAAAGCTACAAGCCTTTAGAGGGAGGATGACGAAACAATACCATAATCTCATACAGTATGCTTTTGAACAGACCTTGCTGATGATGTACAGGCATTTCTTTCAATTCCCAAACACTGGAGTTATAAGGAAGATAATCCCTAGTCAACCCCTTCGAGCCAAAGAAGTAGGAGTTTTCTGTTCTAAACAAATTGAAACCTTTGATTTAAACATGGGGCATGGTAATCTCTCAGTTAATTCAAAAAAAATATGCGCATTGAAGTCGCAAACTCTCAGTTCGTAATACAACGAACGACATCAAAAAAGAAAGCATTCCTTTGGAATCAAAAGACAGTGATGGTTCCCTATCTCATAGGCAGTCGTTATGTATAAAAAAAAAAGAGAGCCCACTGAGCCAAAACATATAAAGGAGGCTTAAGAAAGCTGGGGCATCCCGCTGTCTGTAATCTCGAAAACAGGAACAGTGAGGCAAAAGTTAGGGATAACAAATCAAAAGAACGAGGTCATTACAAATCCTCAACAACATGAAAAATGTTGCAGAAATGACGACTGCCTTCCCAATAAATTCAATTGGTGAACCATCACCCAAAAGTCGTTCCAAACTCGAATAGAGTGCGACGCGCAATTGACTGAGTTTAGGATTGAAGAACATCACGAAGAGCGGGTGGGTACAAATATACTTTGAGCCTTTATCCTTTGTTTCTTAAACCGTGAACCAAGCCACGTTACAACCCTTCAAAAGTCCTAATTGAAGCATGGGTTAGTTTGAAAGCATACTGTTACAAAAGGTATCCTGACTCCTGTAAGGCTTTGCCCTAAATCTTGTGTTGAATTTGTCTTACAAAAAGTTTTCTGCTAAAAAACGCATTTTTCAAAACTTCGAGACCAGCATAAACTTTGCACTATTTGAATATCATTGTTTGCACATGGTTATTTGTTTAACAGCGAAGAAATTCATAATGTTCGGAGGAACGAAAACTCTCTCAGTGAATAAAATCACTTCAAAAAGGATGACACTTCCATTGACAAATCTCCTATCAACAAGGGGGGGTGACATGTCATTATCCAGCACACCTGGGGAAGTTCAGTCGAGATCTTTCAAAGCTCAATTAACATGGGGCAGTCTAGTCAAGGTTTCAACAGATCTTTCAAAGTTCAGTTAACCTGGGGCAGTCCAGTCAAGATTTCAACAAATCTCTCAAAAGTTCAGTGAACTTGGGGCAAGTCTCCTTCATCATCAGTTGGGGCATTCGAATGTCAAAAGTGTTCAACAATTCCTTCATCACCTGTTGGAAGATACAGTTTCAGATACGCTCCAGACACGGTAGCCATTCTGTCACTCATTCAGATCCTAGTTACAGTTTCAGATACACTCCAAACAAGGAAGTCATTCTGCTACTCATACAAATATCAACTCCAAGATACAGTTTCAGATACGCTCCAAACACGGTAGCCATTCTGTCACTCATTCAGATCCTAGTTACAGTTTCAGATACACTCCAAACAAGGAAGTTATTCTGCTACTCATACAGATCTCAACTCCAAGTTACAGTTTCAGATACACTCCAAACAAGGAAGTCATTCTGCTACTCATACAGATCTCAACTCCAAGATACAGTTTCAGATACGCTCTAGACACGGTAGCCATTCTGTCACTCATTCAGATCCAATTACAGTTTCAGATACACTCCAAACAAGGAAGTCATTCTTCTACTCATACAGATCTCAACTCCAAGATACAGTTTCAGATACGCTCCAAACATGGTAACCATTCTGTCACTCATTCAGATCCTAGTTACAATTTCAGATACACTCCAAACAAGGAAGTCATTCTGCTACTCATACAGATCTCAACTCCAAGTTACAGTTTCAGATACACTCCAAACAAGGAAGTCATTCTGCTACTCATACAGATCTCAACTCCAAGATACAGTTTCAGATACGCTCCAGACACGGTAGCCATTTTGTCACTCATTCAGATCCAGTTACAGTTTCAGATACACTCCAAACAAGGAAGTCATTCTGCTACTCATACAGATCTCAAGTCCAAGATACAGTTCCAGATACGCTCCAAACATGGTAGCCATTCTGTCACTCATTCAGATCGAGTTACAGTTTCAGATACACTCTAAATAAGGAAGTCATTCTGCTACTCATACAGATCTCAAGTCCAAGATACAGTTTCAGATACGCTCCAAACACGGTAGCCATTCTGTCACTCATTCAGATCCAGTTACAGTTTTAGATACACTCCAAACAAGGAAGTCATTCTTCTACTCATACCGATCTCAAGTCCAAGATACAATTTCAAATACGCTCCAAACACGGTAGCCATTCTGTCACTCATTCAGATCCAGTTACAGTTTCAGATACACTCCAAACAAGGAAGTCATTCTGCTACTCATACAGATCTCATCTCCAAGATACAGTTTCAGATACGCTCCAAACATGGTAGCCATCCTGTCACTCATTCACAATATCAGACCACCGCGAAGCCTGGATTACAACCAGATAGTGGTATCTCCTAAGAGCAAGCTATGAAGCCCGGATTCGACCGGATAATAGTTTAATCCACAACAAGTTATTGTGAAACCTGGATTACAACCAGATAGCAATACAAGTTATTGTGAAACCTGGATTACGACCATATAGCAATACAAGTTTCTGTGAAGCCTGGATTACGAGCAGATAGCAGCCAAGAATACTACGAAGCCTGGAGTCGACCAGATAGTGGTATATCTTTAACCTAAGCCGTGAAGCCCGGATTTGACAGGATAACAGCTTAACAAGCTATTGTGAAGCCTGGATTACGACCAGATAGCAATACAAGTTTCTATGAAGCCTGGATTACGACCAGATAGCAGCCAAGAATACTACGAAGCCTGGAGTCGACCAGATAGTGGTATATCTTTAACCTAAGCCGTGAAGCCCGAATTTGACCGGATAGCAGCTTAACAAGCTATTGTGAAGCCTGGATTACGACCAGACAGCAGTCAAGAATACTACGAAACCTGGAGTCGACCAGATAGTGGTATATCTTTAACACAAGCCGTGAAGCCCGGATGTGACCGGATAACAGCTTAGCAATTTCTGTGAAGCCTGGATTACGACCATATAACAGTTAACCTTCAAGAATGAAGACTCTCATCCTTAAAACCTCAGAAGATTGGTATACTCCCAGTTTCTGACCGTTAACAGCATGAAGATTCTCATCATCTCAGAAGATTGGTATACTCCCAATTTCTGACACTCAAGAGTGAAGACTCTCATCCTTAAAACCTCAGAAGATCGGTATACTCCCGATTTCTGACTGTTAACAGAATGAAGACTCTCATCCTTAAAACCCCAGAAGATTGGTATACTCCCAATTTCTGACCCCCAACAGAATGAAGATTCTCATTCTCAAAGTGGCGTATAACCCAAGTTCCAGATTAATACCTGTAACAAGCCAGGAAAATATCTGTGGACGACTGATTGTAGACCAACACCTGTAACAAGCCAGGAAAACTATCTACAGGAAGAGATTGAAGATTAATACCTGTAACAAGCCAGGAAAACTATCTTTCTTTCTCAGGTCAGAAATTAATACCTGAAACCAGCCAGGACAACTATCTCACCGACCAACCTTTTCAAGATCCCAGATCAATACCTGCAGCAATCAAAAGATTCTTGCAATCCCCAGCGGAGCTAAAACTTCCAACTATCAATCCCCAAGCAGAATGAAGACTCTCATTCTCAGTTCCTCACAGGATATTCAGATGTTCCCCAGTGAAGATCTCCTCAAGACAGGAATCCCCAGTAGATTGGCATACAACCCAAACTCCTGATTCCCCAACGGTGGTCCCAGGACTTCTCATTTTCAATAATCAAAGGATTTTCAATCCCCTGCAGCAGTCAAGGATTTACTTTCCCCGACAGCAGTCATAGATTGCATTATCCAGGATTCATCTATCCTCAGCAAGACAGCTCATCAGCTTACATGCGCATTCATCACATTCATATCATAAACATTGATATAACATACATTTCATCATGCATCATGACATTGCATACAACTAACTCTTTACCTTTTCAGGAAAGATCAGTCAACAATCAAAGATCATCATCTTCCGAGATTCTTTCTAGAAATAGTTCAGATGTGACCCAAACACGACGACATTCTGATACTTATTCCAGATTCACCCAGAGATAGTTCAGATGTGACCCAGACATGGCGACATTCTGATACTTATTCCAGATTCATCCAGATGCAGTTTTACACGGACTCATCATCAGGAAACCCTGCACCGGTTCCTTCTCAAAATCCCAGATGCAGTTTTACACGGACTCATCATCAGGAAACCCTACACCGGTTCCTTCTCACTCCAAGACTTCTGAAAACAGTTTACAGGTTCTCCAGACACGGATGTTAACCTATCGCTTGTTCAGATTCTTCAACTTTTGAAAATAGTTTATGGACGCTTCCCAACAACGGATGCTGCTCTATTGCTTATTCAACTCCAAGACTTCTGAAAACAGTTTACGGGTTCTCCAGACACGGATGTTAACCTATCGCTTGTTCAGATTCTTCAACTTTTGAAAACAGTTTACGGACGCTTCCCAACAACGGATGCTGCTCTATTGCTTATTCAACTTTAAGACTTCTGAAAACAGTTTATGGATTCTCCAAACACGGATGTTAATCTATCGCTTGTTCAGACTCAATTTTTGAAAATAGTTTACGGACGCTTCCCAACAACGGATGTTGCTCTATTGCTTATTCAACTCCAAGACTTCTGAAAACAGTTTACGGATTCTCCAAACACGGATGTTAATCTATCGCTTGTTCAGACTCAATTTTTGAAAACAGTTTACGGACGCTTCCCAACAACGGATGCTGCTCTATTGCTTATTCAACTCCAAGACTTCTGAAAACAGTTTACAGATTCTCTAAACACGGATGTTAATCTATCGCTTGTTCAGACTCAATTTTTGAAAACAGTTTACGGACGCTTCCCAACAACGGATGCTGCTCTATTGCTTATTCAACTCCAAGACTTCTGAAAACAGTTTACGGATTCTCCAAACACGGATGTTAATCTATCGCTTGTTCAGACTCAATTTTTGAAAACAGTTTACGGACACTTCCCAACAACGGATGCTGCTCTATTGCTTATTCAACTTCAAGACTTCTGAAAACAGTTTACGGGTTCTCCAGACACGGATGTTAACCTATCGCTTGTTCAGATTCTTCAACTTCTGAAACCAGTTTACGGATTCTCCAAATACGGATGTTAATCTATCGCTTGTTCAGATTCTTCAACTTCTGAAAACAGTTTATGGATTCTCCAAACACGGATGTTAATCTATCGCTTGTTCAGACTCAACTTTTGAAAACAGTTTACGGATGCTTCCAGATATGGATGTCAATCTATTGCTTATTCAGACCCCCAGCTCAGGGATTTTCCAAAACATGGATACCTTTCTGATACTCATCCACTCACCAACGACGTACAATTCAACAAACATTTCCAGATGGCATCTCTAAGCCCATCCTCCTACCAACAACTTCCAGATGGCATCTCTAAGCCCATCACCAAATGACATCTTTAAGCCCATTCCCTCTACCATCACATCACCGAGTGCAAATTTTTGGGCACTCTAGTGTCCAATCTGCTTTTACCTTGGAGTCGCGAACGACAAACTTTCCGATCTAACTCTTCAGGTTCAAGAAGATTGAACAGGGGCAACTGTTGTACCCCAAAATTTGCCCTCCTATTTTTCCACAAGAAATCACAGCTTCGGGCTTTTCCTGACTTTTCAGATTGGCGTAAGAATCAGTCAAACAGACTTTTTCTTATCAGTCTATCCAAATTAGGGTTTTCATTGACTCTGGAACAGTTCAAGCGGATTATTAGGGTTTGGTTGAGTTTGGCTCAGGGTTTGATCAAGCAGGCGCTTCTTTGACAATAAATCAAGAACTAGGGTTTGTGCATGCATTCTCAGAAAGAATTAATTCTATAGTTCTTTTCAATTTACTCTGGGATATGAGCTGAGGCATTTGAATTGAGAACTTGCAGTGTTTGGTATAATCAGTAAAAGAAAAGACATGTGGACGTTTGTTTGATTAACTGTGCATTGCTTATGTTTAATTGGGACGCCGGGTTTATTATTGATTGCAAGACTACAGTGTTTGTTAATTATTTATTTTATCTAAGTTAGAATAATTGGATCTACTTCCAGTTATTTTAATTCAAGAAAGCTTAAATAATTAAATAAACAGTTGAAATAAAAGAGATATCTGACAATAAAAAGACTTTTATTTATTTTTAATTATTTGTACAAGTGTTATTTAAATACAGTAATTATTTACAAGTATTTATAATAATATTTATTACAATGATTAAAAGTAAAATAAAATTGCATCCTAATTTTCCTAAGTCTTCATCTTCTATTGATGCTCCCCATTGCTCAATTGATTTTCATCTGCAAAAAAAAAAAAGAAGTCAAATGCAGATGAAATAAAAAAGCAGACAGTTAATCATAAAAAAGCTCATCATTAAAAGTGACTGGCCGAAATCAGTTGTTCACCCTCTCTGCAAATCACAAGAAATACTCTTGGTTCACAAAGAGGGAAAGAGAGATATGCTTGCAAAAAATATGAAATGCACAAGGCTACTGAATATGCCAAATACGAAGTTGCAAAGTCCAAATGGAACAAACGAGCAAAGCTGTGGAGAGAGTACAGATTTAAACAATATAATATGTTTTTTATCTGTGGAGAGAGAAAGAGAGAGAGAAGTGGAGAGGCTTACAGACTTAGGCTTAAAGGATATAAACAAAGGATATCAGAACAAGCAAGAGAGAGGCAGAATATCACAAAAACAAGAACCACATAACAAAAACTACAAACTGTTGCATAACACAAAGAGCCTGCCTCAAGTCTTAACCTGCTTCAAACAAACCAAAGTCCTGAAACCTGGTTCAAGACACAAACCTCAAAGCTTGTAAACTCTTAAACTTGCCTTAAACATTCAAACACCTCAAAAACTGTTACATAACAATGGCCACAAAACTGCATTAGAAGCTTGCAACGCCAACCTGTAAAAAACAAGCAGCTTGCCTAAAGCCTTAACCTGCATAAACCTCAAACAAAATTCCAAATTGTTCAAAACCTACTACAGGATGAAAGCCTGAAGCAAACTCACAAACAAAACCTTCGTTCAGACACGCACATAACAGAAATAACACAAAACTCATAACCTGTCAAACTACACAAGCCTCATCCTGCATAAACAAGCCTGAAGCCTAAACCTTAAGTTTTCAAAAAGCCAGCATATCACAAACAAAGCCTGTCAAAACTATCTTCAAGCCAGAAAAGCCAATCCAAACAACCATCATCCAACATCCAAGCCACAATTTCCAAACTCTCAGAACTGATGTTCATCATTGAGTAACCAGTCCAAAAGAGAGAAAGAGAATCAGAATAAGGCAACAACAACAATATTCAGAATCAATAGATCAACAACAACTGAAGCAACAACAACCCTCAGAGCTAGGCTCATCATAGGGTCCAACAATAACAAAAACAATACTCAGATTCCAAGCATCATCATCATACATAAGCATTGAAAAGAGGAAAAGAAGCAACTGTTATGGGGTTTTCAGAGAAGCTCATCACAAAACCATCAAAAAGTAAATAATACCAGGAATACCAGCAAAGCCCACAACATCATATTCTTCCGTCCGACCGCCTGAGGACGCCCCCCTATCCATTTCTCCTCCTCCATTTCCAAAAGCCAAATGAAGGTATAATTCTTCTGCCCTTTTCTTTCACACCTCACACAACAATAATAATAATCAAAGATCAGAAATTGTCAAAGATTAAAAAACATGTGAAACTTGAAACCCTAAAGCGTAAGATGAACAGAAATGGGAAATCATTACCTTACAACATCGC
Organism: Vicia faba; assembly: GCA_948472305.1. Classification (NCBI taxonomy): domain Eukaryota; kingdom Viridiplantae; phylum Streptophyta; class Magnoliopsida; order Fabales; family Fabaceae; genus Vicia; species Vicia faba. Next base: position 22,730 of record CATIWC010000399.1, read on the forward strand.
CTTGCTAGACCATGGAGGGAGGAGGAGACGGACGGTGGCGCCTAGTGGCCATGGACGAAGAGTTCGTTCAGAAAGCCTTGCTCAGGAAAGACGAAGAGGAGAAGAAGATGAGCGGCGCCGCTCTAGCCTGTAAACCCTTGTTTCTGAACAAACTCATTCAACCCTAAAACAAAATTGTCAAAACCACCTTGGGCCGGTTCCCCCCACAAGAAGCCCCAAGCCCAACTAAATCTAGCGCCAGACCCCTCCTTTCAGCGTGCATACCCCCCTTTTTTGTTTCTCTTTCAAATTTTGTTTTGGGCCAAGAACCAATTCTAGGGCCCATTCAACTTTTTTTTTATTCTTTATACTCTTAAATCAATCCTTTTTTATTTTATCACTTTATTTCTTTTGTAAATAAAATAATACATTAACTCTTTTTTATATAAAACTTTCTTAATTACTTTTTATTTTAGTTAGTATAATTAAAAACACATAAGAATAAAATTTGGAGTTAAATAATTTTCTTGTATATAAAACATTAAAAGATACATAGATAATTAGTTCGTTTTAAGTTAAATACTTTTTTCTTTAAAACCCTTTTGTTTATATAACATTAACTAAAATGTATAAATATTAATCTTCTTTAACTTAAAACATTTTTCTTTAGAACATTTGTTTGTACATATTTAACAAAAACACAAAAAAAAATAAATACTTACTTAATAATATATTAGGTTAACATTTTTATCTTGTAAATAATCACATACACTTTCACAAATACTTTTGATACATTGCTTTTTATTCTTGTACATTGATACATGTTACATTGAGAATGCGATTCGATTTGGTTGTAAATATTATTTGGACACTACTATCCTGATAAGACTCATCCCCATTTGTAAATATTTGTACCCCCATTCCCGTATACTTATTTGTAATAGCTTAGACTTTAAATTCCCGCAATTTATCGCTTTCTATATACTGTATAGTAACTAGGGTTTGTATGCGAAGATTTAAAATCAACCGCTAGACAACCTAATACAAAGACAAATGCATGATAATCAATACACCATTCACACTTGCACCCTTAGGGTTACTCTACTTGTTGCCTTCAAAAAATGGGTCATGCTTGCATGTTGAGTTTCTTTGGCAAAATAAAACAAATCAAATGATCATAGTCCCTCGATGATGTTTTCTCAAGTTGCCTAAAAAATGATCAAAGTCCCTTAGAGAAAAAATTGCCAAAGACACTTGGCACTATTGCATTCATAGTCTAAACGATGACCCGCGCCCGTCCCGTTAACATCCTAACACAAGATTGTCCACCAAATACAATGGTGGAACAATATTGTTAAAAGGGTTAAAACATAGGAAAGATCTTTGATAAATTTAGGGTAGATAGCTCTTGGTTACTTGATCAATCTTGCAAAACACACTTGCCTACTTTCAAAACACACTCCACAACACACTTTCAAAACAACTTTCAAAAACCTTGAAACATATTTTCAAAAAGACAAACACCTTTTGTAAAACATTCGAGTAAAGAATTGTTACAAGGGTTGCCTAGACAAGGCATCTTTTTCAAAACATTTTCAAAACCACACACACAAAGCACCATTTCAAGCAATTGAAAGCACCATTTCAAACAATTGAAAATGCAAGGCAAGTGATCTAAGCAAGTAACTAAGAGCCCATGGATAACCATGGATAGAAATGGTGCTAATACCTTCTCTTTCTATAATCTACTCCCCGAACCCAAGAAAACATCTCAAAGGTTTTTCCTGTGCTTTTTAACCTTTCCTTAGGATAAAATAAAAAGTCGATGGCGACTCTTGCTAAACCGAAACATTTGCGAAAACAAATGCAAAACCCAAGTCAGTTCTCCCACCGTATCACAAATAGGAAATACCTTTGAGAGTATTTTCTTGAGTTCGGTGGGTAGATTATGAAAAGGGAAGGTGTTAGTACCATTTTTATCCATAGATAACTATGGGCTCTTAGTTTCTTTCTAGATTATTGGTTTTGTTTGAAAGTGTGCTTTGTGGTGGTTTTCGAAAGTATTTTGGAAAAGTGCCTTCGTATAGGCAAACTTTGTAATGATTCTCGTCTCTATAAGAATGTATACAAAGTGTTGGACTTTTAAAAATATTTCATGGAAAGTGTTGGTGCATTTGGAAAGGTGTTTGTGTTTGAAGATGAGCAAGAAACTAAGAACGTTTCTACTTACTCAAAAAGTCTTTGTTCTTTTTCCTCCTTTGATATTGATATCTTACCATTGATTGGTAAGAAGCCTTATCTTTAGATGTAAAAGGACGGGCGTGGGTCATCGTATAGTCATGATAACAATGTTGTGAGATATCTTAGCATTTCTCTTGAGGGACTAAGATCATTTGTAAGACAACATTCAAAGCGTCATCGAGGGATTGTGATCTTGTATTTTTGATTGTTTTTGCTAAGACGTCTCACATGCATAACATGACCATTTTTCCTAAGGCAACAAGTGGAGTTAACCCTAGAGGTGCACGTGTGCAAAGTGTGTTTGATTGCATGCATTTTTATTTTTTTGATCAGAGTGGTCTACTTGTTGATTTTATCTTGCCATGCACCCTAATTACTAGCATTTTGTGTAAAGTAAAAGAAAAGGCAGAAAGATAAAATCCTATACTATTACAACCATATTGAATTGCATGAAAATATAAAGGAAAAAATAAAATAATAGCAAGAAAAAGGGTCTTTTCCATTTAGGCAGAAAACCCTTTGATTCTGCACTTTCTGGATCTCTTCGATTTGGCCTGAAAATGGTGAAGGCATGACTTTCGATTGGGGCCTGGAGGCCAGCATGTTGATCCTTTCGAATGGGCCTGGAGTCAGTGTAGGCATGACTTTCATCTGGGCCGGGAAGTCAGCATGGTGTGCCTTCTGGCTATCTCTTTCGTTTGACCTGGAAGTTAGTGTGAGCAAGTAAGCTTCGATTCACCCTTCTTACTGCTTCTTTTGATCGGGTCTAGGAACTAACGTGAATGTGCACCCTTCGTTTCTCCCTTATTTTTCCTTTGGTTGGACTGTGAAGTAGTATGGGGGCGAAGCTTAAGGCTTCATTTCACACATAACTTTTTCTTTAGTTTGAAGTCTATACATGTTAGTCTCAACGTGTACTTGGACAAGAAAAGCATACAAACGAAAGTATAGAAACTAAGAGTGAGCAAATGTTATTTACATGCTTAAAACGAAAGGGTTAAGTTCAAAATGACTTACCTTGCTTGAAGATGGGATACGTGTGTTAGACCTAAGTTACATCCCTAGATGCTCCTTGATTTGAAGGAAAGAAATAAGTTTGGTGTTTCTTTGACTGGATTCAAAGGAAGCAGAAACAAAAGGTGTGGTCACTTCTAGATTTGAAAGAGGAAATAAACAGGTGTTGTGTTTATTTAGATTATGGGTTTGAGAGTTTATTTAGTATTTGGGAATCTTGAGAGTTTAAGAGTTTTTTTTGAAGATTCTTCCTACACAACCAAGATCTGCCAGCGTTTTCTCTTGTTGCCTCCCCCACCTCCTTTTGATGTGCAAATGGACTCTCTATTTATAGAGAATTTTTTTGGAATGAGCAGCTTTGTGAAAGAATAAAATATAGTTTCTTTTAAAGGCCAACATCCACTTGTGTAAACTTTTTATAATCCCAAGATAAAAGTACTAAAATCAATGGTTTAGATGGGTGGCTCCTAGTTTATAGGGGGAAAATGTGCAGAAGAGACAAGCGCAAGGCTAAAAAACTTTCTAAAAAGGTAGTGATGTCATCAAGAGCAAGTTGGCTTGAAGAACAATTTAATATGAAGTGAGGCATAAGTTGGAGGCCTATGTAGCCTGACTTATGGACAAGTTGACCCTTTGAATAAAATCCTTCATCTTTCCCTAACCTTCGACCAGACTTGTTGTACCCCAAAATTTTCCCTCCCATATTTCTCAAAACATTGCAAAAAAAATCTCCAAGTTGCTCAAGGTTGCTCAAAGATTGACCAGACAAGCTATCTCCTAAGGCAGTCTATCCAAAATTAGGGTTTCACATTGCATCAAGATCCTTGAGTCCAAATGAACTAAAATGACCACCATTGTCCTAATATGTTCTCAAGAACATCCATGTCAAATTTCAAGCCTTGCAGAGGAAGTTTGCTCAGTCAATTGCTCAAAGGTCCAAAAATCGACTGTGCTAGGGCAAAAGTCAACTGTGACCCAAATACAGTCAAACTTCAAGATTTTTTGTCAACATTCTCATTTTTAAGTGTATTTCATCATTTGATCAAGGGTTGATCATGATTCATCAAGGATTTCTCAAAATTCATCAAGATTCAAAAGTTGCTAAATTAGGGTTTTGAAGGAAAAGTCAACTCAACTTTGACCAAGCATAACTTTCTCATACTTTATGAGAAATGACCCATCAAAAGCTCATTTTGACGAGGATGCAATTTCCTACAATCCATTTTCATATCCCAAGATCAAAATATGCACTCACAAGAAGTTATGAATTTGGACATTATAGGTCATTTTGAAAAGTCAACAAAAACACCTTTTTTGTCAAAGCTTATACCTTGAGCATGGAACATCAAATTGAGATGAAACCAAACGGTTTGGTAAGAGGACATATCAAGCTTTCTAAAAAATCCAAGAACACCCTCATAAGGTTAAAATTGAGAGAGATATGCATTGTCAAAGTTGGACAATTTTTGAAAAAATGCATAAAGCAAATATTGACCAAACTTGGATTTTTTCCAAATGGGCCTATCTTTTCAAGTTTGAAACTCATTCCTAACATGGTCCACGACCTCTAAGCCCACCCATACATTTTTCTACTATTTATGCTATTTATTTTGATATTTTATTCATTAAAATTAAGAATTTAATAAATAAATAATGGAAATAATGTAAATTTTGATGTGAATCCATTTTGGGAAAGTTTTATGCTGCTTTATATCAATTGATTTCGTGCATTAACTTTTCAAATATGTCCAGGTTCATCCACATGTGAAAATGGCATAAAATCATCAAATATGGCATTTTTTTCAAATCTTGATCATGGTCTTAAAACACAACATTATGAGGGAGATTCTTTCCATGCTTTCTTGTCTCCTCATTCTCCTCTATAAATATAGAGCCATACAAGCTTGAAATGGAAGAAAATCCTCTCTAAAAAGATCTCAAAAATCTCTCTAAAAGCTCTTCAAAAAGCTCTCAAGAAATCAAAGAATTGGTGTAAGTCATATCTCGAGGTTCCGGTCTCTCTCAATTGACATCAAGCCTCAAACCATCCTCTTGAAGTCCTCAAGAGTCTTACAAGGCCCAAGAGCAATCCATCACACGCCTAACACGCCCCCATTTGACAACACCAGTTTGGTAAAATTTTAAATTTCAAATCTCTAATTTTAATCACATTTTATGGTATGCTAACGTTTGCTTGAGTTTATATAGAACAATTATGGATGTTTGAATCATAGGTTCCACGCAAGAATAAAAAAACACCATAGTTAGAGCATGAAGCTTTCGAAGATTTGGGCCTAGAGATTTCTGATGATTGCACCCCCACATTGCAGGCCTAATTTGCTTTTCTCTAATTCTTTTATATTTATTTTACTAACCCATCAAATTATTTTCTTTTTTATCAAAAAATCACAAAACATTTTTCTATCCAATTAAATTCAAGATATTTATTTTTATTAAAAAAATTAATTAATTTAATTAGGTTATTAATTATTAGACAACTTTAATTTCTTTTTTATATAATTAAAAGTAATTAGAATAAATAGGTTTTATTACTAACTTAATTATTTTATTCCTTGACTAAAATAACAAAAACCCAAAAATATTTCATTTAATTATTTTCAATAATTAATTTAATAACCAATCAATTTTGCATTTAATTTAAAAATCTAATTTCTTTTCTTAAAAAAAATATTAAAAACAACAAAAAAAACATTTTCTTTTTTTAATTAGGATAGAAGGGTCAAAACCCTAATTTCCCGTCGATCTAATTTTTAATCGCGCGTTTTATTATTATTTTGCCCAATTATTGTATCTCTCACAGTTTGTAATAATTTAATTAGGACGTTTATTTACCTTTACCGCTTTTATTTATTTTTTTACGATATTTAATGTAACTACTCATGGGGTGTAATAGTTTAATTAGGACGTTTATTCTACATTTATCGCTTTAATTTCGAAGGGTTTGTTTTTGGCTATGTAAATACCCGAAGCCTTGTAATAGCTTAGTTTAATTTCCGCATTTTAAATTCCGCAAAATATTAACTTGTTAGATGTATGATTTAGGATGCATGACAAGATTGTATGTTTAATCTTAAAATTAAATTAGATCACCCTTAACATGTGCAAAGATAGAAATAACTGAAAACGACACACTCGCACATGCGCACTCTTAGGGTACACCCCACTTGGTTGCCTTCGTACATGGTCATTGAGTATAGGTCGTTTTAGAAGTCGCCCTCTTGTCTAAAAGATCATAGTTGCCTTGAAATGGTTGCCTTGGATATTGTTGCCTCAAACAAATGATCTAAGATATTAGGGTTACCGCTAAGGCGTCCTAACATTGCCTTAGTGACCGTATGTCCCTCATTCGAATTGACCCTTAAACTCCAACAACGGTGCTACGTACTCACTAAAAGTAGGATAGCGTTGTTTAAAGGAAATTAGCATAGAACGATTCCTTTTTCGAGTAGGTATATTAGCTCTTAGATACTTGCTCTTTCAAAAACAAAACTTTTTTCACACTTACACTCCTTTTCGAACAAAGTTTTCAAAACACTTCATTACACTCTTGAGGATAGAAGCAAGAGTTAAATCGAAGTCAAAACAAAAACTTTTCAAAACCCACAAGCATAAAGAAAACAATTTTGAAAACAATTGAGCAAGTACCTAAGAGCCCGTGGATAACCACAGATAGAAAGGGTGCTAATACCTTCCCTTTCTATAATCTACCCCCCGTACCTAGAAAATATCGAAAAAGGAATTTTTCTGTGCTTTTTTCCTTTCCTTGTTGGATAAAATAAAAGTCGATGGCGACTCTTACTTACCGCGACATTTTGCGAAAACAAACGCAAAATGCAAACCAGCATTCCAAAAAACAGTTAGTTCTTCCCACCATATCACAGAACTGGCGACTCTGCTGCGAAAAATGTTAAATAAGTGGGGTGTACCTTAGGATTAGTTCATATTATTTTCAATTGCTTGATTTGTATGCTTTATCTTTGTGGATTTGAATCGGAGTTACTATAGATCCTAACTCGGATCTGGGGGACACCCTTTAGGTAAGTAGCAATAGACTGTGAGGGAACTGTACGGCATAGACCGATACGGTTGAAGCAGTAGCTACGTTGGTGTGGCACTTTAGTTTGTACCGATATCCCTTGTGGCGCAACGAGGAGAATATGGGTCTGCTAAGGAGTCATTAAGCACCAACTGACCTTAGAATCTATAATTGACCAACTTGGCCATAGAAAAGTAGCAGTATGCTACACTCATTGAGACCAAACTCTCGCGATGATTCCGGCCGCAAGAAAAGGTTGCTAAACTGGAATTATGACCGATTGAGGGTGGTCAGTGATATTGAGATCCTCTAGAACCCGGTTACTATTACTAGGACAGGTTGAACCAACTAAACTGAAAGAGGGTAGTACCTAAACTCCATGCCAACCTGAAATTTAAGGGCTATTGTGTGACTTGCGTTCCTTCAAACTTGAACTACTTGCACATTATTGTTATCTGACAACATGAGTTCCTTGCAGGTTTTGTTTACAGTCCTTATCCAATAATTTGGATTTATTGCAGGGTTTACTTACAGCACCTCACACTTTTGCTTAAACACATAGCATACACATCATAACATCATGCCTTAACATTTCCTTAACCATTTCAAGGAGCTCAAGGGTTTGTGATGCAAGTTATGGTAAATCAAATGTCTAGCAAGGGGAAAAGGGGATTTATTTTCCTCTAGCCAATGTCGTCTAGAGATCAAGACACGATAACTTGAGTCAGTGGCTATGACCCACTCGATATGGTGAGCTTGACTCTTGAAGAAGGACTCTTAACGACACGAAGTTTCTTTAATCAATCTGCAAACAAATTCTAACAGTTTCTTGTTTACCTCGCGAGATCCTTGAAAACATTGCATACATACATATCATTGCATAACAGGTCTTCCATCACAGGTCTCTCATGTTCCCGCTGTTTATTTCAGCAATGGCTTTCAAACAAGACAACATAGATCTTCATACTCAAGAGACTTAGTTCAGGGAAATCTTCCTAAACCTATCCAAGGGGCAGGAAGAGTTGAAAACACTCCTCGCCGGGAACTTGGTCAAGAAAAGTCCTGAAGACAATAAGGACGAACGGCTGGAACAATTGTAAGCTGAGGTAGATGCACTGAGAACCCATATGCTGGGGAAGATGGCTTTTATCCAAAGCTTAGCCCGGGGACAAGAAGAGCTGAGAACCATTATCTGCCAACTTCATCAAGACAAATACAACAACATGAAGCAAACAGTCAAGGTCGGGGACCAAGTCATTGGTCAGCCTCCAAGAAGACAAGAGTCTGGTATGGTGAAGAATAGACCTCTCCAAATTTCTACTGCATCACGGGTCCAACAACAACCTTGCCATAAACAATGGGTTAATCAGAGGCCATTTACGAAGCTCAACATGCCGCTGTCCCAATCTTTGCAACACCTGTTGAGATTGAATCTGGTGACGTTGGTAGGACCTCATCCGAATCCTAAGACTTCTTCACCCAACTACAATCCTGATGCAAGGTGTGCATACCATTCTAACAGCCCGGGGCATGATACTGACGGCTGTTGGAAGTTGAAGTACAAAATTCAAAACCTAATTGATGAAGGAGCATTGGAATTCACACAAGATGGTCAAACTGAGTTCTTCTACCATCCCTCCAAGGCTCACCATTTGAAGTGACAAGTCCTGAGACGAGAAGACTTTTTGTTCATTAGAACTTTCAATTTGTAATTTTCTTTTGATTGTTCAGACATTTATTCATGTCAAACTTTGTTACCTTATCAATGCATTGCATATGTCTGTTTTGAATCAATCCATTCGTATTCACTATATTTAAATTGCTTTCATTTTTGTGATGATCAACTCTCGATTAAAAAATTCTAAGCCTTTAGAGGGAGGATGACGAAAATGATACCAAAATCTCTACAGTATGCTTTTGAATAGACCCCGATGACGATGTACAGGCATTGTTTCAAATCCTAAACAGTGGAGTTATAAGGAAGATAATCCCTCGTCAACCCCTTTGAGCCAAAGAAGTAGGAGTTTTTCTTTTCACACAAATTAAAACCCTTAATCACAACCTGGGGCAGGGTAGTTTTCTTAGTTAATCCAGGTGCATAATGAATGGCATCAAAGAAGTCCTTCCAAAGCAAAAGACGGTGATGGTTTTGTATAATTGTAAGGACAGGCAGTCATTATCTCTCGAAATAAAAGCCCATCAAGTCAAAACCTATGAAGGAGACTTAAGAAAAAAACCGGGGCATCCCGCTGACTGCAATCACATAAAGAAACAGTTCAGGAAAAAGACAGGGATAATAAAATAAAAAGAAAGAGGTCCTATAAACCCTCAACAAAAAAGACTGCCTGTTCAAGATAAATTGTCAGTATCCGAACCATCACTGGAATATCAGAGCGAAGACTTAAACGGGATCTAATGCACGATTAGCTGAGTTTAGGATCGAAGAACATCACGAAGAGCGGGTGGGTACAAATAAATTTTGAGCCTTTATCCTTTGTTTCTTGAACCATGAACCAGACCACGTTATAACCCTTAAATGTCCTAGCTGAAGCATGAGTTAGTTCGAAAGAATACTGTTACAAAAGGTATCCTGACTCCCGTAGGGCTTGCTGTAAATCCTGAGTTGACATCATATTTTACAAAAAAATTTTGCTTGTTTTACTGAAAAATGCATTTTCAAAAACTTCAAGACAAATATAGGCTTTGCATTCTTAAAATAACATTGTTTGCATATGACCATTTGTTCAAACAGCAGAGAAATTTGCACGACGAATATCTAGTGAACAAAAAAAAACCTTCTCAATAAAATGGATCACCTCAAGTGGAAAAACACTTCCAAACAAGGGGCACGGCATGATCATTGTCCGTCATCTGGGGTAGTCAAGTCAAGATTCAAGGAATCTATAAAAAATGCCAAAATAGCCAGGGGCAAATCTCCATCTGAATCGCTTGGGGCATTGGACATGAATTCCAGCAATGAATCTTGCATGATCAAACAGACATCTTCTGGTAGTATGGCAACACAATACTGCCGATAGTGACAACTCTCTACACTCTGAGAGCATGGACATAGTCAGAAAATAATGCGCATGAACAAAGACTCGCTAGGTTGACAGGCCTAGGCAAAAATAAGGGCATCCCGACGAACCAAAAAGGTTCGGGCAAAAATCAGGGATAAAAAACAAAAAAAAAGAAAGATATGTACACCCGGCAAGTTGAAAACCCGAAAGGACGGCTTGGGAAAAAAAGGGTATCCCGGTGGACTGAAAACTCGAAAGGGCGGTCCAGGCAAAAATTAGGGATCAAAGCGTACGACTATGTCCCTTCATCTTTTCACTTGCCTACCAGAAGAAGACTTGTAATTTCAATCGAAAGTTACCAAGCACCTCATAGGTTGGGATAATACTCGATCTGCAAAGCCTCCGCAGGTACCTTCTCCCGCAGATACAGAGGCAGAAAAGTCTCGATGCAAAGCCATCGTCATATCCTCAGGATGCATCCAAGTAACAGTCACTCCCCGCAGAGTAAGAAAAAGACAGTAATGTTAGCTCTCCCCAGCTGAGACTCGCAACTGTGAATGAATCGGTAATATTCTCCCCAAGCAGAGTTTATCTACCATCAGTACTGAAAAAGTCTTATTATCCCCGGCGGAGTATAAAATATACCCAGTGGAGTTTGAAAATTTTCCCAGTGCAGTCTGAAAAAGCTTCCCCAAGGGAGTGTGGAGAATCATCCCCAGTAGACTTTGGAAGATTGTTCCCAGTAGAGTCTAAAAGGTTATCCCCAGTAAAGTAGCAACTGAAGATCATCCCCAGCAGAGTTCATTCCTTTCACAAACAGGAATTCAGTCCCCAACGGGATTCAGTATCACCAGCAAACGATAATGCATCCCCAGCGGAATTTATCATTGATATCCTCAGCAGAGCATCTCTTCCCCACAGAGTAGTCTCCTCATCAGTTTATCCCCCAACGGAGTTATCCTCTCCTGTAGGTTTACTCTCACGATCATCTTCATTCGTTATCCCCAGCAGAAACGAAGAATTCAGCTCTTTTCTCCAGCAGCTATCCGGGATTTATTTTCCCCAGCTAAAAACATTACATTTACATACATCATGACACATGCATATACGCATCATACAACACAATATCATTTATTTTGTGAACATCATTGATTGATACATATCATGCATTACATACAACTAACCTTTACTTTTCAGAAAGGATGCAGTTAAGTTCTCACAAAATCCAAAGCTATGAAGCTTTTACCTCAGTCGAATTACTGACAAGTTCTTAAATATCAATAAAGTTTTTATCAGTTGAATTACAGACAAGGTCCTAAATCTCGGCAAAGTTCCTCCTTCGAATTACAGACGGGTTCCTAAATCTCAGCAGAGAAGTATTCTCAGTTGAATTACAGGCGAGTTCTTAAATCTCGATGAAGATGTTTCCCCCAAAGTCGAATTACTGACAAGTTCTTAAATCTCAACAGAGTTTTTCTCAGTTGAATTACAGGAAAGGTCCTAAATCTCGACAAAGTTCCTCCGTTGAATTACAGACAGGTTCCTAAATCTCAGTAGAGAAGTTTTCTCAGTTGAATTACGGGAGAGTTCTTAAATCTCAATGAAGATGTTTCCCCTAAAGTCGAATTACTGACAAGTTCTTAAATCTCAACAGAGTTTTTCTCAGTTGAATTACAGGCAAGGTCCTAAATCTCGACAAAGTTCCTCCGTCGAATTACAGACGAGTTCCTAAATCTCAGCATGGTTTTCTCAGTTGAATTACTGGATAGTTCTTAAATCTCGATGAAGATGTTTCCCTCCAGTTGAATTACTGACAAGTTCTTAAATCTCAACAGAGATTTTCTCAGTTGAATTACAGACAAGGTCCTAAATCTCGACAAAATGTTCCTCCGTTGAAGTACAAACAAGTTCCTAAATCTCAGCAGAGAAGTTTTCTCAATTGAATTACGGGCGAGTTCTTAAATCTCGACAAAGATGTTTCCCCAAGTCGAATTACTGACGAGTTCTTAAATCTCAACAGAGTTTTTCTCAGTTGAATTACAGACAAGGTCCTAAATCTCGACAAAGTTCCTCCGTCGAATTACATACGAGTTCCTAAATCTCAGCAGAGTTTTCTCAGTTGAATTACGGGCGAGTTCTTAAATCTTGATGAAGATGTTTACCTTCAATCGAATTACTGACAAGTTCTTAAATCTCAACAGAGTTTTTCTCAGTTGAATTACAGATAAGTTCCTAAATCTCGACAAAATGTTCTTCCGTTGAAGTAAAGACAAGTTCCTAAATCTCAGCAGAGAAGTTTTCTCAGTTGAATTACGGGCGAGTTCTTAAATCTCGACGAAGATGTTTCCCCAAGTCGAATTACTGACGAGTTTTTAAATCTCAACATAGTTTTTCTCAGTTGAATTACAGACAAGGTCCTAAATCTCGACAAAGTTCCTCCGTCGAATTACAGACGAGTTCCTAAATCTCAGTAGAGTTTTCTCAGTTGAATTACGGGCGAGTTCTTAAATCTCGATGAAGATGTTTCCCTCCAGTCGAATTACTGACTAGTTCTTAAATCTCAACAGATTTTTTCTCAGTTGAATTACAGGCAAGGTCCTAAATCTCGACAATTTTCCTCCGTTGAATTACAGACACGTTCCTAAATCTTAGCAGAGAAGTTTTCTCAGTTGAATTACGGGCGAGTTCTTAAATCTCGATGAAGATGTTTTCCTCTAGTTGAATTACTGACAAGTTCTTAAATCTCAACAAAGTTGTTTTTCTCAGTTGAATTACAGACAAGGTCCTAAATCTCGACAAAGTTCCTCCGTTGAATTACAGACAGGTTCCTAAATCTCAATAGAGAAGTTTTCTCAGTTGAATTACGGACGAGTTCTTAAATCTCGACGAAGATGTCTCCCCTCAGTTTAATTACAGGAAAGTTCCTAAATCTCGACATTTAAGTTGAATTACGGGCAAGTTCCTAAATCTCAACAAAGATCAGACTTCCCCAGCGGAATCTTCTACAACAACAAGTATACAAGCTCTCGCTAAGGAACCTCTTATGAGATCGACACTCCTTCAGATGGAATCTTTAATCCCATCCCCTCGTCACCAATCTCCAAATGGAATCTGTAAGCCCATTCCCGACATCACAAGGCTGATACCATTTCATGCGAGTGTAAATTTCTGGGCACTCTAGTGTTCAATCATCTTCCACCTTTGGATCACGAAAGGCATGAAAGCCAATCTACATCCTCAGGTTTAAGAAGATTGAACAGGGGCAGATGTTGTACCCCAAAATTTTCCCTCCCATATTTCTCAAAACATTGCAAGAAAAATCTCCAAGTTGCTCAAGGTTGCTCAAAGATTGACCAGACAAGCCATCTCCTAAGACAGTCTATCCCAAATTAGGGTTTCACATTGCATCAAGATAATTGAGTCCAAATGACCTCAAATTCTCACCATTGTCCTAATATGTTCTCAAGAACATCCATGTCAAATTTCAAGTCTTGCAGAGGAAGTTTGCTCAGTCAATTGCTCAAAGGTCCAAAAATCGACTATGCTAGGGCAAAAGTCAACTGTGACCCAAATACAGTCAAACTTCAAGATTTTTTGTCAACATTCTCATTTTGAAGTGTATTTCATCATTTGATCAAGGGTTGATCATGATTCATCAAGGATTGCTCAAAATTCATCAAGATTCAAAAGTTGCTAAATTAGGGTTTTGCAGGAAAAGTCAACTCAACTTTGACCAAGCATAACTTTCTCATACTTTATGAGAAATGACCCATCCAAAGCTAATTTTTAATAGGATGCAATTTCCTACAATCCATATTCATATATCAAGATCAAAATATGCATTCACAAGAAGTTATGAATTTGGACATTATAGGTCATTTTGAAAAGTCAACAAAAACACCTTTTTTGTCAAAGCTTATAACTTGAGCATGGTACATCAAATTGAGATGAGACCAAACGGGTTGGTTAGACGACATCTAAAGCTTTCTAAAAAATCCAAGAACACCCTCATAAGGTTAAAATTGAGAGAGATATGCATTGTCAAAGTTGGACAATTTTTGAAAAAATGCATAAAGCAAATATTAACCAAACTTGGAGTTTTTCCAAATGGGCCTATCTTTTCAAGTTTGAAACTCATTCCTAACATGGTCCACGACCTCTAAGCCCACCCATACACTTTTCTACTATTTATACAATTTATTTTGATATTTTATTCATTAAAATTCAGAATTAAATAAATAAATAATGGAAATAATGTAAATTTTGATGTGAATCCATTTTGGGAAAGTTTTATGCTGGTTTATGTTAATTGATTTCGTGAAATAATTTTTCAAATATGTGCAGGTTCATTCACATGAGAAAATGGCATAAAATCATCAAATATGGCATTTTTTTCAAATCTTGATCATGGTCTTAAAACACAACATTATGAGGGAGATTCTTTCCATGCTTTCTTGTCTCCTCATTCTCCTCTATAAATATAGAGCCATAAAATCTTGAAAGGGACAAAAATACTCTCTAAAAAGCTCTCAAAAAGCTCTTCAAAAAGCTCTTTAAAAGCTCTTCAAAAAGCTCTCCAGAAATCAAAGAATTGGTGCAAGTCATATCTCGAGGTTCCGGTCTCTCTCAATTGACATCAAGCCTCAAAACATCCTCTTGAAGTCCTCAAGAGTCTTACAAGGCCCAAGAGCAATCCATCACACGCCTAGCACGCCCCCATTTGACAACACCGGTTTGGTAAAATTTTAAATTTCGAATCTCTAATTTTAATCACATTTCATGGTATGCTAACGTTTGCTTGAGTTTATATAGAATAGTTATGAATGTTTGAATCATAGGTTCCACGCAAGAATAAAAAAAACACCATAGTTAGAGCATGAAGCTTTCGAAGATTCGGGCCTAGAGATTTCTGATGATTGCACCCCCACATTGCAGGCCCAGTTTGCTTTTCTCTAATTCTTTTATATTTATATTATTTCATTTATTTAATTTACTAACCCATCAAATTATTTTCTTTTTTATCAAAAAATCACAAAACATTTTTCTATCCAATTAAATTCAAGATATTTATTTTTATTAAAAAAAAGTAATTAATTTAATTAGGTTATTAATTATTAGACAACTTTAATTTCTTTTTACATAATTAAAATTAATTAGAATAAATAGGTTTTATTACTAACTTAATTATTTCATTCCTTGCCTAAAATAAAAAAACCCAAAAATATGTCATTTAATTATTTTCATTAATTAATTTAATAACCAATCAATTTTGCATTTAATTTAAAAATCTAATTTCTTTTCTTAAAAAAATATTAAAAACAACAAAAAACATTTTCTTTTTTTAATTAGGATAAAAGGGTCAAAACCCTAATTCTCGTCGATCTAATTTTTAATCGCGCGCTTTATTATTATTTTTCCCAATTATTGTATCTGCTCACAGTTTATAATAATTTAATTAGGACGTTTATTTACCTTTACCGCTTTTATTTATTTTTTTACGATATTTAATGTAACTACTCATGGGATGTAATAGTTTAATTAGGATGTTTATTCTACATTTATCGGTTTAATTTCGAAGGGTTTGTTTTTGGCTATGTAAATATCCGAAGCCTTGTAATAGCTTAGTTTAATTTCCGCATTTAAAATTCCGCAAAATATTAACTGTTAGATGTATGATTTAGGATTCATGACAAGAATGTATGTTTAATCTTAAAATCAAATTAGACCACCCTTAACATGTGCAAAGATAGAAATAACTGAAAACGACACACTCGCACATGCGCACTCTTAGGGTACACCCCACTTGGTTGCCTTTGTACACAGTCATTGAGTATAGGTCGTTTTAGAGGTCGCCCTCTTGTCTAAAAGATCATAGTCGCCTCGAGATGGTTGCCTCAGATATTGTTGCCTCAAACAAATGATCTAAGACATTAGGGTTACCGCTAAGGCGTCCTAACATTGCTTTAGTAACCGTATGTCCCTCATTCGAATTGACCCTCAAACTCTAACGATGGTGCTACCTACTCACTAATAGTAGGATAACATTGTCTAAAGGAAATTAGCATAGAACGATTCCTTTTTCGAGTAGGTAGATTAGCTCTTAGATACTTGCTCTTTCAAAAACAATTTTTTTTCACACTTACACTCCTTTTCGAACAAAGTTTTCAAAACACTTCATTACACTCTTGAGGACAGAAGCAAGAGTTAAATCGAAGTTAAAACAAAAACTTTTCAAAACCCACAAGCACAAAGAAAACAATTTTGAAAACAATTGAGCAAGTACCTAAGAGCCCGTGGATAACCACTGATAGAAAGGATGCTAATACCTTCCCTTTCTATAATCTACCCCCCGTACCTAGAAAATCTCGAAAAAGGAATTTTTCTGTGCTTTTTTCCTTTCCTTGTTGGATAAAATAAAAGTCGGTGGAGACTCTTGCTTACCGCGACATTTTGCGAAAACAAACGCAAAACACAAACCAGCATTCCAAAAAACAGTCAGTTCTTCCCACCGTATCACAAGACTTAACAAAGCAGCATTCGTTTCCACCAGTTGTGTGTCCTTCGAATGGACAAACTGTGTGTTCTTTGAATGTCCCTCTTCAGCTGAATATGCCATTTTGAGTCCTCTTGCTTTTGATCACTTAGGCCCAAACCTTCGACCAGACTCCAAAGTAATCAAAACCAATTATTCCCCAACTATGGCAAGTCCTTCTAATGGGCCACCAAGTTGTGTGTCATAATGCAGCACTATGGCGTATTGAAGGGTTTGCAGATGGATTCGAAGGTGATATGAAGGCGCATTCGAAGCAAACATGAAGATGAAATCGAAAGTCACAAGAAGGTAGCCATTCATCCCATTGAAAACTTGTGAATCCAAGGTAAACAGGTGAGGGGCCAATGGTGTAATCGAAGCTTGCAGGAAGGAGCTATTGTCCAAACGAAGCTTGCATGTAGGAGCTATTTTAGTGAATCAAAGCAAACCTGCAGGAGGTCAAATGCCCAAATGAAACTTATGGACCAAGGCTTGATCAAAGAAGCCAGATGCTCAATCAAAGGATGTAAATCAAAGCTTGCATCGAAGGAGGCCCAAATGTTCAATCGAAACTTGAGGACTAAAGCTCGCTCGAAGAAGGCAAATGCTCAATCGGAGGATGTAAATCAAAGCTTACATCTAAGGAGGCCCAAATGCCTAATCGAAGGATGAATCAAACTTGCTCAAAGGAATCCTAGATGCCCAATCAAAACTAGTATGAATCGAAGCAAGCCTTTTTTCTTCAATTTTGTCAAGAAAAATCAATTTTTCTGCGTTGCCCTTTTTTTGTCTGTTTTGTACTTGTGCAAATTTTGAGATTTTGAAAATCCTTGTGATAAAATGTCTTGATAAAAAAGAGAGGGAAAATTTTGGGGTACAACAACTGCCCCTGTTCAATCTTTTTAAACCTGAAGAGCAAGTATGGCACATTGATGTTCGTAGCTTGAAGGTAGAAGATGATTGAACAGTAGAGTGCCTAGAAATTTGCACTCGAAGATGTAGTGGTTGATTGTATAGGGAATGGGATTATAGATGCCATCCAAAGGTGATTGTTGATAGAATTTAGACCAAGTCTAAACTTGACTGTAACTGGGAGGAGTGTCAGAATAAATATTTGGTTGATTTAACTCTGAATGATATGTTGGAATAGACTCGTGTTAAGCCGTGTCTGTAAATATATTAGAAGGAATATGTGTAAGATTACCTTATGATGAGCCTGTGTAAGGCTGCTTTAGGAGATATATGAGAGGAAAGCCTGGGTAGGACTGCTTGAAGATGAATCCATGTGAAACTTCATCTGGAAATGTATGAGAAGGAACCTGGGTAGGGTTGCTTCATGATGAATCCATGTGAGACTTCATATGGAAATGAGAAGGAACCTCTGTAGGGTTGCTTTATAATGAGTCAGTGTAAAACTTCATCTGGAAATGAGAAGGAACGTGGGTACGGTTGCTTCAGGATGCGTCCCTGTAAAACTTCATCTGAAAATGAGAAGGAACCTGGGTAGGGTTGCCTCAGGATGAGTCCTTGTAAAACTGCATCTGGAAATTGTAAGAAGGAACCTGGGTAGGGTTTCCTCAGGATGAGTCAGTGTAAAAATGCATCTGGAAATTGTGAGAAGGAACCTGGGTAAGGTTGCCTCAGGATAAGTCAGTGTAAAACTGCATCTAGAAATTCAAGAGAAGGAACCTGGGTAGGGTTGTCTCAGGATGAGTACGTGTAAAACTGCATCTGGAAATTGTAAGAAGGAACCTGGGTAGGGTTTCCTCAGGATGAGTCCGTGTAAAACTGCATCTGAAATTTGTATGAAGGAACCTGGGTAGGGTTGCTTCAAGATGAATCTATGTGAGACTTCATCTAGAAATGAGAAGGAACCTGGGTAGGGTTGCTTCAGGATGAGAAGGAATCCATGTAATATTGCTTCATGATGAGCCAGTGTAAAGCTTCATCTGGAAATGAGAAGGAACCTGAGTAGGGTTGCTTTATGATGAGTTTGTGTAAAACTTCATCTGGAAATAAGAAGGAACCTGGGTAGGGTTGCTTCAGGATGAGTCCATGTAAAAATTCATCTGAAAATAAGAAGGAACCTGGGTAGGGTTGCCTCAGGATGATTCCGTGTAAAACTGCATCTGGAAATTGTAAGAAGGAACCTGGGTAGGGTTGCCTCAGGATGAGTCAGTGTAAAACTGCATCTGGAAATTGTGAGAAGGAACCTGGGTAGGGTTGCCTCGGGATGAGTCCGTGTAAAACTGCATCTGGAAATTCAAGACAAGGAACTTGGGTAGGGTTGCCTTAGGATGAGTCAGTGTAAAACTGCATCTGGAAATTGTAAGAAGGAACCTGGGTAGGGTTGCCTCAGGATGAGTCAGTGTAAAACTGTATCTGGAATTTGTAAGAAGGAACCTGGGTAGGGTTGCTTCAGGATGAATCCCTGTGAAACTTCATCTGGAAATGAGAAGGAACCTGGGTAGGGTTGCTTCAGGATGAGTCCGTGTAAAACTTCATCTGGAAATGAGAAGGAACCTGGGTAGGGTTGCTTCAGGATGAGAAGGAATCCATGTGAGATTGCTTTATGATGAGCCCGTGTAAAGGTGCATTTGGAAGTCAGAAGGAACCCGTGTAAGATTGCTTCATGATGAGTCGAGTAGGTAGTTGTCCTGTCTTGTTACATGTATTAATCTACAATCCATCATCCACATATAGTTTTCCTGTCTTGTTTCAAGTATTAATCTGGAACTTGTTTTTTTGGTTGGTTGTTGAGATAGTCGTCCTATCTTGTTTCAGGAATTAATATCTGACCTTTTGAAGATGATTGTGGTATTTGCCAAAAAGGATTTTTGTTGATTGAATTTTCCCTGCAAGGAAGAGGGTTAGTTGCATGCAGATGTATGTATAGCTTGATGATGTTCTCAAACTAAATGAGATTATGCTGTATGCATTTATCATGTATGTAATATGATGCATGAAATGTAAAATGTTGTTGGAATGTATCTTTGTCTTGGAAAATAAATCCTTGACAAATGTTGGGGAATTTTGGGAAGTTAAATCCCGGACTGTTGTTGGAGAATAGATGTATCTTCAACTTTGTTTAGAATGTTTCTGCTGGGAATTCCTGTTTTGTTGTTTGAGGAGAAAATCTGTTGGCGAATGTTGACTTTGTTTGAGAAGAAAACTCTATGGAGAGTGTTGATTCCTACTTCAGGAAAAAAGTTCAGGACTTTCAGTTGTCTGTTTCTCTGCTGGATAATTATCCATGTCGGGATAGAATCGAAAGTTAGTTGTTATCTGGTCGAAATCCAAGCTTGGAAGCAAAATGTTGGGGATAATGAAGTTGACTATTATCTGGTCGTATCCCAGGCTTCGCAGTGACTTAATGGGGAAGATTAAATTAACTGTTATCTGGTCGGATTCCAGGCTTCATAGGAAATTACTTGGGAGAGTGAAGTTAGGCTGTCATCTGGTCGGATTCCAGGCTTCGCAGCAACTTACTAACATTAAACTGCTATCTGGTCGGATTCCAGGTTTTAAAGCAAATTTCTGAGGTGGATGAAGTTAATGTTATCTGGTCGAGTTCCAGGCTTCGTAATAACTTGAAAGGATGAATTTAAACTGATATCTGGTCGGGTCCAGGCTTCATAGTAACTTTCTTGAAAGGATGAAGTTAAACTGATATCTAGTTGGGTCCAGGCTTCACAGTAACTTGCTTGAAAGGATGAAGTTAAACTGATATATGGTCGGGTCCAGGCTCCACAGTAACTTGCTTAAAAAGATGAAGTTGAACTGATATCTGGTCAGGTCTAGGCTTCACAGTTACTTGCTATGGGTGAAGTTAAACTGATATCTGGTCGGGTCCAGGCTTCATAGTAACTTGTTGGGGGGTGAAGTATAACTGATATCTGGTCGTGTCCAGGCTTCACAGTAACTTGCTTAAAAGGATGAAGTTGAACTAATATTTGGTCGGGTCCAGGATTCACAGTAACTTACTGGGGGTGAAGTTAAATTGATATCTGGTCGGGTCTAGGCTTCAAAGTAACTTGCTGCAGGATGAAGTTAAATTGATATCTGGCCGGGTCCGGGCTTCACAGTAACTTGCTAGGGGTAGAGGCAAACTCTACTGGGGAAAGAAGTTAAGCCATTGTCTAGTTGGGTTTAGGATTTACAATATATCGAGAAGTTATACTATTATCTGGTCGAGTCCAGGCTTCATAGTAACCTAAAATTGTTTGAATATAAATGATTCTGTTGGGGGGTGTATTGTTTTGTTGGGGAATAAACCCTATTGAGAGGAATATTTGACGAGCTGCTGGGGGAGATGTATTCTTTTGACAAAACTCCTTGAGGCTTCTTCTTATGACCAAGTCATCTGGGAAGAGAGTTTTCCAGAACTTGAAACTCTGGCTGGGGAGTGGTTTTCCGGAGGTTGAAACTCTGGATGGGGATTATAGAAAAGTTTACTGGGGAAGAGGGGCTATGGTCCCTAGATTTATAGTAATCGGGGAGACAAAACTCAAGCCGAGGAATCTTGCTGTTTATTTTGGAAATAAACCCTATTGCCAATTTGCTGGAGAGGCATCTTCTTTTGGCAGAACTCCTCGAAGATTCTTGAGATCAACTCAGTTGGGGAGTGGTTTTCCGGAAGTTGAAACTCTGGCTGGGGATTATTTGGACCCAACCTTATGGGGATATCCACGAATTTGACTTTGAGGGGTTTGTACCCTTATTCGTGAAGATTATTCTATGGAGATAACCTTATAGAGATGACTTCATGGGGAATTGATTGGGGATCACCCTAAGGAAGGGACTTTGTGGGAATTTTGTCACAACCCCAAGTAGTGAGTGTTGTAGTACTTCCAGAAAATGTTTTCTTGGCTGTATGTGCCCCTTTGTTGGGATTTCAAGTTCAATTCCCCAAGTGATGGAGATGCGGACCTACCCCTGGTTATTCAGCACTTCTTGAGAGAATCTCGACTTTAACTTCCATATATGAGTGATAGTGATATGTCATGTCCCCTTGCTTATAGGAGATTTGTCATTGAGAGTGTCTTCCAATTTGAAGTGATTCTGTTTCTTGAAAATTTATGTTCATTGGACATTCGTTGTATGAATTTCTCCGTTGTCAAACAAATAACTATATGCAAACAGCTGTATTCAAATGATGCAAAGTTTATGTTTGTCTTGAAGTTTTGAAAATGAAGTTTAACAAAGAGTTTTGTAAGAATATGAATTCAACTCAGGATTTTTAGTAAGCCTTACAGGAGTCAGGATACCTTTTGTAACAATATGCTTTCGAACTAACCTATATTTCAATTAGGACTTTTGAAGGGTTGTAGCGTGGCTTGGTTCAAAGTTTAAGAAACAAAGGATAAGGCTCAAAGTGTATTTGTACCCGCCCATTCTTCGTGATGTTCTTCAGTCCTAAACTCAGTTAATTGTGCGTTTGAACTCTAATTAAATCTGGAATGGCGTTTTGGTGATGGTTCAGACAAATTAATTTTGTTGGAAAGCAATCATTTTTGCCATGTTTTCCATGTTGTTGAGGATTTGTAGTGACCTCTTTTTTGATTTATTATCCCTGATTTTTCCTGACTGTTCTTGATTTTGAGATTACAGCCAGCGGGATGCCCCAGTTTTTCATAAGTCTCCTTCGTAGGTTTTGACTTAGTGGGCTTTTCTTTTGAGAGATAATGACTGCCTATTTTGGTTAGGAACCATCACCGTATTTTGATTCCAGAGGAATGTTTTTGATGTCATTCGTTGTATACGAAGTGAAAGTTTGCGACTGGACGTGCATTTGAATTAACTAAGAGACTACCCTGCCCCAGGTTTGATTAAAGGTTTCAGTTTGTGTGAAAAAAGAAAACTCCTACTTCTTTGGCTCAAAGAGGTAGACTAGGGATTATCTTCCTTATAACTCCTCTGTTTGGGAATTGAAAGAACGCATGTACATCATCAGCAAGGTCTGTTCAAAAGCATACTGTATGAGAATATGGCATTGTTTTTGTCACCCTCCTTCTAAAGGCTTATAACTTTTAGCAAAAGTTTAATGTCATAAAGAGAGTAAAAAGCATAGTTTAAATATAGAGAAAACGAATGGATGAATTCAAAAAAAACATATGCAATGCATTAATGAAACATGGTGTGATACGGTGGGAGAACTGACTTAAGGTTTTGCGTTTTGTCGCAAATGTCGCAGTTTAGCAAGAGTCGCCACCGACTTTTATTTTATCCAAAAGGAAAGGTAAAAAAGTACAGGAAAGACCTTTGAGAAGTTTTCTTGAGTTCGGGGGGTAGATTATGAAAAGGGAAGGTGCTAGCACCCTTTTCATCCATGGTTTTCCATGGGCTCTTAGTTACTTTCTTAGATCACTTGCTTTGCTTTTGAAATTGTTTGAAATGGTGCTTTGTGTTTGGTGTAGTTTTGAAAGATATTTTGAAAAGAGGCCATTCGTTTAGGCAATCTTTGTAATGATTCTCGTTCGTAAGAATGTATACAAAGATGTTTGTCTTTTGAAAAATGTTTCAATGTTTTGAAAGTTCTTTGGAAATGTTTTAAAAATAGCAAGGATTGTTTTGAAATTGAGCAAGTAACTTAGAAGCTATCTACCTACTCAAATGTCTTTCCTATGCATTTTTATTCCTTTGACATTGTTGATTTACCATTGATTTGGTAAACAACCCTATCTTTGGATGTAAACGGGACAGGCGTAGGTTATCGTATGACCATGATAACAATGTTGCCAAGTATCTTAGCATTTTGAGGGACCAAGATCATTTGTTTAGGCAACCTTTTGATAGCGTCAATGAGGGACTATGATGTTATTTTTGCTTTGTTTTGCCAAGATACTTCGCATGCGTAACATGGCCATTTTAAATTAGGCAACCAAGTGGGTGAAACCCTAAGGGTGCTTGTGTGCAATGTGTCTCATTTTACATGCATTTGTCTTGTCTTGTATTAGGTCATTCTATTTGTTTGTTTTTGGTCTTATCATACAAAACCCTAATTTACTACACATGGTATAAATGCGATAAATTGCGTAAATGTAAACTAAGCTATTACAACAATTATTATGGGAGGGGGGATACAAGTTTTTGAATGGGGGATATTGCACAAATATAAACCCTAAAATACAATTACAACCCAATTGAATTATGTGCAAATTAAATAAAAATACAAATATTAAAAATGCAATAAAAATTTATTTATGCAAAAATGTTTTGTATTTGATTTTTTGTATGAGAAAAATAAAATTAATCAACCCTAGAAAATAAGGAAAAAAAATTGTTATTTTTGGAAGGGGGAGACCCTAATTTTTTATTAAAAGAAAAATATGTTTCCTATTATTTATTTTGTCCATTTTTGTACAAGAAAATAATAAATAATATTATGTACAAATATTAAAAATTAAAATATGTATGAAAATAAATATTTTATGTATATAAATAACATAATAAAAATGTATAGTATTTTTAAATATATTTACAATTTATTTAAGAAAATAAAGTATTTTATCCTAATAAATTATTATTTATGCCAAAAAATAATTAAAAAAATAAAATAAAAGTGAAAAAAATAAAGAAATTATTTTTATGATTTTTTAATGTTCAGAAAAAATTATTAAAAGAAATAAACATAAAAATATGAGAACATATGAAAAATATAACAAAATAAGTCAGGGGGTGCAAATATTGGATCAGGGGGGTGCAAAAATCAAAAACAAAAACAGCCCAACGCGCCAAAAAGCCCAAGGTCATCGTCCCTGTCCTCCAGCTTCTTCTTCTTCGCGCGTTTTCTCTTCAAATCTGTAACTCTCTATTGCTTGCATAAAAACAAAAACTTATAACACAAAACATGTAGCATTTCATCTCACGATTCCAATGATATAAAATTTGTAACCTAACTCTCAAAGATCAGAGAGAATTTAATCAGCCATAATTCGTGACCTAATTATTTCAGCAACTTCAAGCTTCAAATTCTCTTAGCTCAGTTAACATAAATGAAAAGTATGCATATGTACAACTTCACCATGGTAAGGACTACATTTTTGCTTCACAAATCGTGGCTTGAGGATGCCTAAATAGAGAGATAGAGTTTTGAAAAATACCTCCTTCTGCTAGATTTGGATATGGGAATGTGGGGACTTTGAGTGAGGCCTGAGGATCGTGTGAGCTTCCTTGAAGTTCCTTCAAGTTATTCCAATGCCTAGCTTGCTTTGTGGATGGCCAGAAGACTCTGCACAAGTCAAGTTGCAAGCTTCCAAAGTGAAAATGGCAATGGCTGAAACATGGCTCACAGATGCAAGATGAATGCTTGGACTGCTTTAATATGATGCGGATAAAGTGTTTCAAATGTTAAAGGGAAAAATGCACTAGCCAAAATGAAGTTGGCAATGATTTTGCAGAACTGGAAGTTTTTGGCAGAAAAATGAAGTTTTGGAGTTTTGGAGAGTTTCAGATGTTTAGCATTCGTGTTCTAGCTTGTAACAAGTTTGTGCATATCTTTAGAATGACACAAATTCCACTCTTTATCAGCTTGTACAAGTTCTGAACTTTTGGCCAACTTTCTTGCATTTTAAGAAAAGTGAGATGACTTGTGCAACATGCTTGTACTGGCTAGTTTTAGGGATGCAAAGAGTTGGTGTACATTGCTTGTGATTTGTGGAAATTGCCTGCACCAAAGGGACATCTCCAAGGCTCAAGAATGATAAAGTTGCAAAAGCTTGCCTTTATGAAAATAGCAATGTGCCCTTTATGCCATTAATGGAATTATCTCTTGTACAATGTTCCAAAAGCCAAAATAAAGCCTTTATCTTCTGAGTTAGCATTAAATTATGGAGTATAGAATGAGTTTAGGACCTGTAATGCAAGGTACAAGCATCCAAGATCAGATTTGCAACTTGATACTTTGTGAAAATGGCATGAACAAAAGTGATAAAATGACAATTTCTCTTCTTCGATTCTCCCTAACTACAAATGATCTTGGAGAGTTCTTGGACATTTTAGAAAGCTTGCAATGTTCTCTACAATCCATCTTTGAAATGAATTTTGAGATACCTTTTGGAACTAGGTGAAACATTTCCATGAAGTTTGGTCAAAAACCTGCCTAAATTAGGGCAAAATTTCACTAAGTCATTTAATTCATGGACCTTTATTCACAAATTCATAACTTGAGATCCAAGCATCTTCTGGGAAAAGTTTGTGAAGAAAAGTTGTAGATTTCATGGAGGAATACAACTTTCATGTTGGAAGTTTTCCTTGAATCAAATTGCATCATGGTGCAAAAAGTGGTGGAAAGTTGGGAAAAATAATAAAATTTCCATACTTAGAAAAATTCTAAGTTAACAAATTTTTCAAATTCAAAACCCTAATTTTCAAAATTGGTTTTCTTGGTGAAAAAGTTTCATATTTTGACATATCTTGATGAATTATGACCCTTGATACTTGATTTTGACCAAAAATTCAAAGTTTGACTTTTCAGTGCACAATTGACTTTTGATCAGTTGATTGGAAAATTCATCTGTCAATCCAATGAACTTGAGATCTTTTGAACCATGTAATTAGTTCAATATGATTCTATTGAGTCCTTGAAATCATATTTGAACTCAATTGGTCATTGGCTAGGTTAAAAATCGGAAATTGCCCTTTCTCAGTCAAAACCCTAATTTTGACCATTTTGCCCTTTTGATGATTTGATCAAATTTCTTTAGGAGTTGTGATCCAAACTTGATCAAATGGTAAATATGAGTCTAAAATGTTGTTGTGGATAAAAAATTATGAAGTTTGACTGTAAATTGGCCATGGTTGACTTTTTCCCTAATACAACTGATTTTTAGGTCAACTATCCAATTGACTGAGCAAAAAATGTGTTTTGAGGCTTGAAACTTAACATGAGAAATCTTAGGGGTCCAAGATGGTGTATAAAAGTCACATGAAGCATTGATGGTCCAAAAATCCTTGTGCAAACTCAAACCCTAATTTTAGGTTATTAGTGCAAGATGAGGTGTCTTGAGCTGACCAAACCCTAAACTTGTCTTGAGTCCAAGAAGTCTTGTGAGAAAAGTCTTGACAAATGAGAGGGAAAATTTTGGGGTACAACAACTTCCCTTGTTCAATCTTCTTAAACCTGAAGAGTTAGATTGGCGAGTTTTGTCGTTCGTGACTCGAAGGTAAAAGATGATTGGACACTAAAGTGCCCGTAAATTTGCACTCGTCAAAGTGTAGTTGAGGGAATGGGCTTAAAGATGCCATTTGGAGAGGTGATAGAATCTTGTTGGAGATGGGCTTGTAGATGCCATCCAAGAATGTTTGTTGAATTGTAAGTTGTAAGTCAAAAGAATGAGTATCAGGATGGTGTCTATATCTGGAACGTATTTGAACTGTATCTGGAGACTGAATCTGAATGAGCAAAGGAATAGCAGCCGTGTCTGGAGCATATCCGAGCTGTATCTGTATTTGAATCTGAATTAATAACAAAATGACTTCCGTGTCTGGAGTGTATCTGTATTGTATCATGAATTAAAATCTGAATAAGCGACAAAATGGCATCCGTGTCTGGAGCGTATCTGGACTGTATCTGAACTAGGATCTGAATAAGTAACAAAATGACTTCCGTGTCTGGAGTGTATCCGAACTGTATCTTGACTTGAAATCTGAATAAGTATCAGAATGACTTCCGTGTCTGGAGTGTATCTGTACTGTATCTGAAATCTTTGAACATTGTTAATGGTAGCTGTTAATCTTATCCTGAAAAGGGTAAAATTTTAGCTGAAACACAAAGTTATGTTGCATGAAATGTATGATGCAATAAATGTGTCTTATCAATGTTTATGATATATGGATGTAATGTATGCGCATGTAAGCTGATTTGTTGTTTTGCTGAGGAAAATAAATCTTTGACTGCTGCCGGGGAAAATAAATCCTTGACTGCTGAGGATAAGAAATCCTTGGCGACTGTTGGGGATTAAAAATCCTTGATTGCTGAGGATAAGAAATCCTTGGTGACTTCACTGGGGATATGGGGATCCTTCATATCTTAAATTTCGTTGTGAGAGTAATGCCATATACTGCCTGAGGAATCTGCTTGGAGAATCTAGAGAACTTTGATGACTTCTGCTGGGAATTAAGAATGAGAATCTTCAATCTGTTGGGGAGTAATAAAAACTTTATGGGGAAGAAAGCTATCATGCCGGGGAGTAGTGAAGACTCTGAGAAAAAGCTTATTCTTGCTGGGGAACAAAGTTGAGGAGTTTGGGTTGTCTTCCAATCTACTGGGGAGTTATCCGAGGTCGTTGTCTGGTTAGTTTTTAGGCTTCAAGATAACTTGCTGGGGAATTTGGAGAAACTGGATGGTCTCCACTGAGGATTGATAGTTGGAAATTTCAGCTCCGCTGGGGATCTGTAGCTCAAAGTTTTGGCTCCGCTGGGGATCTTAATGTCGTACTGTAAGGATTGCTCATGGAATAGCCTAAAGACGTTTTCCTATCCTTTCAACCTGTCAGTAATTGTTCTTTTTCATTTTGTCTATTTGTAAACAGTAATTATGTTCAAATGCATATGTTTATTAATGAATCATTGGACGTTTTTGCAAATAAAACACAAGTGTAAAAAAGAAAAGGACAAAAATGGTCTTCTGCACTTTAAAGAGATATCTTTGTATTTACTTTGAATAAGTATTTTGTACAAAGGAGACAGACATCCTAGTAAGAGGATGGTGTCATAAATATGAGAAAAATTTTATACAAAGAAAGATAGCTATGTGTAAAAAAATCCCATGGGGTTCCCATTCTGCTATAGCCTTCGTATCTCCAAATATCTTGTCAATTCATTGCTTCGTCCGAAGATGATTGGATTGATCAGAAGTTCAAAGTTTGTCAGTGAAGAGATTGTCTTTAAAGTGATCCGACGAGACATAATCATACGCTTTAATTCCCTAATTTTTGCCTGGACCGCCCTTTCGGGTTTTCGATCCACCGGGAAACCCTTTTTTGCCCAAGTCGCCCTTTCGGGTTTTCAACTTGCCGGGTGTACAATTTTTTTTTATTTATCCCTAATTTTTGCCCGAACCTTTTGGTTCGCCGGGATGCCCTTGTTTTGCATAGGTATGTCAACCTAGCGGGTCTTTTATGCGTAGTATCTTTTGACTATGTCTGCGTTTGCAGGGTGTGGCAGGTCGTCACCGTCCATGGTCGTTAAAATCATTGCCCCACCAGAAAAGATGTTCTTGATTACAAATGGTCCTTTATAGGTAGGAGTCCATTTGCCCCTGGGATCACTTTGTGGCAAGATGATGCGCTTGATCACTAGATCTCCAACTTGATATACTTGGCATCTGACTTTCTTGTTGAAAGCCTTGATCATCCGCTTTTGATACGTCTGACCATGGAAAACAGAAGTAAGTCTCTTTTCGTCAATTAAGTTTAGCTGATCAAGTCGGGTTTGAATCCAATCGTCTTCACTCAAACCTGCATCCTTCATGATTCTTAAAGAGGGGATCTGAACCTCAATAGGTAAAACAACCTCCATGCCATAAACCAAAGAATAGGGTGTTACCCTGGTTGATGTGCAAGCCGTTGTACGGTACCCATGGAGAGCAAACAGTAGCATCTCATGCCAGTCCTTGTAGGTGACTGTCATTTTGTGTATGATCTTTTTGATGTTTTTGTTCGCAGCTTCGACTGCACCATTCATCTTTGGCCGATAGGGGGATGAATTGTGATGTTGAATTTTGAACTGCTCGCACAAGGCAATGATCATAGTATTGTTAAGGTTTGTACCATTATCAGTGATGATCCTTTCTGGGATGCCGTACCGGCAAATGAGATTTTGCTTGATGAAGCGGGCAACAAAACTCTTAGTAACAGATGCGAAGGAAGCTGCTTCGACCCACTTTGTAAAGTAGTCAATGGCCACTAGAATGAAGTGGTATCCATTGGAGGCTATAGGCTTGATCTCCCCAATCATATCAATTTCCCACATAGCGAAGGGCCAAGGAGCTGTTAAGACATTTAGAGGAACCGGAGGCACGTGTACCTTGTCTGCATAGATTTGACATTTATGACAAGTTTGGGAGTGCTGATAGCAATCTGCTTCCATGGTAGACCAGTAATAGCCTGCCCTTAGAATCTTCTTAGCCATCGTATGCCCGCTAGAGTGAGTGCCAAAGGTACCTTCATGTAATTCAACCATAATCCTTTTAGCTTCAAGCTTGTCCATACAATCGAGCAGAATAGAATCATGATTGCGTTTGTACAGGATACCGTTACTTAGGAAGAACTTAGCTGAGAATCTCCTTTAGAACTTTTTGTCATTGACTGAAGCTCCTTCTGGGTATTCTTGAGCCTCGAGATACCTTTTGACTTCATGGAACCAAGGTCGGTCCACTACTTCTTTGGTATTAATCTCGTGACAGTGTGCAGGTTCGTCCATTCGTTCAATGGTGATTTGGAGAGCCTCATTATCCCAATTAAGTTTAAATATGGATGACATTGTAGCTAGAGCATCTGCTAGCTGATTTTCTTCTTGCGGGAAGTGCTCGAAGGTAATCTGCTCGAAATATGGTAACAATGTCAAGACATGTTCTTTGTAAGGGATGAGGTTTGGATGCTTAGTGCCCCATTCTCCTTTGATATGACTGATGACCAAATCTGAATCCCCAAACACCACTAAAGATTTGATTCCCAACTCTATGGCAGCCTTGAGTCCAAATATGCATGCTTCGTACTCTGCCATGTTGTTCGTACAGTTGAAGCAAAGTTTTCCAGTAAAAGGAGTATGACAACCTTCTGGAGATATAAGTACAACGCCAATACCGTTACCAAGTGCGTTGGATGCCCCATCAAAGTACATGGTCCATCGGGATCCTTGTTCAGGTCCGTCATATGGTCTGAAATCTTCAACATTATCCAATGTCATGATGTCTTGGTCAGGGAATTCGAAATTCATGGATTGATAATCTTCTACAACTTGATGAGCCAGATGATCTGCTAGCACACTGCCCTTTATAGCTTTTTGGGTCGTGTACTGTATGTCATACTCTGTTAGAATCATCTGCCATCTAGCTATCCTTCCAGACAAAGCAGGCTTCTCAAATATGTATTTTATCGGATCCATCTTAGATATCAGCAAAGTGGTATGAGTCAACATATACTGCCTTAGCCGGCGAGCAGCCCATACCAAAGCGCATCAAGTTTTCTCGAGCAGTGAATATCTGGTTTCACACTCGGTAAAATTTTTGCTAAGGTAATAAATGGCATGCTCTTTTCGGCCAGACTCGTCATGCTGCCCCAATATGCACCCCATTGAGTTCTCTAAGACGGTCAGATACATGATTAGCGGTCTTCCCTCGACTGGTGGCATCAAGACAGGAGGTTCTTTTAAATACTCCTTGATTTTATCGAAAGCAATTTGACAGTCATCATTCCATCTAACTACCTGATCTTTCTTCAACAGCTTGAAGATTGGTTCACAAGTAGATTTTAGGTGAGAAATGAACCTAACAATGTAGTTTAGGCGTCCCAAAAAACCTCTGACCTCCTTTTTAGTGCGAGGAGCAGGCATTTCTTGTATAACTTTGACTTTGGCAGGATCAACCTCGATGCCTTTGTTGCTGACAATGAAACCCAAGAGTTTACCAGACCGGACTCTGAATGTGCACTTGTTAGGGTTCAATCTTAGCTTGTACTCCTTTAACTTGACAAACAGCTTTTGCAAGTGATCAAGGTGTTCTTCTTCAGTTTGTGATCGGGCTATCATGTCATCTACGCGGACCTCTATCTCATGATGTATCATATCATGAAATAAAGCTACCATGGCGCGTTGATAGGTTGCCCCGGCATTCTTCAGTCCGAATGGCATCACTTTGTAGCAGAACGTACCCCACTGTGTAACAAAAGTAGTTTTCTCCATGTCCTCAGGTGCCATTTTGATCTGGTTATAGCCTGAGAATCCGTCCATGAAAGAAAATACTTTGTGTTGAGCTGTATTGTCAACCAGGATGTCGATGTGCGAAAGTGGAAAATCATCTTTAGGGCTGGCCCTGTTTAAATCTCTATAATCCACGCACATTCTCACTTTTCCATCCTTTTTAGGTACGAGAACAATGTTAGCAACCCATTGTGGATAGGAAGTAACAGCAAGAAATCCAGCATTGAACTGTTTCATAACCTCTGCTTTGATCTTCTCTGATATGTCAGGTCTCATGCGGCGGACTTTTTGTTTCACTGGTGGACAATCTTCTCTTGTGGGTAGACGGTGTACCACAATGTCTGTATCAAGTCTCGGCATGTCCTCGTATGACCAGGCAAAGATCTCAACATAATCATGCAACAGCTGAATTAGGCGCTCCTTGACACTCGGCTCTAGGTTGGCACCCACTCTGATTTCCTTTTTGTCTTCCTCAGTGCCCAAGTTGATTGTATCCAACAGCTCCTCATGAGGCAAAATAGCTCTTTCCTCTTGTTGCAATAGTCTGGCCAATTCCCCTGGCACCTCACAATCTTCCTCACCTTCGTATTCGGCTTCGTAGACCAGATCTTCAGAGTCACTGAAGGCTATAGCAGTATCGTTACCCATGGGTTCCGGAATGGAAGGGTACCTGCATTTGTGAGTGTGGGTGTGTGTAAGGGTATAACCATCTTAAAACAACAAAATGTAAAAGAAAGACAATGAGCACAAAAGGTTTATATATGAAAAGCGTCCATGATTCATAAAATGACATATGAAAATAAGATAAGAACCCTTACAAATGGACCGTTATGCCTCGGGTAAGACACAAGGTTGAAAAAGTACGAATTGTTTGTGAATTATTATAGATCCAATAAAAATGTAAAAGATAAATTACTGCGGTATGAACGTAATCGGAACAAAGTCTTTTGCTTCCCAGTTGCACAGTCCTCCGTCGACAGTAGGAAATATCCAGTCTTCCAGGCTGCCATCTTATTCACTGTCCTCTAGTGCATTAACCCCTTGGTGGATGATCTTCACAGGTGGCCCTCCGGCACTGGTGCGGCGTACAGCTTTCTGAGCAGTTGAGGTAAATCCCAAGCCGAACTTGTCTGATTTGTAAGGAAAGTCTGGAAGCTGCCCCCAGATGGTGCTTCCCCCTTCTTCCACTACTGACTTTTCATCTTTTAGAGAAGACATCCGAGGTGGAGGTCTTGTGGTCATAGGAATTGAGGATACCGCCTTGGTCGCCGCTATTTCCTGATAGACTTCTCCAAAATGTTGGAAAGGGGTTTCAATGAATTCGCCAACCAATTCCACATATCGAAAAGAATTCAGATGACTAATCATGTATTCCTCTTCCCCATGGAAAATTATGATCTTCCCTTGGACGGGGTACTTCAGCATCTGATGTAAAGTGGAGGTGACAACGGTATTGTGAATCCAGGGACGTTCCAACAGGCAAGAGTAAGAAGGACGGATGTCCATCACGTAGAATGTTGAATTGAACGTCTGGGTACCCACCTTGATCGGGATGTCCACCTCTCCATGGGCCATCCTTTTAGAGCCATCAAATGCTCTCACAATTATGTTACTGGGTTTCAGGGTTAGGCCTTCACAATCCAACCTATCCAGGGCTTTCTTTGGTAAGACGTTCAGGGATGAACCAATATCCACCAAGACATGGGCTAAGGTCGTTCCCTTACACTCCACTAAGACATGTAGTGCGTCGTTGTGTTTTCTCCCTTTGGAGGTCAAGTCAACATCGGAGAAACCCAGGCCATTGTCAGCTGTCAAACTGGCCACACACTCTTGGAATTGATCAGGCGAAGTTTCTTGCGGCACATGAGCCGTCTTCAGAAATCTTACCAAAGCCTTAGCATGTGCCTCAGAGCACAGCAGCAGGGCTAACATAGAGATTTTGGAGGGGGTCTGCCCCAGTTGTTCAACCACATCATAATCACTTTTCTTAATGATCCTCAAGATTTCTTCCATCTCCTTCTTGGATGTTTCAGGAATAGCTACTGATTGAGCCTTCGTCAGGACAGGATCCTCTTGAACATTATTTCCTTTATTCTCAGTAGTGGAAGTAGGGATAGGAATTGTATTGTCATTGCTGGTGGGTACACTTGCAGGTACAATCACGGGCACAAATGTAATCTTCGGAAAGGCCACGGGTCCAGAGGCTGCCTTTGGAGGGGCAATCTCTGGAGAGAAAATTCTCCCACTACGAGTAATTTTGCTTGTTCCGACAATGTTACTGATGTCAGATTTCTCCTCCTCGGAGCTCTCTTCTTCAGCAGTCTGTTCAATCTGTTTGACACCATGGTATTAGATTTCTCCACCATAATTCCATGGTACCATTTTATCTGATTTGTACAGGGTTGGCCCGAGCATTGTTATCTTTAACGGAGTAATCATTGGAGCGGATGTAATCCTAACGAGTCTTTTAGGGACCCTGGAAGGATTGGCGTATATGGTTATTATTGAAACTTATGGAATTGGAATGGGTGAAACAAGAGCTTTCTCAAACAAAATTTCTTGATTATCAATCAGTTGTTGGATACCTTTCTTCAACAGAGGGCAGTCAAATTATGAGGAAAGGCAAGTATGGCAATCTTTGTCACAACCTGGGAACACCCCAGCCTTTAAAAAATTCAACTTGATGGTCGAGAGCGGAGTCATCAATTCATCCACGGTGTCAACAAATAAGTCTTCCTCAACAGCACTAGCATTGTGTCCATGCCTAGGCATTGGAGTAGAGATAACATTTGGTTTTTCCGGCGCTTCAAACTCAACTTCCTTTGCGTCTATCAGATATTGAATCTTGTTCTTCAGAGCCCAAAAATTGTTGGTGTCGTGCCCTAGACTTTCAGAATGGTAAGCGCACCTGGCATTCGGATGGTAGTGGGGAGATGCAGTATTAGGATTTTTAGGGGCCACTTTTAGCATGGCCAGATTTAACTTCAGAAGATGTGGTAGGACTTGAGCTGGAGTCATGTTTATCTTGGTGAATTGCCGTACAGGCCTTTCCACCCTTTGCTGATTATTTCTCGACTGGTTGTTTCTTGGCTGGTCTGATGCAGAATTTTGAATCATAACGGCCCCCACTGTTGGTCGTCGTTCAGTTCTTCCCTGATTTCTATGTGCATAGATAGAAGACACTTCCTTCTTTCCAGTGAAGGGATTTTTTACAGCAGCATAGGTAGATGCATCTTTCTGAATTTTCCCGCTTCTAATATTGGCTTCCACCCTCTCGCCAGTTAGAATCAATTATGTAAACCCTGCAGAGGAACTTCCAATCAGATGATTAAAGAAAGGACCTGATAGAGTTCCCAGGAACATGTCCACTAGCTCCCTTTCAGACAAAGGTGGTTGCACCCTTCTGGCTAAATCCCTCAACTTTTGGGCGTAGTCTTTGAAGCCCTCATTGGATACCATGGCCATACTCTGGAGTTGAGTACGGGTTAGTGCCAAGTCGGAGTTGTATTAATACTGTTTATAGAAGGCTGATGCCGAGTCCTCCCAATTATGGACATCTGCTCTCTCCAACTGGTAGAACCAATCAAGCTGCGTCCCTGATAAACTGTCCTGAAAAAAGTGGACCCATAAGTCTTTGTCAGCAGAATGTGGCTGCATCTTCCTGACATAAGATCGCAGGTGCATTTTGGGACAAGACACCCCATCATACTTGGCAAATAGTGGCACCTTAAACTTAGGAGGGATTACAATTCCTGATACCAACCCTAACTCCTTAAAATCCAGCCCCGGTACTCTCTGTATCTCCATAGCAACTAGACGCTCTTCCAAGTGTTTTTATTTGTCGTCGGCCGGAGGTTATTGTTGTTTAGAGTAGTCCTCTTCCTCTTATTCTTCTGCTTCAAAATCTGATGGCACTGCCGTCTCCTTTCCTTTTCTTTCCCCTTCCTCAGAGGTTGTTGGAAATTCTAAGGTCCATCTGGCTTGTCCCTGAAACCTTCTGCCCATGATAACCACACCAGATGGCTTCTTCTTCTTTTTCTCTTTCTCTTTCTCTAGCAGAGTCTTGAGCTCCTCCTGCCCCTTGGCCAAGGTCAAGAGTAGTTGTTGAAATTGTGAATTATGAGCTTGCAAGTCTTTAACCATTTGTTCAAGATCCATTTTGCTAAAATAAACAGCAGAGGGATGAGGAAACTTCTCGCAAAGATCTGTTTATGCACATGATGAATGATATGTATTCATGCAATGTTTTCAAGGATTTGAAAATTCAAATTTGTTTCAAACAAAAAGGAACACACGTTATATTAATAAAATAGAATTTGTGAGTACATCAATGCCCCTAGGGCAAAATAATACAAAATTCTAAGATAAAAAGACGTTGCGCATCCTCTTTGGTGCAATGTAGGTGTTGAGAGTCTGCTCTTCGTGAAGTAACCGAGTGAGTTCTAAAACCTTCTTCTCGCTTGCGTAGAATTTGGTTTCAAAAGTATCGTGTTCTCCCTTGAGCTGTATCCAACTCATTTGTAGATCTTCGAGTGATGTTCGCATGTCAAGATGTAGGAGGGTGTATGGAACCTCTCCTTCCTTAATAGGCTCTATAATCAATGGGAGAAAAGAGGGGTAAGGCATCATAAGACTTTGGGCACGGGTTT
Organism: Vicia faba; assembly: GCA_948472305.1. Lineage (NCBI taxonomy): Eukaryota > Viridiplantae > Streptophyta > Magnoliopsida > Fabales > Fabaceae > Vicia > Vicia faba. Next base: position 59,141 of record CATIWC010000399.1, read on the forward strand.
GTACCCACTTGAGGTAAGGCTCAAGAGGGATGGAATTCTTGTGTCCCAAGGTCTTACTGTCTACCTTGTTTGGCATCCTCCAAGCTCGGATGAACCTTTGTCGAAGTCCTTGATTGTCATTGTCGAAGTCGAAAACCAAGCCTTGAATCAGCATATCATGTGGGCCATCCCTTCGGGCATAACCAAACTGTCTTAGAGCCAAGCAAGGGTTGTAGGTGATGCCTCCCCTAATGCCAAGTAGAGGGACATTAGGGAATTCCCCACAATGGTTGACAAGGATAACATTTTCTTTGGATTGAGAACACCAATGAATGTCTGAATGCGTAAGAGTCATCAACCTTTGTGACCACCTTAAGCCTTGCTCATTCTTCAAGACTGATTGGGGAAGATTAGAAATAAACCATCTTGCCAGGAGAGGAGTGCAACACATGAGAACACCTCTTTTCCTCATTGTACGAGTGTGAAAAGAGTGTAAGATATCTCCAAGCAATGTAGGCACTGGATTGCGTGACATGAAGATTTTGACAGCACTTACGTCTATGAGTTGGTCAGGATTAGGGAACAAGACCATCCCATAGATGAGAAGAGCTACAATATCCTCAAAATCTTGTAAGTCTAAGGAGTTCCAACAGCTTTGGGCCTTCTCAAACAAGAACTTTGCCAAGAAGCCTTTGACACCACTTCTAGTTTCCCAATGGGTTGTGACATCAGATGAGTGCAAGTGCAAGGCTTGAGCAATCTCTTCTGGCTTTGGATCTCTTTTCGTACCATTGAAAGGTAGTTGATTGAGAATAGGAATCCTCAAGAGTTGAAAAAATTCCTCCAAAGTAGGCACAAGCTGGTAGTCAGGAAATGTGAAGTAGTGATGCAAAGGGTCAAAGAACTGGAAGAGAACCTTCATCATGTCTTCCTCTGTGTTGGAAGTGACTAAGTTAAGTAGACGACCATGCCTCTCGGTGAATGGAGAGTTCTCAGGAATCCTTGAAGTTAGCTCCTTGAGTTGTGGAGGAATTCTTACAAGGTTGACTTGGATAGTTTTCCTACGAAGTGAATCCATAACCTACAAAACAGGAACAAAGATGAATTTCCAAAATCCTTGAAATGGTTAGTGGATGCATATGTTATTCATGATGTCCATGATGTTATGCACAAGTATATATGTACAAGCAAATCACATAAGTTCCTAGTTTAGGCTTGCATGGGGTTTCATAGGTAAGTACCCTCTTAAAGTTTAGTTGGTTCAACCTGTCCTAGAAATAGTAACCGGGTTATAAGGAGCTCAATATCACTGGATTGTTTCCTTGTTCATTGTTTCAATTCATCCTCTTGACTGGCGACCGAAATATTCCAAGGAACCAACCCTCAATGAGTGTAGTATCGAGTATTTACCAACTTCGGACTACACCAAAGCCGGTTATCTCACTACATCCTAAAAGGCCAAGTTGGTCAAGTAAAGGTTCTAGAAGTTCGTTAGTGCTTCATGACATCACTCAGCGGCCCCGTATTCTCTTTGATTGACTCAAAGGCTACCGGTACCCACAAATATGTCACACTAACATAGCTATTGCTTAGACCGTGTCGGTATACCCCGCACAGTTTCCACAATGTATTGCTATTTACCTATAATGTTTCCCAAATCCGGGTGGAGGATTCAAACCCAAAAAATAGAACCAAAGTGTAAAGCAAACAAGTCAAACAATTGTAATTAAATAAAGGTGATCTAAACCCTAAGGTAACCCCACTTTTATTATATCCCCAGCAGAGTCGCCAGTTCTGTGATACAGTGGGAGAACTGACTTGAGGTTGTGCGTTTTGTCGCAAATGTCGCGGTTTAGCAAGTGTCGCCACCGACTTTTATTTTATCCAAAAGGAAAGGTAGAAAAGCACAGGAAAGACCTTTGAGATGTTTTCTTGAGTTTGGGGGGTAGATTATGAAAAGGGAAGGTGCTAGCACCCTTTTCATCCATGGTTTTCCATGGGCTCTTAGTTACTTGCTTAGATCACTTGCTTTGCTTTTGAAATTGTTTGAAATGGTGCTTTGTGTTTGGTGTGGCATGCTTGTGACAGTGGCATGTTGATGTTGGTAAACCGTGTCTTGGGCTCTTCTTGCCTTCGATGATTTCCCCGTTCTTGTTGTCACACTGATGCTGGACTAGAGATCAGGACTGCCCCCACATGTTGGTCGTGGTTATTCTTGTTATGACCCTTTTGACCATACACAACATATGACTCTTTCTTCCCATTGTATGGCTTTTTCTGAGTATCATAGGGTGTATCTCCTTGGATCTTTCCGCTTTTGATGCCAACTTCGACCCTTTCTCCAGTCAATATTATCTCGGTGAACCCGACTAAGGAACTTCCGATTAGGTGATTGAAGAAAGGTCCCGTCAAAGTTCCCATAATGATGTCAATCAGTTCCCTATCAGTTAAGGGTGGCTGCACCCTTCCAGCCAGGTCTCTCCACTTTTGGGCGTATTCTTTGAATCCCTCATTTTTACCCATCATCATATCTTGTAGTTGAACTCTAGTCGGCACCAGGTTGGCATTGTATTGGTATTGGTGATAAAAAACAATGGCCAAGTCTTCCCAGGTGTGAATACGGGAACCCTCCAATTGGTAAAACCACTCTAGTTAAGTCCCAACCAAGCTTTCTTGAAAGAAATTGACCCAAAGTTTCTTGTCAGTGGCGTGCGGCTGTATTTTGCACACGTAAGACTTCAGATGAAGCTTTGGGAAGGAAATCCTATCATATTTAACGAAAACTGGTATCTTGAATTTATGGGGAATGACAACCCCCGATATTAAACCTAAATCATCAAAATCCAAACCAGGAATGGCTTGAATCTCAACAGCCTTCAACCTATCCTCTAGCTACTTGTACTTGTCGTTGATAAGAGGATACTGATCGTCAAAATAGTCTTCATCATCGGACACTCGATCATCAACACACCCGGCCCGAGTACTCCTTGCCTCCTCAGCTTGATTTTCGTCTTCCTCAGACGAATCTTCAACTACCGGCATCTGGCAGATCGGCTCTTTGAATCTTTTACCCATGTCGACTAGGGCTTTCCTTTTTGGTTTCTTTTTGGATTCCAGCAACGTCATTAACTCTTGTTTCCCCTTGGCCAGGGTCAACAGAGTCTCTTGAAATTGGGAATTTTGTACTTGCAGGTCTTTCACTGTTTTCTCGATATCCATTTTGCTAAAATAAACAGTTAGGAAGATAAGGAGATCTGTGTGGGAGAAACCTGTCTTGATATGATGCATGGTAAGTGGATGCATGTTTTCAAGGATCTCGCGGGGTAAACACAAGAAGATGCAAGAAGTTGAGTTTTGATCAACAACTTTGATTGGAGAACTTCGTATTGTTGAATGTCCTTCCGCGAGAATCAAGCTCACCATGTCAAGTGGGTCATAACCCTTGACTCGAGATACCATGCTTTGGTCTTGACGACATTTGGTTAGAGGAAAATAAATCCTCTTGCCCCTTGATAGACGTCTGGTTTAACGTGACCGTGCATCATAGGCCCTTGAGATCCTTGAAATGGTTATTGAAAATGCTATGATATGATGTTATGATATTATGTACAAATATGCAAAGTAAGCAAGTTGTTATGTACAAATAGTCATATACACAAAGCAGACAAGTCCTTAGGTTTAGGCTTGTATGGAGTTTGTAGGTAAGTACCCTCTTGAAGTTTAGTTTGCTCAACCTGTCCTAGTAATAGTAACCGGCTTCTATGGGATCTTAATATCACTGACCTTTCTTTTAGGCATTGTCTCAGCATAATCAATCTTTTCTTGTGGCCGAGATATCCCAAAAGTCCGATCTTAATGAGTGTAGTATCGAGTATCAACCAATTTTCAGCTTTCTAACGAAACCGGCTATCTCACTACTTCCTAATGGCCAAGTTATTCAATTAAGGTTCTAAGGTCAGTTAGTGCTTCATGACACTGCTCAGTGCCCCCGTATTCTCCTCGATTCAACACAAGGGATATCGGTACCAACAAATGTGTCACACTAACATGGCCATTGCTTCAACCATATCGGTCTACGCCGTACAGTTTCCACAATCTATGCATAAGGTAAAAGTAAGGGATATGAACCATCTAACTAACAAGAAGCACACACTTGACATTATGATTCAAGATAGAATTCCCATTCTTTGAATTGAAACCAAGCAAGCAAAGATACTATACCTCTTGAAAGAACAAAACTTCAAGTGTATTAAGTCTTCACAAAAATTGGGCAGAGTAACGGCTGTATACAGGTGGATTCCAGATGATAAACAAAGAGTGTAATCACAATAACCTGCACATAAAACAAACAAAAAAACAACCCAATGTCTTAAGGTAAACCTCAAGAGCTCCAGACAAAATAATCAGATAAGGTCACACGGTCTCTAATCATATGCCAAGGTTTCTAATCCTAAGTCCAAGAAGTCCAATGTTCCATAATACCAATGATAGTAACCAAATAGTCTAAATATCATTAAGGATTTTATGGTTCATATTGATTATTAAGTATCTTAAGAAAAAAAAAAGCTCAAGTGAGAAAAATAAAAATGACAAGAAAGTAAATGCTCAAATGAGAAAAGATGAAAATGGCATGAAATGCAAATGCTAAAAGTAAATAGTGCATAAAAATAAAAGGGGCATATAATAAAAATACAAGATAAAGTCAATTATTAGTGATTAGTGGTTAGATGGATGATCATCTTGAAACTTGAATTTGGAACTCATTAGAGGATTGGTAGAACCAAAGCCTCCACACAACAAGTTGCATTTGCTTTTTGTCAAGTATATCATCCATTTGAAATCCTCATAAGTACCATTTAATGATCAACAATGTTTCAGTGATTCGCGTTGACCAAAGGTGTTGTAGATCCATTAGAGGATTGGTAGAACCAAAGCCTCCAATAAATCTCAAGGTTATTGGATCAAAGAGATCAAATTAATATACTTGGGCTTGCAAACATAAGTTTGGGCCACGAATGATCATTTACTCGAATCGGGACAAAAATTTAGCGCTATATTAAGCAATCGTAAGTGGACTTATATAGAAGTCGCACCTATTTTGAGGTTGGTCAATAGCAATCTATGCACCATTTGCTTTGAGACATGATATAGAGATCATGCTCCAATAACACTTAGTGCAATAAGAAATGGATGAGATGAAGAGGGGTGAGAGAGAATATACAAACCACTTTTGAATTAAATTTAATCAAACTATTATTAAAATCATTAATCCATTTTTGTGGAGTTAGACTCAACACCATTGATCCAATGATGTTAATAAAATCCATGATAAAAAATTTAACCCAAGATCAGCCAGAAAATAATCACAAAATAATATTGCATTTTAATATATACAAAAAAAAAGGTTTAAAAAATGTTTTAAAATAGAAATAAAAGAGAAAAATATCAACTATGTTCAAATTAATCAAGAAATAAAAAGTAAGACCATAGAAAAATCAGAAAAGGACTCAAATGATTTTATAAAATTTTTGGTAATTTTTTAAAGTAAGAAACTATTTTTAAAATTTAAAAGAAATGAGTAAAATAAACCAAAAATGATAAAAAAATAACAAAGTCAGAAAGAAAAATAAAATAAGGTCACCAATATTTGTCACAATATCATTGGATCATTCCATAATTTTTTCAGAATTTAAAAATACATAAAAGTATTTTTAAACATTTAAAACAATTCAAATAAAGTGAAAATTTATAAAAAATACCAAAACACAATTAAATTGTGAAAAAATAAATATCAGAAAGAGACTAATCAAAAATATTTTTCATAATTTTTTTCAGATTTTTTGGACTTAAAATGAATTTTCTAAGATATTTTGAAGTTTAAAACAATTAAATATAAAAATCAGAAAAGAAAATAAAAACCAAAAAAATATGGGTCATCTGATCAATGTCAAAACGCGTTAGTAAACAGATCAAGTGCACCTGGCGCACTGGGCATGTTATGGACTTTAGTGAATAATGCATAGGATCATTAATTAAATCAGATTTTTGAAAACACAGATGACGCCTTCATTGGTTGCAAGATGACACGTTGGTCATCTTCAACCTCCAGCCAGTCACAAAACCAAATTGCTCAATCTATAAAATTAGAGCACGAGACCTATGTCATTCGCTTCATCTCTTCAAGACGAAGACAACCACACCTTCGCGACAAATTTATATAAATTGTAGCTCAAGCAATTTGGAAGGAAAGTTTTGAAAAGGGATTTGAAATTTCATGGTCAAAACGTGTTTCCAGTAAAAAAGCAAGTGTTGCGACTATAACTATGGCAATGAGAGCATCACAATGATATCAAAGTTTTGAAGAATTGATGAAGGAATATACCTATTGAAGTTGAGTTGCAGAGATCTGAAACTGGACTTCTAAGGAGCAATATAGGGCACGATTCTTGAATGTAATTATATGGTTAGCTTCATGGAAGATCAAGGAAGGTGAATTGATGGAAAAATTGGATGGAAAAAGGCTTGAGAATAGATTTCGAAGTTGTTGAATTTTGAGTTATGTAACAAGTTTGGCAGGGTGATTCTGGCTATCCAAGCATGAGGAAATGAATTGGTAATGACCCCCTATTTATAGGGAATCAAATGGAATGTCAAGCATGTGAAAGGATGAAGTTTGGAGGGAAATCGTGTGAAGTTGCAAACAAGAAAAATGTGACTTCTAATTTGATCAAAACTCATCAAAAACACGTGTTTTATTGTGCTAATCAATTCTGGAACTTCATTAAACATGTTTAGAGGCATAAACGCGTGGAAAACTTGTGATTAGAAGCTAAAACAAAGACTTCAAATTCTGACTTATGGGGAAACTTCAGTTCCAAGTTATCAAGTTCAATCCAATGGCATTCTCAGCTCAAGGGGTCTTAGGGCATGATTCTTGATGCTTTAGAAAGAGGAGGTTACAAACTTTCCAATGGAAAAAGAATGAAATCAAATGGATGCTTGAGATGAAAGTTGCGTTGAGTCAAAGTTGGAAAAAAGGGTTGACTTTCCATACTTCGAAATATTTCAAGTTTTTCTTCAAAAGTGACCTATAATGTCTTGCATCCAAACACGGCCTTGCACTTGGATTTTTCTCTTGACCAAAAAATATGGCATGAAATAGACCTCTTGAATGACATTTTGGGACTTGAACCATTCAAAATATCCAAAAATTGAGAGAGTTATGAATTGTCGAAGTTTGCAAATAATCATGAAATGACCTATACTCTTTTGTATCCTTAAGGCAACTTCCATCCATTTTCTCACTTTGAATATAAAAGAAGGCATAAATTTAACATCCTCAAGATCATTTTGGAAAATGAATGGGCTCAAGGTGATAAAAATTGACCAATTTATGATCATTTGAAGTCACACATGGAAAATTGGGGATTCATCTGGAGGACTTGTAATATTTCTTCTTCATCAAGTTTCTTCCATAGAAAACTCCTTAGAACTTTTGAAGTGATTTGTTGGTAACCCTTTAAAGAGAAGGATGTATTCGGAATCACTCCAAAATACCAAAATATGAGCAAGATATGCTTCTTTGAAGTTCAAAACTTAGCTCCTAGATCAAGAAAAAATGCCTTGAGGAACTTTGACAATTTTGAACAAACTTCTTGTACCAACACAAATGCTTTGTAAATATAAGTTGTTGAGGATGATAATGAGAACTCATATCAACCACAACCACTTGCTTATCTTGAGAATTGAGATAAATATGCATTTGTGATCAATGGGATCAAATCCTTGTCCAAGCATGATAACTTCTGCAATCAATCCTGTTGTACCCCAAAATTTTCCCTCTCATGTTTTCCGAAGTCTTCCCCCTGCATGGTTGATCACAAACCCTTGCCTAAAGAAAAAAGAAATTTTTTTGAGTGGTGCTTTAAGCATTTCGATTGGCATTCTTTAAGACCCTTCGATTGGCATTCTGAAGGAGCACTTCGATTGGCATTCTGAAGGAGCATTTCGATTGGCACTCTGAAGAAGAATTTCGATTGGCATTATGGACAAGTATTTCGATTGGAATTATAACAGTGTCCTTCGATTGGGATTCCAAAAGGTCCATTCGAAGAGGCATTCAAAAGGTCCATTCGAAGAGGCATTCAAAAGGTCCATTCGAAGAGGCATTCAAAAGGTCCATTCGAAGAAGCATTCAAAGGGTCCATTCGAAGAAGCTTTCGAAAAGCATTCGAAGGAGGCCATCAGCCCATTCGAAAGGGGCCATTCGAAGGAGGTCATCAAGAGGGCACTCAGGTCAAAAGCGTCCAGGTTCATTCAAGAGACACAAATGTTTCAAAAGAGGAAAACTTTTAATGTGTTTGTTTCTTGTCTCCTGGCATTTAATGGCCTGTTTAATGGCTGTCTCCTGCCATTACTGCACTCTCACACCCCTATAAATATAGAGGCCAGCATACACACCAAACACACGAAAATCAGAGAAAAATCATAGAACGAAAATTATACACACACAAAAAATCTGCAGGAGAACAAAACATTGGAGAGACGCTGCCCAGAATCCTCCACGCCCAGAAATCCCAGATCGAAGGTATTCATCCAGCCAGTACCCAAATCGAAGTTCCAATCTACTGGTAAGAGAGGGTAAATTATCCAACCTCATATTTTCATAACATATTATTACTGGTTGTTGCCTTTGATTTCCCATCCTAGACAGGATCGAAAGGCCTGGGTTTGGCACCCAGGTCATGTTTTTCGTTTGCTAACACTTGCTGCAGACATAGCCTGAAGGGACCCAGCAAGCGCATGATCGAAGGGCCTGGGGTTCAATACCCAGGCCCTGCATTTTATTTCGCTCACATACTTTTGCAGGTATAACAGCCCAGATCGAAGGAGACACCTTCTCTGAATCGAACCCTTTAGCATGCTGGATCGAAGGAGGCATCTCATTCCTTGATCGAAAGCCATGACCTCCATGATCAAAGACAGTCCTCTTTCCTGGATCGAAGGCTACTCACGCCTTGCTGTTTGGCCTAATCGAAAAGACCCTGACCCCCTCTGGATCGAAGCTTATATTTCTCTCCCTGGGTCGAAACTCCCGTTTTCTCCTTGGATCGAAGGATTTCCCTTGTATTTTATTTTTGTTTTCATAGAATTCCTTTTAATTAACACTAAAATCAAAAAACCACAAAAACATTAGGCTAGTTCTTTTTCTATTAAATTAACTTTGTTAATTAACCATTAATTATCTTATCATTTTTCCAAAACTAAAATTAAATAGATTTAGATTATTCTTCCCAAAATAAGATAAAACAACAAAAAGAGTTCTTATTCTTAGGATTTTTTAGATTCGCGCACGTTTATTTTACTGGGATGTAATAGCTTAAATTAAGACTTCTACTTTTACTGCTTTACTTCCCCAATTTTTGGACATGTAAATAATCCCCCTCCCCGAAGCCTTGTAATAGCGTAGGATTTACAAATCTCGCACTTTAAATTCCTGTACATATATTAACTGTTTAGATGTATGCTAACTAGGATTGCATGGCAAGATCTATCTTAATCTAAAATCAACCACAGCTCACCATAACATGTACAAAGATAACATAAACTGAAAATTGACACACTTGCACATGCCACTCTTAGGGTACACCTCACTTGGTTGCCTCAAACGTGGTCATTAAGTATAGGATGTTTTAGAGGTCGTCCTTCTGTCCAAAGATCAAAGTTGCCTCGAAATGGTTGCCTCGATAAAAATGATCTAAGACATTAGGATTACTACTAAGACGTCCTAACGTTGCTTTAGTGACCACACGTCCCTAAAATTGAATTGACCCGAAAACTCCGACGACGGTGCTACCTACTCCTCAATAGTAGGATAGTACTGTCTAAAGGACATTTGCACAATTAAATTCCTTTTTGAGTAGGTAGAGGTTCTTAAGTACTTGCTCTCTTTTAAAAAAAACAAAACAAAAACTTTTCGCACTTACACTTTCTTCAAAAACAAAATTCTTTTCAAAACCCACAATCACAAAGAAAAGCAAACCTTTTGAAAACATAGTGAGCAAGTACCTAAGAGCCCGTGGATAACCACGGATAGAAAGGGTGCTAACACCTTCCCTTTCTATAATCTACCTCCCGAACCCGAGAAACATCTCGAAAAGGAATTTTTATGTGCTTTTGTCCTTTACCTTGTTGGATAAAATAAAAGACGTTGGCGACTCTTGCTTACCGCGACACTTTGCGAAAACAAACGCAAACACGAACCAGCATTCGAAAAACAGTCAGTTCTCGTTCCCACCGATCACAGAACTGGCGACTCTGCTGGGGAATAATTAATAAGTGAGGTATACCTTGGGATTAGATCACTTGTGTTTTCAATTGTATTGCTTTGTATGCATTTAATTTTCTGGGCTTGTATCGGAGTTCTATAGATCCTAACTCGGATATGGGGGTACCCTTTTTAGGTAAGTAGCAATAAACTGTGAGGGATCTGTCCGGCATAGACCGACACGGATGAAGCAGTAGCTACGTTGGTGTGGCACCTTGGTCTGTACCGATATCCCTTGTGTTGAAACGAGGAGAATATGGGTCTTCTGAGGAGTCATTAAGCACCAACTGACCTTAGAACCTTAAATTGACCAACTTGGCCATAGAACAGTAGCAATATGCTACACTAATTGAGACTAAACTCTCGTGATGGTTCCAGCTGCAAGAAAAGGTTGCTAAGCTGGAATTATGACCGATTGAGGGTAGTCAGTGATATTGAGATCCTCTAGAACCCAGTTACTATTTTTTTAGGACAAGTTTAAACCAACTAAACTGAAAGAGGGTAATGCCTAAACTCCATGCCAGCCTAAACTTAAGGCTATATGTGTGACTTGTGTGCCTTCAAACTTGAACTACTTGTCATCTGACAACAGGGGTTCCTTGCAGGTTTTGTTTACAGTCCTTATCCAACAAATTGGATTTATTGCAGGGCTCACTTACATCACCTCACACTTGTGCTTAAACGCATAGCATACACATCATAACATCATGCCTTAACATTTCTTTAACCATATCAAGGATCTCAAGGGTCTATGATGCAGGTTATGGTAAATCAAATGGCTAGCAAGGGGGCAAAGGGGATTTATTTTCCTCTAGCCAAGGTTGTCTAGAAATCCAAGCACGACAATTTGAGTCAGGGGCGATGACCCACTCGATATGGTGAGCTTGACTCTTGAAGAAGGACTCTCAGCAACATGAAATTCCTTCAATCAAGCTACCAGATGCAAATTCTAACAAGTTTCTTGTTTACCCCGCGAGATCCTTGAAAACATTGCATACATATATCATACATATCATTGCATAACAGGTCTCCCAATACAGGTCTCTCATGTTCTCGCTGTTTATTTCAGCAATGGATTTCCCACAAGACAACCAGGATCTTCATACTCAAGAGACTCAGTTCAGGGAAATCTTCCTAAACCTATCCAAGGGGTAGGAAGAGTTGAGAACACTCCTCATGGGGAACTTGGTCAAGAAAAGTCCTGAAGACAATAAGGACGAACGGCTGAAACATCTGCAAGCTAGGGTATATGCATTGAAAACCCAGATGCTGGGGCAGATGGCTCTTATCCAAGGCTTAGCTCGGGAACAAGAAGAGTTGAGAACCATGATCAACCAGCTTCATCAAGACAGATACAACAACATGAAGCAAACGATCAAGGTTGGGGATCAAATCATTAACTAGCCTCCAAGAAGACAAGAGTTTGGTATGGTGAAGAATGGACCTCTCTAAGTTGCTACTACCTCAAGGGTCCAACAACAACCTCGCCAAAAACAACGGGTTGATCAGAGTAAGCCCAGAAGGCAATTTACCGAGCTCAACGTGTCGCTGTCTCAAGCTTTACAACACCTGTTGAGGTTGAATCTGGTGACGTTAAGGGACCCTCCTAAGAATCCCAACATAACCTCCCTAAAGTAAAATCCTGATGCAAGGTGTGCATACCATTCCAACAGCCCGGGGCATGATACTGATGACTGTTGGGCATTGAAAAACAAAGTTCAAGACCTGATTAACGAAGGAGCTTTGGAATTCACACAAGATGGTCAGGCTGAGTTCTTCTACCATCCCTCCAAGGTTCACCATTTGAAGTGACAAGTACTAAGACGAGAAGACTTTTGTTCATTTGAATTTTCAAGTTGTAATCTCTTTGTTACTCAAACAATTATCTATTAATGCCAAAATTTGTTTTATTAATGCATTGCATATGTTTTCCTTGAATTCATCTTTTCATTACATTTAAACTATGCTTTTTGCTCACTTTATGACATTCAACTCTTGCTAAAAGTTACAAGCCTTTAGAGGGAGGATGACGAAACAATGCCATAATCTCATACAGTATGCTTTTGGACAGACCTTGCTGACGATGTACAAGCATTTCTTTCAAATCCTAAACACTGGAGTTATAAGGAAGATAATCCCTAGTCAACCCCTCCGAGCCAAAGAAGTAGGAGTTTTCTTTTTTAAACACAAATTGAAAACCTTTAATTTAAACCTGGGGCAGGGTAGTCTCTCAGTTAATTCAAAAAGACGCGCATTGAAGTCGCAAAAATCTCAGTTCATAATATAATGAACGACATCAAAAGCATTCCTCTGGAATCAAAAGACAATGGTGGTTCCTTATCTCATAGGCAGTCAATCTCTCAAAAAAAAAGCCCACTGATCCAAAACCTATAAAGGAAGTTTAAGAAAGCCGGGGCATCCCGCTGACTGTAATCTCGAAAACAGGAACAGTCAGGCAAAAATTAGGGATAACAAATCAAAAGAACGAGGTCATTACAAATCCTCGACAACATGAAAAATGTTGCAAAAATGACTGCCTTCAAAAATTCAACTTGTGTGAACCATCACCAAAAACGTCGTTCCAGACTCATTTGGAGTTCAAATGCACAATTAACTGAGTTTAGGATTGAAGAACATCACGAAGAGCGGGTGGATACAAATATACTTTGAGCCTTTATCCTTTGTTTTTTAAACCGTGAACCAAGCCACGTTACAACCCTTCAAAAGTCCTAACTGAAGCATGGGTTAGTTCGAAAGCATACTGTTACAAAAGGTATCCTGACTCCTGTAAGGCTTTGCCCTAAATCTTGTGTTGAATTTGTCTTATAAAGAGTTTTCTGCTAAAAAACGCATTTTTCAAAAACTTCGAGACAAGCATAAACTTTGCATTATCAGAATATCACTGTTTGCATTTGGCTATTTGTTTGACAGTGGAGAAATTCACACAACGAATATCCGATGAACGAAAGCCCTCTCAGTGAACAAAATCACTTCAAAAAGGATGACACTTCCATTGACAAATCTCCTTCCAATCAAGGGGCATGGCATGATCATTGTCCATCACCTGGGGAAGTCTAGTCAAGATTTCAAGAAATCTCTGAAGAAATGCAGAGTAACCAGGGGCAAGTCTCCATCTCCGTCACTTGGGGCATTGAACATCAATCTCAGCGAAGGGTTATGTACAATTAAAAATTTTCTGGCAGTGTCACAAACACTTGCTACTAGGGGCAATGACAAATCTCCACAAAATCATTCTCATAGGATGACTCCCAACAAGGGCTTAATCTCTGAAAACCTTTCCCCAGCTGAATCAACCTCAAGAATCCTCGAGGACTTCTCCCCAACGAAGATGTCACCTCTCTAGCGGACTGACGACAAAGTTTATTTCTCCAACAACACCAGGATTCCCCAGCTTGAGTTTGCCTCTCCGACTACTACAAATCAAAGGACCACAACTCCTCTTCCCCAGTAGACTACTCTACAATCCCCAGCAAGTTACTGTGAAACCTGGACCCGACCAGATGTCAGTTTAACTCTGACTCCCCAGTAGAGCAACGGACAACCGAGACTCCTGAACTTGTTCCCCAAGAATGAATCAATACTCTCCACAGAGTTCACAACTTCCCCCAATGGAGTTCTCCTCAACAAAACGAGGATCCTCAGTGTAAACATTCTAAGCAAAATTTGAAGACACACATACTCTTCAACAACAATCCGGGATTTAACAACTCCCTAACACTTGTCAAGGATTTATTTTCCCAGACAAAAATACATTCATTAACATTTCACATTTCATACATCCTATTTACATACATGACAAAATACATATAACATAAATCTCATTTATTTTGAGAACATCATTACACAATGCATACATCATGACATTGCATACAACTAACTCTTTACCTATTCAGGAAAGATCGATCGACAGATAAAAGTCATTACCTTTTAGAGTAGCAGTCGTCAAAGATTCCTTCACCATCCTGCTGAGGTAGTAATCGTCCAAGATTCCTTCACCATCCTGTTGAGGTAGTAATTGTCTAAGATTCCTTCATCATCTTGCTGAGGTAGTAATCGTCCAAGATTCCTTCATCATCCTGCTGAGGTAGAAATCGTCCAAGATTCCTTCACCATCCTGCTAAGGTAGTAATCGTCCAAGATTCCTTCACCAACCTGCTGAGGTAGTAATCATCCAAGATTCCTTCACCATCCTGCTGAGGTAGTAATCATCCAAGATTCCTTCACCAAACTGCTGAGGTAGTAATTGTCCAAGATTCCTTCACCAACCTGCTGAGGTAGAAGTCATACAAGATTCCTTCATCATCCTGCTGAGGTAGTAATCGTCCAAGATTCCTTCATCATTCTGCTGAGGTAGTAATCGTCCAAGATTCCTTCATCATCCTGCTGAGGTAGTAATCGTCCAAGAATCCTTCGTCATCCTGCTGAGGTAGTAATCATCCAAGATTCCTTCATCATCTATTTGGAGTAGTAATCATCTCAGATTCCTTCATCACACATCATTATAAAAAAAGACCTCCTCTGGTTAGATTTATTTCTTCTAGTTAATGAAAGGTAATCAGAGACCTTCAACAGTCCAGATACGATCCAGATTCGGATGTAATTCTGTTACTCATTTCAAATACAGTCCTGCAATCGACCATGGATGGCATATTTAAGCCCATCTCCAATGACTATCCATTACTCCTCCTGCAGATGGCATCTATAAGCCCATCCCCTACCAGCAATCTCCAAATGGCATCTGTAAGCCCATTCCCGACATCACAATGCTGATACTACACCATGCGAGTGCAAATTTCTGGGCACTTTAGTTTTCAATTATCTTCCACCTTCGGATCACGAAAGGCTCGAAAGCCAATCTATATCCTCAGGTTTAAGAAAATTGAACAGGGGCAACTGTTGTACCCCAAAATTTGCCCTCTCATGTTTTCCAAAGTCTTCCCCCTGCATGGTTGATCACAAACCCTTGCCTAAGGAAAAAAGAAAATTTTTTGAGTGGTGCTTTAAGAATTTCGATTGGCATTCTTTAAGACCCTTCGATTGGCATTCTGAAGGAGCACTTCGATTGGCATTCTGAAGGAGCATTTCGATTGGCACTCTGAAGAAGAATTTCGATTGGCATTATGGACAAGTATTTCGATTGGCATTATAACAGTGTCCTTCGATTGGGATTCCAAAAGGTCCATTCGAAGAGGCATTCAAAAGGTCCATTTGAAGAGGCATTCAAAAGGTCCATTTGAAGAGGCATTCAAAAGGTCCATTCGAAGAAGCATTCAAAGGGTCCATTCGAAGAAGCTTTCGAAAAGCATTCGAAGGAGGCCATCAGCCCATTCGAAAGGGACCATTCGAAGGAGGTCATCAAGAGGGCACTCAGGTCAAAAGCGTCCAGGTTCATTCAAGAGACATAAATGTTTCAAAAGAGGAAAACTTTTAATGTGTCCGTTTCTTGTCTCCTGGCATTTAGTGGCCTGTTTAATGGTTGTCTCCTGCCATTACTGCACACTCACACCCCTATAAATACAGAGGCCAGCATACATACCAAACACACGAAAATCAGAGGAAAATCATAGAACGAAAATTATACACACACAAAAAATCTGCAGGAGAACAAAACATTGGAGAGACGCTGCCCAGAATCCTCCACGCCCAGAAATCCCAGATCGAAGGTATTCATCCAGCCAGTACCCAAATCGAAGTTCCAATCTACTGGTAAGAGAGGGTAAATTATCCAACCTCATATTTGCATAACATATTATTACTGGTTGTTGCCTTTGATTTCCCATCCTAGACAGGATCGAAAGGCCTGAGTTTGGCACCCAGGTCATGTTTTTCGTTTGCTAACACTTGCTGCAGACATAGCCTGAAGGGACCCAGCAAGCGCATGATCGAAGGGCATGGGGTTCAATACCCAGGCCCTGAATTTTATTTCGCTCACATACTTTTGCAGGTATAACAGTCCAGATCGAAGGAGCCACCTTCTCTGGATCGAACCCTTTAGCATGCTGGATCGAAGGAGGCATCTCATTCCTTGATCGAAAGCCATGACCTCCATGATCAAAGACAGTCCTCTTCCCTGGATCGAAGGCTACTCACGCCTTGCTGTTTGGCCCAATCGAAAGGACCCTGACCCCCTCTGGATCGAAGCTTCTATTTCTCTCTGGGTCGAAACTCCCATTTTCTCCTTGGATCGAAGGATTCCCCTTGTATTTTATTTTTGTTTTCAGAGACTTCCTTTTAATTAACATTAAAATCAAAAAACCACAAAAACATTAGGCTAGTTCTTTTTCTATTAAATTAACTTTGTTAATTAACCTTTAATTATCTTAACATTTTTCCAAAACTAAAATTAAATAGATTTAGATTATTCTTCCCAAAATAAGATAAAACAACAAAAAGAGTTCTTATTCTTAGGATTTTTTAGATTCGCGCGCGTTTATTTTACTGGGATGTAATAGCTTAAATTAAGACTTCTACTTTTACTGCTTTACTTCCCCAATTTTTGGACATGTAAATAATCCCCCTCCCCGAAGCCTTGTAATAGCGTAGGATTTACAATTCTCGCACTTTAAATTCCTGTACATATATTAACTATTTAGATGTATGCTAACTAGGATTGCATGGCAAGATCTATCTTAATCTAAAATCAACCACAGCTCACCATAACATGTACAAAGATAACATAAACTGAAAATTGACACACTTGCACATGCCACTCTTAGGGTACACCTCACTTGGTTGCCTCAAACGTGGTCATTAAGTATAGGATGTTTTAGAGGTCATCCTTCTGTCCAAAGATCAAAGTTGCCTCGAAATGGTTGCCTCGATAAAAATGATCTAAGACATTAGGATTACCACTAAGACGTCCTAACGTTGCTTTAGTTACCACACGTCCCTAAAATCGAATTGACCCGAAAACTCCGACGACGGCGCTACCTACTCCTCAGTAGTAGGATAGTACTGTCTAAAGGACATTTGCACAATTAAATTCCTTTTTGAGTAGGTAGAGGTTCTTAAGTACTTGCTCTCTTTTAAAAAAAACAAAACAAAAACTTTTCGCACTTACACTTTCTTCAAAAACAAAATTCTTTTCAAAACCCACAATCACAAAGAAAAGCAAACCTTTTGAAAACAGTGAGCAAGTACCTAAGAGCCCGTGGATAACCACTGATAGAAAGGGTGCTAACACCTTCCCTTTCTATAATCTACCTCCCGAACCCGAAAAACATCTCGAAAAGGAATTTTTCTGTGCTTTTGTCCTTTCCCTTGTTGGATAAAATAAAAGACGGTGGCGACTCTTGCTTACCGCGACACTTTGCAAAAACAAACGCAAACGCGAACCAGCATTCCAAAAACAGTCAGTTCTCGTTCCCACCGAACACAAATCCCTTATGCTTTTGAATCAAATTTGATAATCTTGAAATGTGGTGAACCAAAATAACCTTGCCATGCCATTTCCTCCAAAACAAATCCAATGGTGAGGATTGAACTTTTCAAGATTTATTGACTAGGGCATGGAAATAAACTCATGAACCCATGGAGCAACTTGTTGAATCTTATTGCCTTTACCTACATGAGTAACAAGCAAGACAAACCAACATTGCATTTTATTAATTAAAAGAAGAAATAAAGACAAAAATTTTCATGATCACAAAAGAACACAAGTCAAGGTGCTTGGTGATTCCTCAAAGAGCAAAGCTAAATATAGGGAGGGGAACCAAGAATCCTAATGTGATCTTGTTGTGATGGAATCAACATGGTATGATGAAGGGATATTAGGGGAAAAAATCGGGGTACAATAGGATGAACTTATCCTTATCTAACCATGTTTGTTTAATAATCATGTATCTAACATGGTGAAGTTTTATGATTGCCACGTTTCCTCCCTGGAGAATTTTCTATGTGATTAGCAGTCGCTCCTTGACATGTCATCCACTAGACTATCTAATCTACTTTAAGTAAAACTTTTAAGATGCCTTCTAGTGGAGAAAGCACAAGGGAGAAAGAATACTACATTGTTCAATTATTACAATTCATGGTGAACCATGCAAATAGGAATTCTCATAAGGGGAAAACGGGATGTTGTGAAGACACTTACCATGGTGATGACCACTGAGGCTCTCGCACAGTTTAAAGATGTAGGGCATCTGAAGCAATTGTTTAAGAGGGCTCATAGCACCTTGGAGAGTATGGAGGAGAGAGTCTCGCTACTTAAGGATGATGTTATGGTAAACTTCATCCATCATTTTGAGAAATAGAGAGTAGACATGTCGCCTTTCTTTACCTTGACCAGGATTTAAGCCTCCTGGATCCCTTTTAGGTGGTTCGCAACAGTCAAATAGTGGATGATGAGTAGCTCTTTGTGTTATGATATTTTTTTAATATACTATTGAGCATCCTCTTCCTTGTTAAATACCATAATTGTGACACTATATTTGTATTTTAGGGTACAATGAACCTCCCTAGAGATGGCCAGGATCCTATTTAGGGATCCAACATTTTGATCGCCTAAATGGGCAATAAGAATACCACTGAGGGATTCAACATTTTCATAGCCTCTATGGGCGGAAAGGATCCTACTAAGGGATCTAGTGTTTTGATTTCCTCTAGAGGCGGCAAGGATCCCACATTAGGATCTAGCATTTTGATCGCCTCTTTGGAGGCAAGGATCCCACTTAAGAATCCATCACTTTTATTGTCATTATGGATGGAAAGGATTCTAATTAAGGATCCAACATTTTGATAGCCTCTATAGGCAGTAAGGACCCCTTTGAGAGATCTAGAGTTTTGATTTCCTATAGGGGAAGCAAGGATCCTACTTATAGATTCAACATTTTAATCACCTCTATGGGCAGAAACAATCCTACTTAGGGATCCATTATTTCGATGACCTCTACAGAAGGCAAGGATCCCTCTCAGGGATCCATCATTTTGATCTCATCTATGGTCAATAAGGATCCTATTTAGGGATCTAGCATTTTTATCGCCTTTGTGAGTGTCAAAGATCCCACTTAGGGATTCATCATTTTGAAAGACTCTCGTGGCAGAAAGGATCCCACTTAGGGTTCCAGCATATTGATCGTCTCTATGAGGCAATCTTTTTTCCTAACTTATGGATTTTCTGCAAAAAGAAATAACTCGAAACACAAATTCTCTAAAATAATAAAGTGACGGGTCTCATTAAAAATCCTCGCCCCATGAAAATCAAAAAGGGAAAAGAGTGAACCATACAAATTAAACTTGGCTTTACAATCGGTATATATTTAATACTTACATATAAAAATCAACATCAAAGTAGCCAAATAGTAATAAAGAAAATTAAATAAACGACAACCATGCAGATGTCTCCATAGGGCATCCCTTTGGGACCTTCAATTTTTTATCCCCTTAGTGGTTGGAGAGGGAGCCTCCTCGCCCTTGTAGGTTTCTCCTAGTGGCTTTATTCCTAAGCCAAATTTCCTGGATTTCACGCTTAAATAGCATCCCTTTTTCAAATTGATGCTCTCCACATAGAATTTACTAGGGATCTCCTATTCTCCTTGGGTAACTCCCACTCGCCCATTGGAAAATGCGTACTTCATGAATAAATATAAAATGGACAAGGCGTCGCACAACTGGTTAGAATTTTGATGCCTTATAATCATATTGTAGGAAGAGGGGGAATCGATAACCGAAAATTTAACATTTATTTCTTTGGCTTGATCCTACTCCCAAAAAATCATCTTCAAGGTGATGTATCCTTTCACTTGTACCTGTTCTCTTGAGAATCTGATCAACGAACCTTTAAAGGGTTTATAGTCCTCTAGGTCAAGGCAAAGTCTTTCAAACGCCTCCTGTTGTATCCCAAAATTTTCCCTCTCTTTTTTCTCAAGACATTTTATCACAAGGATTTTCAAAAGCTCAAATTTTGCATAAGTACAAAACAGACTAAAAAGGGCAAAGCAGAAAAATTGATTTTTCTTGACAAAATTGAAGAAAAAAAAGCTTGCTTCGATTCATACTAGTTTCGATTGGGCATCTAGGCTTCCTTCGAGCAAGTTTGATTCATCCTTCGATTGGGCATTTGGGCCTCCTTCGATGTAAGCTTTGATTTACATCCTTCAATTGAGCATTTTCCTCATTCGAGCGAGCTTTGGTCCTCACGTTTCGATTGAACATTTGGGCCTCCTTCGATGCAAGCTTTGATTTACATCCTTAGATTGAGCATCTGGATTCTTTGATCAAGCTTTGGTCCATAAGTTTCATTTTGGCATTTGACCTCCTGCAGGTTTGCTCTGATTCACTAAAATAGCTCATGCATGCAAGCTTCATTTGGACAATGGATCTTGCCTGCAAGCTTCGATTGCACCATTGGCCTCTCACCTGTTTGCCTTGGATTCACAAGTTTTCGATTGGATGAATGGCTACCTTCCAGTGGCTTTCGATTTCATTTTCATGTTTTCTTCGAGTGCACCTTCATATCACCTTCGAATCCATTTGCAAACCCTTCAATATGCCATAATGTTGCATTATGACACATAAGTCGGTGGCCCATTCGAAGGACTTGCCATAGTTGGGGAATAATTGGTTTTGCTTACTTTGGAGTCTAGTCGAAGGTTTGGGCCTAAGTGATCAAAAGCAAGAGGACTCAAAATGGCATATTCAGCTGAACAGGGACATTCAAATAACACACAGTTAGTCCATTCGAAGGACACACAACTGGTGGAAACGAATGCTGCTTTGTTGAGTCTGGTCGAAGGTTATGGAAAGATGAAGGATTCAATTCAAAGGGTCAAGTTGTCCATAGGTCAGGCTACATAGGCCTCCAACTTATGCCTCACTCCATATTAAATTGTTCTTCAAGCCAACTTTCTCTTGATGACATCACTACCTTTTTAGAAAGTTTTTTAGCCTTGCGCATGTCTCTTCTGCACATTTTCCCCCTATAAACTAGGAGCCACCCATCTAAACCATTTATTTAGTACTTTTATCTTGGTATTATAAAAAGGTTACACAACTTTCAAAGAAAATATATTTTATTCTTTCACAAAGCTGCTCATTCCAAAAATTTTCTCAATAAATAGAGAGTTCATTTGCACATCAAAAGGAGGTGGGGGGCAACAAGAGAAAACACTGACATATTTTGGATGTGTGGGAAGAATCTTAAAAAAAACTCTCAAACTCTCAAGATTCCCAAACACTAAATACACTATCAAACCCATAATCTAAAGAAACACAACACCTATTTCTTTCCTCTTTCAAACCCAGAAGTGACCACACCTTTTGTTTCTGCTTCCTTCGAATCCAGTCATAGAAACACCACACTTGTTTCTTTCCTTCAAATCTAGGAGCATCCATGGCTGTAACTTAGGTCCAACACACATATCCCAGCTTTAAGCAAGGTAAGTCATTCTAACTTTAACTCTTTCGTTTTAAGCATGTAAATAACATTTGTTCACTCTTCGTTTCTATACTTTCGTTTGTATGCTTTTTTTGTCCAAGTACACGTTGAAACTCACCCATACAGACTTCAAACAAAAGAAAAAGTTATGTGTGAAATGAAGCCTTAAGCTTCGCCTCCATACCACTTCACAGTCCAAACAAAGGGAAAAGAAGGGAGAAACGAAGGGTGCACACTCACGTTAATTCCTAGTCCCGATCAAAAGAAGCAGCAAGAAGGGTGAATCGAAGCTTACTTGCTCACACTAACTTCCAAGTCAAACGAAAGAGATAGCCAGAAGGCACACCATGCTGACTTCCCGGCCCAGACGAAAGTCACACCTACACTGACTCTAGGCCCATTAGAAAAGATCAACATGCTGGACTCTAGGCCCCAATCAAAAGTCATGCCTTCACCATTTTCAGGCCAAATCGAAGAGATCCAGAAAGTGCAGAATCAAAGGGTTTTCTGCCTAAATGGAAAATACTCTTTTTATTGCTTTTATTTTATTTTTTCCTTTATATTTTCATGCAATTCAATATGGTTGTAATAGTATAGGATTTTATCTTTCTGCCTTTTCTTTTACTTTACACAAAATGCTAGTAATTAGGGTGCATGGCAAGATAAAATCAACAAGTAAACCACCCTTATCAAAAAACAAAAATGCACGCAATCAAACACACTTTGCACACGTGCACCTCTAGGGTTAACTCCACTTGTTGCCTTATGAAAAATTGTCATGTTATGCATGTGAGACGTCTTAGCAAAAACAATCAAAAATACAAGATCGTAGTCCCTCGATGACGCTCCGAATGTTTCCTTACAAATGATCTTAGTCCCTCAAGAGAAATGCTAAGATATCTCACAACATTATTATCATGACTATACAATGACCCACACCAGT
Source organism: Vicia faba (assembly GCA_948472305.1). Lineage (NCBI taxonomy): Eukaryota > Viridiplantae > Streptophyta > Magnoliopsida > Fabales > Fabaceae > Vicia > Vicia faba. The sequence goes on from CATIWC010000399.1 coordinate 81,785, forward strand.
CCCTTTACATCCAAAGATAAGGCTTCTTACAAATCAATGGTAAGATAGAAATATCAAAGGAGGAGAAAGAACAAAGACTTTTTGAGTAAGTAGAAATGTTCTTAGTTGCTTGCTCATCTTCAAACGCAAACACCTTTCTAAATGCACCAACCTTTTCCATGAAATATTTTCAAAAGTCCAACACTTTGTATACATTCTTATAGAGACGTGAATCATTACAAAGTTTTCCTAAACGAAGACGCTTTTCAAAAATACTTTCAAAAACCACCACAAAGCACACTTTCAAATAAAAGCAATAATCTAGCAAGCAACTAAGAGCCCATAGATAACTATGGATCGAAAGGGTGCTAACACCTTCCCTTTTCATAATCTACCCCTCAAACTTAAGAAAATAATCTTAAAGGTCTTTCCTGTTCTTTTCACCCTTTCCTTTATTTGGATAAAATAAAAGTGAGTGGCGACTCTTGCTATCCGCAACAATTGCGATCAAACGCAAAACACCCAAGTCAGTTCTCCCACTGTGTTACAGAACTGGAGACTCTGTTGGGGAGACACTTAAAAGTGGGGTTACCTTAGGGCTATATCACCTTTACTTTCTTTTCTTTGTTTGACTTGTTTTCTTTACATTATAGTTCCTTGTTTGGGCTTGTTTTGATCCTCTAATCGGATCTGGGGCACCTTTTTAGGTAAGTAACACTTTATTGAAGAGAGGACAATGTAAGTCTGCAAAACATGGCGATATGTCAACAAAAATATTAACAAATGTTAATGAATGATGATTTTAAAATTTTAGCTATGCATGATGCATGCATGGATGTATGAGTGTTATCGTGTGTATGCTGACAAATAAGATATACAACACTGGGAGTAACCAAGAAAAACCACCTCGGGCACAAACAACACTCGGCTAAATCACATCCAAGATGATCATTCCAAGAAAAAGTAAACCCCAACTGACAAAACAAAACCTACTGCCCACTTTAGCTTTACTAGGGAGAAACATAATCTGGAAGTAAACAAAACAAAGTGACAGAATAGTACAGATACAAGGATTAAACATCCTTCTTCAGGCTTCACCGGGGAAAAAAATGTTTTTAAAAGTAACACTTCTACTGGGGATTGCAAAACCAATCTCAAGTAAAGCAGATGGACACCAAATCATCAAAACATTCACTGGGGAATTCAGGCCCACTTCATTGGGGAGGTTAACACCACATCCTCAAAAGGAAAACCACAATACGTTCTTCACTAGAGAAACCGGGGACCTGCGTTCTTCAAGAGTGATTATGGTACCAACTTCTCTGGAAAAGCAACTTCCATTAAACCGAACAAAAACCTCACTGGAGAAATATCAGATTGAAACTTCACATCATGAAAACTCAGAAAAGAGGAGAAATGAATCAAAACTTGACCGAGGATACCGGAGTCACGAACCCAATACGGTGAATCATCCTGAGTAGACCTTCCCGAGGGGAACAAAAACTTCTTAAAACAACTAGAGTTTGTCCATTCATGGGATCACCATTTTTGTTGTTGTTTTTTTACTTTTTTTCGCATCACAAATTCTAAAGTAAAAGCAAATTGTAAATTCTTTTTGAAAAATCGATTTTGTTATGTAATATTTTTGCTTTGAAAGTTATTATCAATAATAAATTGAGTCTTTGCAAGCTAAATAAAATAAGAAACACAAAGAATTGGGTATCAACTAAAACTTTATTAATATAATGGTATTCTACGAATGGCGAGGCTCCATAGATGATTACAAAGTTCGGAAAATGGTAATATATAATGGAAAAGATACATTGAGATACAATGACCACTATCCCCTCTAACAATTTTTGAAATCCTCAGCAGCAACTTTCGTTTACGTATGATGAGGATTCGAGAAGATTGTTACTTCAATGATCAGATCTTACATGGCATAGTTACTTGCCAAGAAAGTCCCTAACTTTTTCCTAAGCTGCCCTTGCGGGTTTTCAACTTAGCGGGAAATTTATTCTGTTTATGTCTCTAACTTTTTCCTAGACCGCCCTTTCGGGTTTTCGGCCTACCGAGACGGTCTTTTTGCCTAAGCCGCCCTTTAGGGTTTTCAACTTAGCGAGTTGTTCTTTTATTTCTTTAGGCAAAGTATTTCTTAATTGCATCAGCATTCATGGGATGTGGGAACTCCTTTCCATCCATAGTTTCAAGGATTAATGCACTTCCAGAGAAGGCTCTCTTGACAACATATTGACCTTCAAAATTGGGAGTCCACTTGCCCCTATAATCAGTGTTGAAAGGCATGATCTTCCTGAGCATGAGGTCGCCTTCTCTGAATTCACGAGGTTTGACCTTTTCTATCGAAAGCTTTCTTCATTCTTTTCTAATATAACTGTCCATGACACAAAGCTGTCATCCTCTCCTCTTCGATCAGATTCAATTGGTCAAACTGGTTTTGGACCCATTCAGCCTCTATCAACTTAGTTTCCATTATCACACGCAAAGAGGGAATCTCAACCTCAATTGGGAGTACAACTTCCATTCCATACACCAGGGAGAACGGGGTTTCTCCTGTTGAAGTGCTGACAGATGTTCGATATCCATGAAAAGCAAAGGGAGAATTTCATGCCAATCCTTATAAGTAACAACCATTTTCTAGATAATCTTCTTGATATTCTTATTAGCAGCTTCAACAACCCCATTCATCTTTGGCTTGTACGGTGAGGCATTATGATGGACAATCTTGAATTCTTCACACTGTTCTGTCATCATTTTATTTTTCAGATTCGAGCCATTGTCGGTGATAATTCTGCTCGACACACCGTACTGACATATAAGATTATTCTTAATGAAGCGTACAACCACATGCTTAGTAACATTGGCATATGAAGCAGCCTTCACCCACTTGGTGAAGTAATCAATTGCTACCAAGATAAAACAGTGTCCATTCGAAGATTTGGGTTCTATCATCCCAATCATGTCAACACCCCACATGGAGAAAGGCCACGGGGAGGAAATCACATTCAGAAGTGTCGGAGGCACATGGACCTTATTTGCATAAATCTGGCATTTATGACACTTCTTTGCAAATTTCTAACAATCTGATTCCATTGTCAGCCAATAGTAACCTTCCCTTAGCATCTTTTTAGCCATCGAATGTCCATTGGCATGAGTGCCAAAAGAACCTTCATGAACCTCATGCATCAACATGCTTGCTTCGTGTCTATCCATGCATCTGAGCAAGACCATGTCATAATTTCTTTTATACAACAAATTTTCACCGAGGAAGAAACTGCTAGCCAATATTCTCAATGTCTTTCTATCTTTATTCGATGCCCCGATCGGGTATTCCTGAGTCTGGAGAAAATGCTTGATATCATAATACCAAGGCTTCTCATATGCTACCTCCTCTGTTGTAAACACATGAGCGGGCCTATCCATTCTCCGAACCATAATTTGAGGTATATCATTCCAAGTATTCACTTGATACATAGAAGCCAGAGTTGCCAGAGCATCCGCCATCTGATTTTCATCTCTAGGAATGTGATGGAATTCGACTTTATTGAAGAAGGGTAACAATCTTCTAGCATAGTCTTTGTAGAGGATCAAGCCAAGGTGACGAGTATCCCACTCTCCTTTAATCTGATTTATTACCAAAGCTGAATCGCCATACACATCAAGAATCTTAATTCCGAGATCAATAGCTTCCTCGAGACCCATGATGCAAGCCTCATATTCTGCCATATTATTAGTACAATCAAAGGTCAACCTTGCAGTAAAAGGAATATGTGATCCATGTGGAGTGACAATCACATCACCAATTCCTTTACCATAAGCATTCACAGCTCCATCAAATATCAAACTCCAACGAGATTCAGGATCCGGACCTTCCTCAAGAAATGGTTCATCATAATCTTTTACTTTCAGGAACATCACATCCTCATCAGGGAAATCATACTCCACAGACTGATGATCCTCCACTGGTTGGTGAGCAAGATAATCTGCCAACACACTGCTTTTAATAGCTTTTTGAGTGCGGTATTCAATATCATATTCAGATAGCAACATCTGCCAGCGGGCAATTCTCCCAGTAAGAGCAGGCTTTTCAAAAATGTACTTTATTTGATCCATTTTGGAGATCAACCAAGTAGTGTGATTCAACATATACTGCCGCAAACATTTCGCCACCCATGCTAGAGCACAACATTTCTTTTCCAGCATGGAATACTGCGACTCACAATCAGTGAACTTTTTACTGAGATAACAAATGGAAAACTCTTTCTTCCCTATTTCATCCTGTTGTCCCAAAATACAACCCATGGAATTATCTAACACTATCAGATACATAATCAACGGTCTTCCTTCGACATGAGGAAGCAAGATAGGAGGTTTGAGCAGATATTCTTTAATAATTTCAAATTCCCTTTGGCAGTCATCCGTCCACACACAACCTTTATCTTTCTTTAACAACTTAAAGATCGGTTCACATGTTGCAGTCATGTGGGAAATGAATCTAGAAATAAATTCAAACGCCCGAGGAACCCTCTGACTTGCTTTTCAGTTCTTGGCGTTGGCATCTCTTGAATTTCTTTGACTTTATCAGGGTCAAATTCAATTCCTTTCTGGCTAACAATGAAACCCAACAATTTTCCTGATGGAACACCGAAGGTGCATTTATTTAGATTCAAGCGGAGACGATACTTCCTCAAACGCTGAAACAACTTCAACAAATCTCCTACATGCTCTTCTTCAGTTTGGGATTTAGCAATCATATCATCAACATATACCTCGATTTCCTTATGCATCAGATCATGGAATCGGGTTGTCATATCCCTCTGGTACGTTGCACCAGCGTTCTTCAACCCGAAGGGCATCACTCTGTAACAGAATGTTCCCCAGGTGTGATAAACGTTGTTTTTTCCATGTCCTCCAGAGCCATTCTTATTTGATTATAACCGGAAAATCCGTCCATGAACGAGAAAACTTTGAATTTTGTTGTGCTATCCACTAACATATCAATGTGTGGCAATGGAAAATCATCTTTTGGACTGGATTTATTTAGATCTCTGTAATCTATGCACATGCGGACTTTTCCGTCTTTTTTCGGTACTGAGACAATATTGGAAATCCATTAAGGATACACTGATGTCACAAGAAAACCAGCATTAATCTTCTTTAGATCCTCCTCTTTGATCTTTACTGCCATATCTGGGTGAGTTCTTCTCAACTTTTGTTTGATTGTCGGACACTTTGGTTTCAACGGTAAATGGTGCTCCATAATATCTGTATCTAGACCAGGCATATATTTGTAATACCAAGCAAAAATATCCACATACTCCTTCAATAGCTCAATCAACCTGCTCTTCACATCAAGATACAACGATGCTCCAATCCTGACTTCTTTTGGATCTTCTTCTGAACCCAAATTGATCACTTCCAATGGCTCTTTATATGGCTGAATGGTATTTTCCTCGTGCTCAAGAAACCGTGAGACCTCTTCTGGAATCTCATCATAGTCTTCTTCTTCAGCCCCATACACAGGACATTCAAAGTTGGGAGAGGGTGTATGGTCATTGTATTCAACGAGTTTTTTAATTAATCTGCACATATGATTTATGATTGCTTTTAGAAACTGACACATATAACTAGTGATCATGGAGATTGAATTTCAGATATTATTTATTTTGAAAGTTTTTTTTTTTCTGATTACCATTTTCCAAGAAAAAGCAGAAAATAAAGACACAATTTGGGAAACAAAGACAACTTTTATTATTGATTTTAAAAGTCACAGCAAACAGATAAGCCTACAAAATTAATACTTCCACCTTGGGCAGAGTGAAAGCTTTTCAAAAAGATTAACAAAAAAAATTACTTTGAAACATGTATGCAAGAGGGAACATCAATGGTGATCCAGTTCTGAACCCTAACTTCGTGTGTCACATAATTTGGCATTTCCTGCTCTGTTTCATCTTCCACAATGGCATTAATCCCAGAAACAGTTGGATGAAGATAACCCCCACTACAGAAGATGTCTTGATACTTGCCTGCACCAGACTTAGGCTTCATGCCCTTACCTTTGTCATTCTTCAAAGAGAACCCCAAGCCAGCTCTATTCTTGTTTACAGGTGGATCCACAATCTGTCCCCATACCTTGCTATGACCCTTTCACACAACTTTTTGCGCATTCTTAAGCGAAACCATGGAATTATCATTTCCTCTTATGTTGTCAATGGATAAGGCTTGGAACTGAGTTCTAACAGCAGCTTCATCCTCCTCCACAATGCTGAAAGAGGACAAATGAGATATCAATAATTCATGTTCCCAATTATGATTACTACTTTCCCTTCACGTACAAATTTCAGTTTCTGGTGTAAAGTTGAAGTGACAGCCCCTGCCTCATGAATCCACGACCGTCCCAACAAACAACTATAAGCGGGAATAATGTCCATGACCTGGAAAGTTATCTGAAACAAACATGGTCCTATATGAATAGGCAAGTCCACTTCACCAATAACAGATTTCCTTGATCCATCAAAGGATTTCACAATGATGCCACTGGGGCTCATAGGCGTTCCTTGATATTTTAACTTCATAAGAGTGCTCCTCGGTATAACGTTCAACACGGATCCATTATCAATCAACACATCGAATAGTGAATCATTCTTGCAATTCATAGAGATGTGGAGGGCCAGGTTGTGATTCCTTCCTTCATCTGGTAATTCATCATCGCAGAAACTCAAGTTATTATATGATGTAATGTTCCCTATTATGCTGCTGAATTGGTCTATTGGCATATCACTCTCCATAAAAGCGGGGTCCAATACCCTCATCAAGGATTCTCTGTGAGCAGAGGAGTTCATCAATAACGCCAAGATAGATATTTTTGAAGGAGTCTGCAGTAGCTGATCTATAATTCCATAGTTGCTCATCTTGATTATCTATAAAATATCATCCACTTCTTTCTCTAACGTAGCCCCACTAGTCTCACCCGTAGCCTTCTTGGGTTCAACATTCTCAGCAATTTTCTTTCCAGCACTAACATTTCCTCGAACAACTGGTGCAAACACACGACCGCTGTGGGTCACCCTTCTATTTTCAGCAATATTTCCAACATCAGGCATTGGCTGGATGGGAACTTTCACTCCATCCTCTATGATTGTAGCGTTGTATTTGTAGGGCACATCCTTATCTGACTTGTAGGGGATATGACCCAACAAACTAATCACCAATGGGGTAACAGCTGGCTTGCTATAATATTCAACTTCAAGATGGGCGGGTTCCCCAAAACAAGGTACAATGACGTTTACCCCTTCTTTAACATAACCAGTCATTATTGAGTCATTTCTTGAAAACAAATCCTCATCTAAGGAGAAATAGTCATCTGTAGAGGCATACTCTTCATCCGACTCTTCTTCAGTTAAGCAAAACTCAATCATATCAACTTCATGGTAACCATCCCTTTGACCTGTAACCTTGATAGTTCCATTGTCCAATAACAATTGAACACCTTTCCTCACAATTGAACATCCTCGGGAGTATCGGCAACAAATTTGGAAAGATCCATACTGATGTTCCACCTGACCTTCTATATGGCAGAAAGTAGCATGCAATTGTACAAGATCCTCATTCATTTACTCCACATCAAAAATTCTGAACTCTGCAGGACATCCAGAAACCATGTTCACTTCTTCTTCATACTCTGCCCTAGGCCTGATTATGTGGATGAGGCCCTCATCTATCATCTCCTACAAATCGACCTTTATCTTATCGCAACCCTGTATGTATGTACTGCAAATAGAACAACCTGAATGGTCATGCGTATAGTAGCTAAATTCACAGGGTTCTGCATGCATTTTCACCAAATCTCCTCTAACCAGATTGATATCAAAAATTTGGAAGTCGCTTGGACAACCAGCCACCATATTCACAACATTTACTCCTCCATGCTTGGGTAGAGGGCTGTCTTTCACATTAGGGCCCACATCCTTGAAAGATAGAATATAAGACTTCACCAATTTCTGCACCTCAGTCTTCAAAGGATAATAATTCTCAACATTATTTCCTGGTGCTCCCTGATGAAAAGCACGTGTTTGGTCTGCTTTGTAATACCAAGGCAATGGTGATGGTACAACGGGAGGTGGTCAGGTCTGAACCAACTTCTTCTGAATCAATACCGGTAGTAACTCTGTATATCTCATAGGAATAGGGTCATAACTCTCCCTTCTCTGATTATACTCTTGATTCCGCTGCTGGGACGGTCTCTGATAAGCAACGGTAGTTGGAGTTGCACCCACAACTGGAGTAACTGAGGCGAATTGCTGATGACGCTGATAATTCATTCTAGGAGTATTAACCATCCTCTCTTGCATAACAGAATTTGCATCCCCTTCCTTCTTCTTGGTAAACCCATAAGATGGCTTCTTCACACCTCCAGATCCTTCACTTGGCACACTTGCTACCATCCTCTCGTAGTAGAAAGCACCCAGAGTTTTCAAGAAAATCTTAGTCATCTCCTTCTCGTCCATGGGAGGAATCACTTGGGCGACTACCTCATGCCATCTCTGTGCATATTCTTTGAATGATTCCTTGTCTTTCTGAACCATGGCCCTGAGTTGATCACGGTCATGCTCCATGTTCATATTATACTTGTATTGTTTTATAAACGCTACTCCCAAATCATTGAAAGTATGGATGTTAACACGGTCCAAACTCATACACCACTTCAACGCAGCAGCGGTCAAACTATCCTGAAAAAAATGAATCAGCAGACGTTGATCATTAGTATGGGTAGACATTCTCCTTACATACATCACTAGATGAGCACGAGGTCAAGTGTTGCCCTTGTACTTCTCAAACTCCGGGACCTTAAACTTCACAAGTATCTTAACATTCGGGACCAAGCATAATTCATTCACATTCTTCCTAAATAGATCTTTTCCCCTGAGGGCCTTCATCTCTCTCTGCATCTTGTCAAACTGTTCTTGAAAATCATCCATTCTGTCATAAAGACACAAGTCTCACTCGGTGGAGGGAAAGGACAACACACATCATCGTTAACAAACAGAATCTTATTCACCGAAGGAGGTGCATCAGGAGCAGCATGCACCACAGGAGGTGTCAGAGTAACAATAGTCTGAACAATTGGAGTATCTTGAGAACCAAGATTGAAACCTTCAGGTGAAAAATTCTCTAGCATTCCCCATGGATAACCTTGAGGCATGCGACTCTGAACAACAGCTGGAGTGACAGATACGGGAAAAGTTGGAGCTTCAGTAGTGGCCCTTGTTGGTTGAGGTTGGACACTCGGTGGCTGATTCTGAGCAGCCACCAGAGATTCCATCAGAGCAGTAAGATTAGCCATGCCGGCCTTCAAATCAGAAACCTCCTTGAGTAGCCCGCGATTCTCTTGTTCTAAGTTGTCCATCTTCTTTATGAAATTAGCCCGAGTGTTGTAGTGGTGAGTCAGCTTGCTGAACAAAGTAAAGGAGCTTGGTAAGACACCTGGATATGCATAACAAATGCAAGAAATATGTGCAATATGATGCATGGTATGCAATGTACATGATTTTATTTTATTATTTAATATTTTAAGGGATTTAAAATTTATGGACATATTGCAAATATCAAAGTAATAACACATTTTAAATACTGAAAATTTTTATTATAACAACTCCAAAATGGATTACAAGTTTCAATGATCCCAAGTACAAGATGAAAATAAAATCTAAAACTCTGAGAAGTAAAGCTGATGGAGATCACTCTATACACTAGCGCTTCCCTGTGAGCCTAGCAATCTGAGCCTTCAACCTCTGGTTTTCTTCCACATATCTGGTGGAAACCTCCTTCTAATCAACTGAATCAGGGAGTGATCAAATGGCATATGACTGAGGCTTAGGAGAAAATAAATCCCCTTTCCTCTCCATGGTCTCTACAGCCCGTCTCTCAAGAATCTCAATCAAGTCGTCTTTCTCCTTTAAATCTGCTCTATAAGAAATCTCTAAAGTTTGGAACTTGTTCTTCCAAGCATCCTTTTCTTGTTGCATCCTGACTAAGGCAAGTTGTAGCTCTTCAAGATCATGCAATAAGGGAGGAGTGGTCTTCACAAATAAATCAAGCATAGGTGTTTCCCGGGAATCGGCATCTTCAACTGAATAGCTCTCGTTTGGACCCACTGAAGATATGGCTCCAAAGAAACAGCACCCCTAGGTCCAAAATCCTTCCTACTCTTCTTATGAATGTGACGTCAGGACTTCACAATCTGCTCCCTAGCTTCCCTATGGTCTTCTCCCTCCTTCATAAAGAAACTACTCAAATGAATACAATTTGGTTTATCCCTCATCGGATAACTGAGCTTTCATCGTGAAAGAACAGGGTTATAGTTAATTCCTCCCTTTGTACCAAGAAGAGGTACATTGGGGAAACTACCACAACTGTCAATAATCTCTATATCCTGGTAAGCTTGATGATACTGTGATACGGTTGGAGAACTGACTTGAGGTTTTGCGTTTGTGTTTGCAAATGTTTCGGTTTAGCAAGAGTCGCCACCGACTTTTTATTTTATCCAAAGGAAAGGTCAAAAAGCACAGGAAAGACCTTTGAGATGTTTTCTTGGGTTCGGGGGGTAGATTATGAAAAGGGAAGGTGTTAGCACCCTTTTCATCCATGGTTTTCCATGGGCTCTTAGTTACTTGTTTAGATCACTTGCTTTGCTTTTTCAATTGTTTGAAATGGTGCTTTGTGTGGTTTTGAAAGTATTTTGAAAAGAGGCCATCATTTTGGCAATCTTTGTAATGATTCTTGTTTGAAGAATGTATACAAAGATGTTTGTCTTTTGAAAAATGTTTCAATGTTTGAAAGTTTGTTTTGGGAATTGTTTTGAAATTGTGTGTGTGTTTTTGAAAATAGCAAGGATGTTTGCAAATTGACCAAGTAACTAGGAGTTGTCTACCCTAATCAAAAGTCTTTCTTGTACATTTTTAACCCTTTGACATTGTTGTTTTACCATTGTATTTGATAAACAACCTTATCTTTGGATGTTAAACGGGACAGGCGTGGGTCATCGTATGACCATGATAGCAATGGTGCCAAGTATCTTAGCAAGTTTTAGGGACTAAGATCATTTTTGTTTAGGCAACTTTGAAAGCGTCATCGAGGGACTATGATCTTTTTTGTTTTGATTTTGCCACGATACCAAGCATGCATACCATGGCCATTTTAAGGCAACAAAGTGGATGAAACCCTAGGGGTGCTTGTGTGCATTGTGTTGTCATTTTTCATGCATTTTTGTCTTGTATTAGTCATGCTATTTGTTTGATTTTTTGTCTTTGCGTACAAAACCCTAATTTACTAAACATGCATATAAAAGCAATAAAATGCGTAAAGTAAATCTAGACTATTACAACATTATTATGGGAAGGGGGTACAAGTTTGAATAGGGGGATATTGCTCAAAATAAAGCCCTAATTTACTATTACAACCCAATTGAATTTAATTTACAAATAAATAAATAAACAAGCATTTAAATGTGCAATTAAATATAAATATTCAAAAAATGTATTGTAATTGTTTTTATGTATGTAAAAATGAATTTATTTAAGTCTTAAAAATAATAGAAAATAAAAATGATTATTTTTTGAAAGGGTGAAAACCCTAGTTTTTGTTTTAAAGGAATATATGCTTTATATTATTTATTTATTCATTTATGTACAAGAAAATAAATAAAAATATATACAAAAATGTTTAAAAAATAAAATATGTGAGAAAATAATATTTTTTAATGTATAAATAATAAAAATAAAAATATACAATATTTTTATATTATTTATAAATTTATTCAAGAAAATAAATTATATTTAACCTAATAAACTATTTTTTGTCATAAAAAAATAGTAAAAATAATAAAATAAAATGCAAAAATTAAGAAAAATATTTTTGATATTTTTCAATGTTTAGAATAAATAAATAAAGTCAGAAAATATAAAAGAAATGAAAAATATACAAAAAATATGCAAAATAAAGAAAATGGGCCAATGGGGTGCAGGAAGTAAACAGGGGGTGTCAAAAGAAATAAGCCCAAGCGCCAGGCCTAGCTAGCTTCGTCACTGTCCTCTGGCCAAACACGCGCGTGTTCTGCAACTCAAACCCGTTCTTGCTCATGCTTGCATGAAATCAAAAATTTACAACATGAAAGTTATAGCATTTTCAATCACGATTCCAACCATATCCATTTTGTGACCCAACTCTAAGAAACCAGGGAGAATTTCAGTGCCCCTAATTTATGACCTAAAATTTTCAGCAACTTCAATTATCAAATACTCCTAGCTCAGTCAATATAAATAAGAACTATGCATATGTACAGCTCAAGCACATTAAAGACTACATTTTTGCTTCACAAACCTAAGCCTAAGGATGCCTAAATAAGGAGATAGAACTTTGAAAATTACCTTGTTCAGTCAAGTTTGAATATGGCAATGTAGGAGTTGTGACTGAGGCCTGAAGGTCGTGTTAGCTTGCCTGAAGTTGTCTCAACCTTTCCCAATGCTTAGCTTGCTTTGAACATGCCTGAATGTCCCTGTAGAAGTCAACCTGCAAAGCTTCAAAATTAAAATGGTGAAGTGTGAAAATGAGGTTACAGTTGCTGAACAATGGCTTGGACAGCTTAGGTGTGATGTATGGAGTGTGTTTGAAGTGGTTCAAGGCAAAACGCATGAGCCAATTTGGCTTTGGAAATGATTCTACAGATGATGCCCTGTTTGGGTAAGAACTTGTGATTTTGTGTTTCAGGGTGTTTGAGAGCTTGGCAAATCGTGGTTCTGGCTTGTTGCAATATGCTGAAGTCGTTTTAAAAGATCACAAAGCTTGGTTTTAACAGATTCACAAGTTGTGGACTTTTTGCAAGCTTACTTGCTTTTGAAGCAAAAGTTGTGATGACAAAGCTCAAAGCCTGTACAGGCCTGTTCCTTAGCTGCACATAGTTGGTGAACTTTTCCTGATATTCATGGACTTTGTTTGCTGTAAGAGATTGGGTCCAATGCTAAAGATAAACAAAATTGCCAAAAGCTAACTTTATCAAAGTAGCATTGTAACCTTTTTGCCATTTTTGGATTATACCATTGTACAAAGCTCCAAAGATCAGAACAATGCCATTGTCCAATGTATTTGCATTAAATTAAGGAGTGTGGAAAGGTTTAAGACCTGTAAAACAAGTACAAGCATGCTTAGGACAGATTTGCAACTTGTAGCAATGTGCAAAATGCCTTGGACAAAAGTGAGAAATGGCCATTTTCATTCCTTCGATTCTCCCTAACCATAAATGATCATGGAGAGTTCTTGGACATTTTGGAAAGCTTGTAACATTCTCTATAATCCATATATGAAATGAATTTTGAGATTCCACTTGGAACTATGTGAAAAGTTGCCATGAAGTTAGGTCAAAAATCTACCTAAACTAGGGCAAAATTTCACTAAGTTAAAAGTTTCATGGACCCCTATTCACAAAATCATAACTTGAGATCCAAGAATCTTTTGGGAAAATTTTGTGAATAAAAGTTGTATATTTTTTGGAGGACTACAACTTTCATGTTGGAAGTTTTCTTTGAATCCAATTGCATCATGGTGAAAAAGTTGAGAAAAGTTGGGAAAAAAATAAGAAATTTTCATAACTTAGAAAATTTCTAAGTTATGAAAAATTTCAAACTTAAACCTTTATTTTCAAAATTAGGTTTCTTGGTGAACAAGTTTCATGTTTTGACAAATCTTGATGAAAAATGACCCTTGGCACTTGATTTTGACCAAAGAGTCAAAGTTTGACTTTTTAGTGTACAGTTGATTTTTGATCAGTTGATTGGAAAATTCATCTGTCAATCCAATGCTTTTGAGATCTTTTGAACCTTGTGATTAGGTCAAGATAATGCCATTGAGTCCTTGAAACCATGCTTGAACCCAATTTTCCATTGGCTAGGTTAAAAATCAGAAATTGCCCTTCTGCAGTCAAAACCCTAAAAATGACCATTTTACCCTTTTGATGATCTGATCAAATTTCTTGAGAAGTTGTGGTCCAAACCTGATAAAATGGTTCATATGAGTCTATAATGTTGATGTGGATCAAAAATCATGATGTTTGACTGTAAATTGGCCATAGTTGACTTTTTCCCCAATACAACTGATTTTTAGGTCAACTGTCCAATTGACTGGGCAAAAATTTGATTCAAGGCTTGAAACTTGGTATGAGAAATCTTATAGGTCCAAGATGAAGTATGAAAGTCACATTAGGCATTGGAAGTCCAAAAATCCTTGAGCAATCTCAAACCCTAATTTCAGGTCATCAGTACAAGGAGATATCTTAAGCTGAGCAAACCCTAATCCTGTCTGGAGTCCAAAGAGTCTTGTGAGGGGAAATCTTGATAAAATGAGAGGGAAAATTTTGGGGTACAACAGCTTCCCCTGTTCAATCTTCTTAAACCTGAAGAGTTAGATTGGCAAGTTTTATCGTTCGTGACTCGAAGGTAACAAATGATTGGACACTAAAGTGCCCGTAAATTTGCACTCGTCAAAGTATAGTTGAGGGAATGGGCTTAAAGATGCCATTTGGAGATGTGATAGAATATTGTTGGAGATGGGCTTAAAGATGCCATTTGGAGATGTGATAGAATATTGTTGGAGATGGGCTTAAAGATGCCATCCAAGAGTGTTTGTTGAACTGCATGTTGTAAGTCAGAAGAATGAGTATTAGAATGGTATCCGCGTCTGGTACGTATCTGAACTGTATCTGGAGACTGAGTCTGTATGAGCAATGGAATAGCGTCCGTGTCTGGAGCGTATCTGAGTTGTAACTGTATTTGAATATGAATGAATAACAGAATGACTTCCGCGTCTGGAGTGTATCTGAGCTGGGGAAAAAGTCAGAATAAGTGACAGAATGGCAGCCGTGTATGGAGCGTATCTGGACTGTATCTAAAGTTGAGATCTGCATGAGTAGTAGAATGACTTCCGTGTCTGGAGTGTATATGTATTGTAACTGGGATCTGAATAAGTGACAGAATGACTTCCGTGTCTAGAGTGTATCTGAACTTGAACTGGGATCTGAATAAGTGACAGAATGACTTCCGTGTCTGGAGTGTATCTGAACTTGAACAGGGATCTGAATAAGTGACAAAATGACTTCTGTGTCTGGAGTGTATCTGAACTTGAAATTGATAGTTGAATCTGAATGAGAAATAGAATGGCTTCCGTATCTGTAGCGTATCTAATCTGCATCTGATTGTTGAAGTCTGAATGAGTGACAGAATGGCATCTGTGTCTGGAGCGTATCCGTACAGTATCTTGACTTTGAATTCTGAATGAGTAATAGAATGACCTCCGTGTCTGGGGTGTATCCGTACTGTATCTGAATAAGAGATCTGAATGAGTAACAGAATGACTTCCGTGTCTGGAGTGTATCCGTACTGCATCTGAAATCTTTGAATATTTGTTAAAGATAGCTGTTAATCTTATCCTAAAAAGGGTAAAATGTTAGCTGAAACACAAAGTTATGTTGCATGAAATGTATGATGCAATAAAATTTGTTTTATCAATGTTTATCATACATGAATGTAATGTATGCGCATGTAAGCTGATTTGCTGTATTGCTGAGGAAAGTAAATCCTTGATAACTGGAGATAATAAAATCCTTGACTTCTGCCGGGGAAAATAAATCCTTGACTGCTATTGGAAATTCAAAATCTTTGATTGTTGAGGATGATAAATCCTTGCTGACTGCTTGGGGATTAAAGATCCTTGGCAACTTCTGTGGGGATGTGAGTATCCTTCACGACTTTCCTGGGGATATAGGGATCCTTCAAGTCTTTGGAGTTGGAGGATGATAAACATTCTGCTGTGAGAATAATGCCAAGTGTTGCTTGAGAAACCTGTTTGGGGAATCCCAAGAACTCTGATAACTATGGATGGGGATTACACAATGGGAATTCTTACTCGGCTGGGGAATAAGGAAAATTATGATGATTTTAGCAGGGAACTAAGAATGAGAATCTTCAATCTCCTGGGGAATTTGAATCCTTGGGGATTTCATGCTGGGGAGTAAAGAAGGCTCTGGCAACTTTACTGGGGAAATGAGAATGAGAATCTTCAATCTGCTAGGGGATGAAAAACTGTGTGTGGAGTAGCTATACTGCTGGAGAGTAAGTTCAGGACTCTGGGAAAAAGCTTATTCTTGTTGAGAAAAATTTCAGGAGTTTGGGTTGTATGCCACTCTACTGGGGAATTATCCTAGCTTGGGGATAAGACCAAAGTTAACTGTTATCTGGTTGATTCTCAGACTTTAAGACAACTTGCTAGGGAATCTGGGGAAAACTGAATGGTTCCCATTGGGGATTGGAAAATTGATTCGACTGAGGAAGAAGGTTTCATCTCCGTTGAGGGTCTGTAGTTCAAAGTTTTGGCTCCGCTGGGATTGGGAGTTTGAAAACCTAATTCTGATGGGGATTTTAAAATTTAGCTCCGTTGGGGATATGTATTTCAAGGTTTTAGCTCCATTGGGGATCTAGATGATGTACTGCAGGGGATTTCTCCTGGAATAGCCTAAAGACATTTTCCTATACCTTCAACCTGTCAGTAATTATTCTTTCCCATTTTGTTTATTTGTAAATAGTGATTATATTCAAATGCATATGCTTATCAATAAATCATTGGACGTTTTCAAATAAAACACAAGTGTAAAAGACAAATAGTTTTCTGCACTTTGAAGTATCTTTGTATTAACTTTGTGTAAGTATTTTGTACAAAGGAGACAAACATCCTAGTAAGAGAACATTGTCATAAAAAATGAGAAAAATTTATACAAAGAAAGATGGCCATGTGTAACAATTCCATGGGGTTCCCATTCTGCTATAGCCTTCGTAACTCCGAATATCTTGTCCATTTGCTGCTTCGTCCGAAGATGATTGAGTTGATCAGAAGCCAGGAGCTTGTATGTGAAGAGATTGTCCTTAAAGTGATCCGACGAGACATAGTCATACGCTTTGAATTCCCCAACTTTTTCCTGGACCGCCCTTTCGGGTTTTCGATCCACCGGGAAACCCTTTTTTGCCCAAGTCTCCCTTTCGAGTTTTCAACTTGCCGGGTGTACATATTTTTTTTGTTTATCCCTAACTTTTGCCTGAACCGCCCTTTCGGGTTTTCGATTCACCGGGATGCCCTTTTTTGCCTAGGTGTGTCAACCTAGCGGGTCGTTTATGCATAGTATCTTTTGACTATGTCTGTGTTCGCAGGGTGCGGTAGGTCATCGTCGTCCATGGTGGTTAATATCATTGCCTCACCAGAAAAGATGTTTTTGATCACAAATGGTCCTTTGTAGGTAGGAGTCCATTTCCCACTGGGATCACTTTGCAGCAAGATGATCTGCTTGATTACAAGATCTCCGACTTGATATACCTGACGCCTGACTTTCTTGTTGAAAGCCTTGATCATCCGTTTTTGATACGTCTGACCGTGGAAAACAACAGTAAGTCTCTTTTCATCAATCAAATTAAGTTGATCAAGCTGGGTCTGAATCCAATCGTCTTCACTCAAACTAACATCCTTCATGATTCTCAAGGAGGAAATCTGAACCTCAATAGGCAAAACAGCTTCCATGCCGTATACCAAAGAATATGGTGTTGCCCCAGTTGATGTACGCGCCGTGGTACGTTACCGGTGAAGAGAAAACGATAACATATCATGCTAGTCCTTGTAGGTGACTGTCATCTTTTGTATGATCTTCTTGATATTTTTGTTCGCAGCTTTGACATCACCGTTCATCTTCGGCCGATAGGGAGATGAATTATGATGTTGAATCTGGAACTGCTCGCACAAGGAGGTGATCATAGTGTTGTTAAGGTTTGTACCATTGTCGGTGATGATCCTTTCGAGGATGCCGTACCGGAAAATGAGGTTCTGCTTGATGAAGCGGGCAACAACATTCTTTGTAACAGATGCGAAGGAAGCTGCTTCGACCCATTTGGTGAAGTAATCAATGGCCACTAGAATAAAGTGGTGTCCATTGGATGTTGTAGGCTTGATCTCTCCAATAATGTCGATTCCCCACATTGAGAATGTCCAAGGAGCTGTTAAGACATTGAGAGCAAATGGAGGTATATGTACCTTGTCCGCATAGATTTGACATTTGTGACAAGTCCTGGAATGTTGATGGCAGTCAGCTTCCATGGTAGACCAGTAATAGTCTACCCGTAGAATCTTATTAGCCATCATATGCCCGCTAAAGTGGGTGCCAAAGGTACCATTATACAGTTCAGCCATGATCTGCTCAGCTTCAACATTGTCCACACAACGGAGTAGAATGCAATCATGATTGCGCTTGTACAGGATACCATTGCTCAGGAAGAACTTGGCAGAGAATCTCCTTAAAAACTTGTTGTCGTTGACTGAAGCTCCTTCAGGATATTCTTGAGTCTCGAGATACCTTTTGACTTCGTGAAACCAAGGCCGGTCCACTACTTCTTCGGTATTAATCTCGTGACAATGTGCAGGTTCGTCCATCCGTTCAATGGTGATTTGGGGAGCCTCATTATCCCAGTTAAGTTTAAACATGGATGACATTGTAGCTAGAGCACCTGCTAGCTGATTTTCTTCTCGCGGGAAGTGGTCGAAGGTAATCTGCTCGAAATGAGGGAGCAATGTCAAGACATGTTCTTTGTAAGGGATGAGGTTGGGATGTTTAGTGTCCCACTCTCCTTTGATCTGACTGATGACCAAAGCTGAGTCTCCAAATACAATCAAAGATTTGATTCCCAGGTCTATTGCAGCCTTGAGACCAAAGATGCAAGCTTCATACTCGGCTATGTTGTTGGTGCAGTTAAAGCAAAGTCTGGCTGTGAATGGTGCATGGAAACCTTCTGGGGAGATGAGTACCGCACCAATACCATTGCTAAGTGCATTAGAGGCACCATCGAAGTACATGGTCCATCGGGATCCTTGTTCAGGTCCGTAATATGGTCTGAGATCTTCAATGTTATCCAATGTCATAATGTCTTCGTCAGGGAAGTCGAACTTCATGGATTGGTAATCTTCGACAGCTTGATGAGCCAAATGGTCAACTAGCACACTTCCCTTTATAGCTTTTTGGGTCATGTACTGTATATCGTATTCCGTGAGGATCATTTGCCATCTAACTATCCTTCCAGACAAAGCAGGCTTTTAGAAGATGTACTTGATCAGATCCATCTTAGATATCAGTAGAGTGGTATGAGTCAACATATATTGCCTTAGCCGGCGAGCAGCCCATACCAAAGCGCAACAAGTTTTCTCGAGCAGTGAGTATCGGGTCACACAGTCGGTAAACTTTTGCTAAGGTAATAAATGGCATGCTCTTTTCGGCCAAACTCGTCATGTTGGCCCAGTACGCACCCCATTGAGTTATCCAAAACAGTCAGATACATGATTAGCGGTCTTCCTTCAACGGGAGGCATCAAGATAGGAGGTTCTACCAAATACTCCTTGATTTTATTGAAAGCAACTTGACAGTCATCATTCCATTTAACCACCTGATCTTTCTTCAACAGCTTGAAGATTGGCTCACAGGTAGATGTTAGGTGAGAGATGAACCTTGCAATGTAGTTTAGGCGTCCCAAGAAACCTCTGACCTCCTTCTCTGTGCGAGGGGCAGGCATTTCTTGTATAGCTTTGACTTTGGCAGGATCGACCTTGATGCCTTTGTTGCTGATGATGAAACCCAAGAGTTTACCGAACCTGACTCCAAAAGTGCACTTGTTAGGGTTTAATCTGAGCTTGTACTCCTTCAACTTGACAAACAGCTTTTGCAAGTGGTCGAGGTGTTCTTCTTCTGTTTGTGAATGGGCTATCATGTCATCTACGTAGACTTCAATCTCATGATGTATCATGTCATGAAACAAAACTACCATGGCGCGTTGATAGGTTTCCCCGACATTCTTCAGTCCGAATGGCATCACTTTATAGCAGAACGTACCCCACTGTGTAACAAAAATAGTTTTCTCCATGTCTTCAGGGGCCATTTTGATCTGGTTGTAGCCTGAAAATCTGTCCATGAAATAAAATACCTTGTGCTGAGTTGTGTTGTCAACCAAGATGTCAATGTGCGGTAGTGGAAAGTCATCTTTAGGGCTAGCCCTGTTTAAGTCTCTGTAATCCACGCACATGATCACTTTGTCGTCCTTCTTAGGTACGGGCACGATGTTAGCAACCCATTATGGATAGGAAGTAACAACAAGAAATCCAGCATTGAACTGCTTCATAAATTCTACTTTGATCTTTTCTGACATGTCGGGCCTCATGCGTTGGACTTTCTGTTTAACTAGTGGACAGTCTTCTCTTGTAGGGAGACGGTGAACCACAATATCTGTATCGAATCCCGGCATGTCTTCGTATGACTAGGCGAAGATCTCAACATATTCATTCAATAGATGAACTAAGCGCTCCTTGACACTTGGCTCTAGGTTGGCACCCACTCTGACTTCTTTTCTGTCTTCCTCAGTACCCAAGTTGATTGTCTCTAACAGCTCCTCGTGAGGTAGAATAGCCCTTTCTTCCTGTTGCAACAGTCTAGATAATTCTCCCGGCACCTCACAATCTTCATCACCTTCGTATTCGGCATGGTAGACCAGATCTTCAGAGTCACTGAAGGCCATAGCAAAATTGTTACCCATGGAATCCGGAATGGAAGGGTACCTACATTTGTGAGTGTGGGTGTGTGTAAGGGATAGCCACCTTTAAACAAATAAAATGTAAAAAGCAAGATAATTAACACAAAAGTTTATATATGAAAACGTCCATGATTCATTAAAATGGCATATGAAGATGAAAAATCAAACCCTTACAAATGGTCCTATGTGCCTCGGGTAAGGCACAAGGTTAAAAGTGTACGAATTGTTTGAGAATTATTACAAACCAACATAAATGTTTGAAAGATAAATTACTGCGGTCTGAAAGTAATCGGAACAAAGTCTTTTGCTTCCCAGTTGCACAGTCCTCTGTCAACAGTAGGGAAAATCAAGTCTTCCAAGTTGCTCTCCTCTTCACTATCCTCCAAAGAATTGACTCCATGATGGGTGATCTTTACTGGTGGCCCTCCTGCATGGGCGCGGCGTACAACCTTTTGAGCAGAAGCAGTAAACCCCAAGCTGAACTTATCTGATTTGAAAGGAAAGTCTGGAAGCTGCCCCCAGATTGTGCTTCCTCCTTCTTCAATCACAACCTTTGCATCTTTGAGGGACGACATCCGTGGCGGAGGTCTGGTAATCATGGGTACAGAAGGTACTGTCTTGGTTGCCTCAATCTCCTGATCTACCTCCTCAAAATGCTGGAAAGGGGTCTCGATGAATTCACCATCCAATTCAACATAGCGGAAAGAATTTAGATGGCTTATCATGTACTCCTCTTCGCCATGAACATTTATAATTTCCCCTGGACAGGGTACATGAGCATTTGATGTAGAGAAGAAGTGACGGCTCCAGCATTGTGAATCCATGGTCTTCCTAACAAGCAGGAATAGGAAGGACGGATGTCCATCACATAGAATGTGGAGTTGAAGGTTTCAGTTCCCACTTTAATCGGGATGTCCACCTCCCCGTGGACCATCCTTTTAGAACCATCAAAGGCTCTGATAATTATATTGCTGGGCTTCAAAGTTAGGCCTTCACAGTCCAATCTATCCAAGGCTTTCTTCGGAAAGACATTTAAAGACGAACCAGTGTCGACCAGAACGTGTGCTAGAGTAGTCCATCTGTATTCCACCGAGACATGCAAAGAGTTATTATGTTTTCTCCCTTTAGATGTTAAATCGGCATTGGAGAATCCTAGACCATTGTCAGCTATTAAGATAGCTACACATTCCTGAAACTGATCCGCGGAGGTTTCCTGGGGGACATGGGCCGTCTTCAAGAATCTGATCAGAGCTTTAGCATGAGCTTCTGAACAAAGCAGCAGGACCAACATAGAGATCTTTGAGGGGGTTTGCCCTAGTTGTTCCACAACATCATAA
Organism: Vicia faba; assembly: GCA_948472305.1. Classification (NCBI taxonomy): domain Eukaryota; kingdom Viridiplantae; phylum Streptophyta; class Magnoliopsida; order Fabales; family Fabaceae; genus Vicia; species Vicia faba. The sequence goes on from CATIWC010000399.1 coordinate 103,773, forward strand.
TCGCTTTTCTTGATTATTTTCAAAATCTCTTCCATTTCTTTTTGAGAGGTCTCAGGGATGACCAAAGGCTGAGCCCTCGTCCTGATGGGCGCTTCTTGGATCCCTTTCCCTCTATCATCAACAGTAGCAGAGGGGACAACCACAGGAGTCACAACTTCTTCAATAATTGGAGTTCTCGCAGATATTTTGACCGGCACAGAGGTAACCTTAGGAGCAGATGAGGGTCCAAAGATTGCCTTTGGAGGGGCAATCTCTGGAGAGAAAATTCTTCCATTGCGGGTGATTTTGCTCGTTCCAGCAATGTTTCCAATGCCAGAAGTCTCTTCATTAGAACTCTCTTCAGTCGATTCAATTTGTTTAATACAGTGGTAATAGATTTCTCCACCATAGTTCCACGGTATTGATTTGTTGGACTTGTACAGGATGGGCCCCAGCATGTTTATCTTCAAAGGTGCAATCTTCGGATTGGATGTAATCTTAACAGGTATTTTGGAGACCTTGGAAAGATTGGCGGATATGGTAATTATTGAAACATCATTGACAGGAGTCGGTGTAACGGGAGTCTTTTCAAAAAGGATTTCTATGTTATCCATTAGGCGCTGGATGCCTAACTTCAACAATGGATAGTCGGTTGGTAAGGATGAACAAAGGCAACAATCTTCTTCACAACCTGGGAAAATCCCAGCCTTCAGCAAATTCAACTTAATTATCGGTAGAAGAGTTATCAAATCATCAACAGTAGCAACAAACAGATCCTCTTCAACAACATGGGCATTGTGGCCATGCCTTGGCATTGGAGCAGAGATCACATTCTGCTTTTCAGGGGCGTCGAATTCAACTTCTTTATCATCTATCAAATCCTGAATCTTATTCTTGAGGGCCCAACAATTGTTGGTGTCATGCCCTATACTCCCTGAATGATAAGCACACTTGGCATTTGAATGGTAGTGAGGAGAAGTTGTATTCGGATTCTTCGGGGCCTCTTTCAAACTGGCAAGATTTAACTTCAAGAGATGGGGAAGAACCTGAGCGGGAGTCATGTTTATCTGGGTGAATTTCCGTACAGGCCTTTCCACCCTTTACTGGTTAGTTCTGGGTTGATTGTTCCTAGGCTGATCAGCTGCAGACTTCTGAATCATTACGGCCCCCACCACTGGCCGGCGCTCAACTCTTCCTTGACCTCTTTGAGAGTAGACAACTGATACTTCCTTCTTTGCTGGAAAAGTCTTTTTTACGGCAGCGAAAGCAGATGCATCTTTTTGAATTTTCCCGTTTTTGATTCCAGCTTCAACTCTCTCACCAGTTAGAATCAACTCGGTGAACCCCGCAGACGAACTTCCAATCAGGTGATTAAAAAAGGGGCCTGACAGTGTACCCAAGAACATATCTACAAGCTCTCTCTCAGATAGAGGTGGTTGTACTCGTCCCGCCAAGTCTCTCCATTTCTGGGCATACTCTTTGAAACCTTCATTTGAGACCATGCCCATACTCTATGATTGAGTACGAGTTGGTGCTAAGTCCGCATTATATTGATACTACTTGTAGAAGGCAGCAGCCAAATCCTCCCAATTATGCACATCAGACCTCTCTAGCTGGTAGTCAGGAAATGTGAAGAAGTGGTGTAGGGGGTCAAAGAACTGGAAGAGAACTTTCACCATGTCTTCCTCTGTGTTAGCGTTGACCAAGTTGAGAAGTCGACCATGTCTCTCAGTGAATGGAGAATACTCTGGAATCTTGGAAGCAAGATCTTTGAGTTGAAGAGGAACTCTCACAAGGTTGACTAGGATAGTTTTCCTGCGAAGTGATTCCATAACCTACAAAACAGGAACAAAGATGAAGATCCAAAATCCTTGAAATGGTTAGCGGATGCAAATGATGCTTCATGATGTTCATGATGTTATGCACAAGTATATATGTACAAGAAAATCACACAAGTTCCTAGTTTAGGCTTGCATGGGGTTTCATAGGTAAATACCTTCTTGAAGTTTAGTTGGCTCAACCTGTCCTATAAATAGTAACCGGGTTCTAAGGAGCTCAATATCATTGGATTATTTTCTGTGTTCATTGTTTCAGTTTTGCCACTTTACTGGCGACCGAAATATTCCAAGAAAACAACCCTTAATGAGTGTAGTATCGAGTATCTACCAACTTCGGACTGCACCAAAGCCGGTCATCTCACTACATCCTAAAAAGGCCAAGTTGGTCAAGTAAAGGTTCTAAAAGTCCATTAGTGCTTCATGACATCACTCAGCGGCCCTGTATTCTCTTTGATTGACTCAAAAGCTACCGGTACCCATAAATATGTCGCACTAATATAACTATTGCTTAGACCATGTCGATATACCCCGCACAGTTTCCACAACGTATTGCTATTTACCTATGAATGTTTCGCAAATCTGGGTAGAGGATTCAAACCCAAACAATAGAACCAAAGTGTAAAGCATACAAGTCAAACAATATAAGCATGTAAAGGTGATCTAAACCCTAAGGTAACCCCACTTTTAGATTCTCCCCAGCAGAGTCGCCAGTTCTGTGATACGGTGGGAGAACTGACTTAAGGTTTTGCGTTTGTGTTCGCAAATGTTTCAGTTTAGCAAGAGTCGCCACCGACTTTTTATTTTATCCAAAGGAAAGGTCAAAAAGCACAGGAAAGACCTTTGAGATGTTTTCTTGGGTTCGGGGGTAGATTATGAAAAGGGAAGGTGCTAGTACCCTTTTCATCCATGGTTTTCCATGGGCTCTTAGTTACTTGTTTAGATCACTTGCTTTGCTTTTTCAATTGTTTGAAATGGTGCTTTGTGTGGTTTTGAAAGTATTTTGAAAAGAGGTCATCATTTTGGCAATCTTTGTAATGATTCTTGTTTGAAGAATGTATACAAAGATGTTTGTCTTTTCAAAAATGTTTCAATGTTTGAAAGTTTGTTTTGGGAATTGTTTTGAAATTGTGTGTGTGTTTTTGAAAATAACAAGGATGTTTGCAAATTGACCAAGTAACTAGGAGTTGTCTACCCTAATTAAAAGTCTTTCTTGTACATTTTTAACCCTTTGACATTTTTAACCTCCATGAACTGAGTCATCTGAGTAGCCATCTGGGCCTTCATTTCAGTGAGTTCAGCTTGAACCTGTTCCATCTGTCTGGGCAAGCTGTTTCTGGTGGAATACCGATGAGTAGTCGTCTTGAATTCTAAATAAGAAAAGCAGCAAAATAAGAAAACCGTCTAGAGATAACCTGTAATGTTATGAAATGCATGATGTGTATGATATGTTTGTCATTTCTAGGTATCCAAGAGTCCTTTTATTCATCAGTCATGGCGTGCGACCATACAATCAAAAGAGAAAGGATAATAAGATGAACACTTCAATTATTTACAAACAAAAGAAATGATGTCTAAGTGACTTCGGACAATTAAGAGTAAAATGATAAACAGCTAAATACATGTCTTAACAATAAAGCAAAAAGAACTGAATAATAAAAACAGTGAAACGGTCCCTTCCAACAATTCTGGGGGTGACCAAATACACCAAAAGTAAATAATAGAACTAAATCTCCAGAACTAAACATGCTTCAAGATGTTGACAGTACTCTTCAAGTCTGAATTTCTCCTTCAAAAGTTGAAATGTGACTATTTTACTTTCTTGGAAATGATCTTCTGCGATACGCTTCTGGGCTACTTCTTTCTCAAGCTGAGCATCTTTGTCTTTGAGTTGTTTTTCTATGTTCTGAAGCTTCTTTCTGTAGTTATTCTCAGATTCCTGAAGCTTCCGACACTCTTGCTGAGTCTTACTCAATTCTTCTTCCATTTCAGCATGAGAACTCTTCCTAAAACTGGTTGCATCAGAAGTTTCCCCTTGAGCTTCCTTGAGTTTGCGAGCTAAGTCGGCCCTTTCTTGATCTGCCCAATAAAGTTTCATCCCCGCCTCACGGTCTTTGGCACGAAGCTGAATGTTCTCAACATGAACCTGGGTGAACATCTCGGTAGGCACTATATTACTTAGAACAACAAGAGGTTGCTCGTACAGAGGAGCCGACCTTGCAAATGGTAACCGTAAGATCTTAACCCTGGCCTTAACCCACTCCAGGTAAGAAACCCTAGCAATATGAACCTTCTTTCCCAAAGTAGTTCTATCCTTCTTGTGAATCCCTTTCCAAGCACTTGTCACTCTTTTCAACATCACAGGATCACTCCCTCTAGCGAAATACACTGATTTAGACACCTCCTCAACCTTTGGCGGTCCATCTATTGCATATCCCAATTGACGATAAGCAAACACAGGATTTAGTTGATACATCCCTTAGTTCCTACGAGGGGAACATTAGGGAAATCTCCGCAGCTAGTGATAATACTTCGTACTTCCCCCATGTCATAATTCCACCGGATATCAAAAGAAGTAAGGTTGACAAGCCTTGATGACCATTGGAGAGAATGCCTGGTATCCACGAAAAGGCCAATTACGGGTAGATGCAACTTAAGCCATTGATATAACATCGAATGACATAAACTTACATTACCACCTTTTCCATGTCTGGAATGAATGGTGTAAAGGGTATCTGCCAAGAGTGCCGGTATCGGGTTCTTGTTTCTAAAAACACAAATAGCCGCCAAATCCACAAAATTTCTCTTGCAAGGGAAAAGGGAGATCTCGTATATCATGAGAGCGTACAGAGAACTGATATCACTCCAATTGCCTTTCTTTGCCCAGTCTTCAGATTTATTCACTAAGAAATCCAAATAAAACCCTGTAGAACCTTCACTCGACTTCCAATTGTCTTTCACCTCTTTCCAACTCAAACGAAGAATTTCAGCAAAAACTTCGAACTTCGGCTTCTCCGACACTTGGAAAAAAGGAACTTCATCGGACAAATTGATATTAAGCAGGTGTGCGTACTCTTCAAGGGTGGGAACCAGTTGATAATCTTGAAAAGTAAAGCACCGTAATTCTTTGTCATAGAACTGGAAGAGAGTGATCAAAGCCATCGGGTCAACTGGGGTGTTAAGGACCAGTAACAAGTTGCCATAATTTTTGTTGAAATTATTCAGAACATCACCCCTCAGATAAGAACTCAACCTCTTCAATTCGGACACATCAGTGGTAGGAATCTGATAAGAGAAAGTATGTCTGGTGAGCTCTTTAACACGAACTGAATCAAACTCAACTTGTGGGAGAACGACCATTTCTGATGAAAGGAAAACTCTTGAATGTCCCTGGAAAACGACATATGCATGCTAGTTATTTTCTTTACATTATTTTTTTAGAAATAAATATGCTATGATGCAACATGACAGGATCAAATTTTCACACTGGATCATGACTGGACCATTACAGAACAACACCACTCAAGATCAAAAGAAAATCCCACAGCTTCAAAACTATCATGGGAACCTGAGTCACATTCATAACACAAAGTCACCAACAATACCTGTACCTGTAAGAAAAGTTTTCCCGCCTCTCTCACAAGTGTAGTCTAGGTCAAGGTAAGGTTAAAAGCCAAATCAGAGTAGGAGAGCTCGAATGTCGGTATTATCATATGATAACACCTATCCGAACTACATCCGAAGTCATAGGTCTCATGGTCAGGTCTACAAAGCATCCGCCTCGTAGCTTCCATGGCCACTCTATTCCTAGTTCCTATGGAATTCACTCATAGCCTGGGTATGAGGCCTTTTACCTCATGGAACAACCCACCCACCAAGAAGTCCAGAATCTAAACAGTCCAGCCAAATCCAGTATGTAGAAAGTAAAGCGCACATAGTATGCGATGCAAACAGATAAATATGCAAAGCCGTAAAATAAACACCCAAAAAGAAAACAAACAAGAGCTAGGATCGACTCCGGGATGGACCAGCAAAAGGTCAATCATTTCTCCAGTGAAGTCGCCCACTGAAACTACACGGCCGGAACCTGTCATCTGGATGTTAATGAAACATCAATGAAGTCGCCACCAAACGTCTTTTATCCCGCCGAGAGGGAAAGGTAAACATTAAGAAAACCTGAAAAGGGAGAAATCACGGTCTTTCGACCGAGAGATCGGGTAAGGGAGTCTGTTACGCAAGGGGAAGGTGTTAGCACCCCACACGCCCGTAGTACTCTACGGTATCCACTCTTGTTGTCTAATCTAATGGGTGTGGTCAAATCCTATGTCTATGGATTACAACTGAAAAAGGAGAGCATGCGAAAGAAAAATAAAATAATATAGGGAAAATAAAAGATGTGCTTGGTTGGGCCCTACCCCAATGCCTACGTATCCCTTTTAAAGAATCATAGCAGCCGTAGTTCGGCTTATGTGTTTTGGTTGGTTTATGTTTTTTAATTAAGGCAAACAGAGATAGTCAAGATGGCAAAACATCGAATGAAACTACAATCAAATGAGGCGAACAAACATCGATTAAATAATAACGAAATAACATGTCAAAGATGGAGAAACATCAAATGATAAAACGGATGACAAAACATCACACCTATCAATGATATTAAGAATCAAAGCAGGATAACAAACAGATGTGATGGCGAAACATCGGCTTCAGAAAAATGTGCGATGGAGAAACATCGGCTAAGAGATATCATGGCAAAGATGGCGAAACATCAATAAAACAGATGATAAAACATCACACCTAACAATGATATTGAGAATCAAAGTAGGATAACAAACATGTGCGATGGCGAAACATCGGCTTCAAACAAATATGCGATGGCGAAACATCGTATAAGAGATAACATGGCAAAGATTGTGAAACATCAATAAAACACGTGATGAAACATCACACCTAACAATGATATTGAGAATCAAAGTAGGATAACAAACATGTGCGATGGCGAAACATCGGCTTCAAACAATTGTGCAATGGCGAAACATCGGCTAAGAGATAACATGGCAAAGATGGCGAAACATCAATTAGACAGATGATAAAACATCACACCTAACAATGATATTGAGAATCAAAGTAGGATAAAAACATGTGTGATGGCGAAACATCGGCTTCAAAAAAATGTGCGATGGCGAAACATTAATAAAACAGATGATAAAACATCACACCTAACAATGATATTGAGAATCAAAGTAGGATAACAAACATGTGTGATGACGAAACATCGACTTCAAGATAACACAGACAAGGCAAGATTGGTTTGTATCTTTTACTTTGAAGAAGGGTTTGAGCTCATTAGAAATGTCTTATGATTTTCCAAGAAACAAATTTTTGTTTTAAGATGCAAAATGCAAAGAAAGGAAAAACAACTAAGGGAAACTAGCCTAGCACTGTCCCTAGTGTTATCATACAATGGTTGATCCTAATGTTGAGGATAAAGGAAAATCCTACCCTAATTTACATGTTAAAGGGAACTCAAAAAAACTATCCTATAGGGAACATTTAATAAGAGCGAAGTCGTGATCTTAATTTCTAAAATTGAGTGACTAATCGATCAACAGTTAAAAAAGGAAAGCAATAAACATCCTATAGGGAACATGCAATGAGAGCGAAGTCGTGATCTCAATTTCTAAATTGAGTGACTCATCAATCAACAGTTAAAGAAGGAAAGCAATAAACATCCTATAGGGAGCATGGAATAAGAGCGAAGTCGTGATCTCAATTTCTAAATTGAGTGACTCATCGATAAAAAAAAACACAACACATGCATCAGACAAAAACCAGAGGGCCTTCTGACATATATCAGCAATAGAGGTCCCATCATGCAGTCAGAGATTATGCAAAATGAAAATGGGAGAAAGGAAGTAGTACAATACCAAACAAATAACTATCTGTAGCAATCAAGCAAGAATAAAAGAAACCCAGAGAAACTTCAAGCAAGCTGGCATCAGTAGACAAATTGAGTCAGAAATTACACCATCAGGATGTAAGTAATTTATCAGATATGAAAAAATCCCATGGGCAATGTATGGCATTCACAATCATATGTATGTATATCCTGCATAAACCATCAAACATGCCAAACACAAAAATAATGCCAATATGATAAATTGTGTTCCACAAATAAAGTGAAACACAAAAGCCTCAAGCCAAAAGTGGCAACTTTCTTAGAGTACCTCGCATATTCAACAACCAAGTTAGTATTCCATAAGGTGAAAAAGTGAGAACAACATGGTGGCAATTATCAAACATTAGACATTATAAGCAAGAGGAAACAAGCACATGCATAGATTAGGTCAAAAGAATCGGAGGAATGTTGCTCCTTTCTATCACCATGTTGAATTGACAATTGAATATCAATCAAGGATCATAAGAGCTTGAGAATAATATGAACAAAGACCATGAATGTCAGTAGCAAACATATTTCAATCATGCACAATTAAATCAAACACAAATTCATGAACACAATAGGAGATGAAACCTATATAATGCATTAGAAGGTTCAAAACATTTAAACATGAGACATCGAGTCAAAATGATTTGAGCTAACATGGACAATCAGAATCAACATGATAATTAAGTTCCCAATTATAAACCTCACTCAAGTTCATTGACCATCAAACAAATTACAACAAGACATACAAACATAATTCGGTACCTTCACTTCAAAATTACATCAAAAATGGAAATAAGGGTCCATAATTCAAACCAAAAAAATATTAGCATCCTTGAAAGGTATATAAGTCAGAATGCAAGCCCTAAGTTCATGAATGATTGGGGAGGAGACCAAATGAAGTTCAAAGTTCAAGACTAGTTGGCAAAACTACCAAACTAGACAAGTTTTCAAAATAATTTGTGGAAAAATGCCAAACCAAGTTAAAAAAATCAAGTTGAATGGTTTTAGGACCCTCAATACATTCATGAACCCTAATCAAGACTTGAATCCCATAGAAAATCCAGGGCATGGTGGTTTTAAAAATGAAACTTGCACCATAAGAAACAAAACCCTAATTTTTGACTTTTAATCTCTAATATTGATTAAGTGAGATCAAAGTTCAAACAAATTAAACCAAGATCATACAAAACACCAAGAAACCCTAAATGTCAGAAAATACATTTTTTCACATTTTTTAAATTGAATAAAAAAATCAAAAATGAAATTAAATTCAACAATTAGACAATTAACAGTTATTCACATCTCAAAATATCATTTAAATCAAAAAGTCAGAAAAATGGACTAACAAGATTATATTTAAATATTAGAACTAAAAACACACATCCCTGAATTTTTGTATAATTTTTAAATTAAAGGAAATATTAAAGTAAAAATTAAACCAAACAATTAGCAATTAAACTATTTTTTAAGGGAAAAAATGTAAACCTTAGCCAAAAAATCACAAAAAGGTCAAAATAAAAATTTATTCAGATTCTATGATTAAAAAAAAACTTTCATGAATTTTTTGAGAATTTTTGAATTAAAGGAAGTATTGAAATAAAAATTACAAAGAAAAAATTCAAAATAAGCCTCTTAAATTAAAATTCTACTCAAAAGTAGAAAATATGCTAAACCAATTTCAGAATCAAATTTTATATTATTTTGTGAGTCTAGAAAAATTTTTGTGGAATTTTTTGGATCAAAGAATTATTAAAATAAAAATCAACTTTGAACAATTAATTAATTAAACCTATGAATTTGTTAAACCAATCAAATCATTTTTAAAAAAAATCCCAAAAAAATATGATAAATACTAGAAAATAATATTGACCTATGGTAATTTTTTTGTGATTTTTAAAAGTGTTTTGATCAGAAAATAAAATCAAACAAAATGTCAAATAAAACAAAATATTCAAATAAGCCAAAAATTCAAACGGACCAATGAGAAAGCGCCACCACATCATCTTCAACCTCTGGACAATTTAAAAACGCGCGCAACATCCAGGCTTAGGGCTCATGTTCAGACCAGCATAACATACTCAATTTTGCATCATTTTTTATGAAATCAAGGGCAAATCAAAGCTAGCATTTCATACTTCTCATTGCAATTGGAATCAAATCAAAACATCAACCACATTGTTCACAATCAAGTCAGGAATATGAACAAAATCATTCTAAATCGCGAGTTTTAGAGCAATCAATCATGCATAATTCATCAAATCAAATGCTATAAAGCTTCAGAAACATTCCATTAACATCATTGAACACTAATCCAGGCTCAAATATCTCAATAAACAAGCGCATCTCAGAAATTGAAGTTTGGAATCATTACCTCAAGGAGAAAAGTGTTCTACTGTCTCCTTCACTCCAGATGCAAACAAATGGTGCTAACTTGATCTACTTGCTTTGCTGAAGCAGAATCCACAAGAATTTTGAGGAAAACACCAAGGAATTGAGAGAATCGAATCAAGTTGCAGAAGAAGAAAGTAAATATCAGATCTAAATTTCTTGCAAATGGCACCTTTTTCTCTCTCTTTGCTTGCTTCCTCTTATATAGAGCTTGTAGAGAAAGTTAAAAAAGGAATTTGGTCTTCCAAGCTGTCCAAGGGCTTGATTGGAAAAGTTTGGAAAAAATGAAGTGTGAACAGAATTGGTTGTTTCGCTCGTGCATTCTTTGGCTTCATATGCATTTTTTGGGCCAAATAACTTCAGAAGATCATGCTTAGAACCTTGGCCCTTAATTCCACTTGATCAAAGAGTGTTGGAGTTTTTGCAAATTTGGGCAATTTTTGCATTTTTCATTCAAGCAAACACCAAGGTCCATGGAACACGAAATGGCTGATATTATGGGCCTTAACAAGTCACAAATAGGTCATGGGCTGGATTAGGAACAAAGAGAATGGCTGAAACCTGAGTTTTCATGAATTGGCCATTTTGCATATTTGCTAAATTTCAATAAAATGCTCCAAAATTCCAAGACTCACAACTTGATCATACTTTTGGCACAAATGAGCACAATTTGGAAAGGTATTGAAAAGGTCCACAATACCTTAGTTTTGAGTTTTTGCAATTGAATCCATTAAGGTCCTCAAAATTTGGCTTGAAATTCACTAAATTTAAAAAAATGACCTATAATTTTATGACTTCAAAAAAACTTAACTCTTGATTCCTTGCCAATTTGGACATGAGACTAAAAGGAGGTGAAAGATATTCTTTTAGCTTTCCAAGCATATTTCATTTGCATCTTCTTGATCAAGGGTGAATAAAATATGAATTTTTGAAATTAAGTCCTCATTTTCCAAAATTAGAAACTTTTAGGGTTTCTTCATGAACAAGTTTCAACCCAAACCACAATCTTTTTTATTCAATGACCAAAATGGACTTGAAATATGAAAAGTACATCCTTGAATTGATGGTTGGCCAAAAACTCAATTGGTCAACCTTGACTTTGACTGATTTTGACCAAAATGATCATTTTGCCCCTCTGAATCAATTGATCCATTTCCCTTCAAAATTGATGATCAAAACTTCAAACATATGATCTTCCAAATATATAGAGGCCATGTACAAAGTTTCACTTCAAAATTCTCAAAGAAACCTGATAAAAACCCAAACCCTAGTTTTGGTCAACACATGAGGAGACTGATGAATCATCCTCAAAACTTCAAATCCTTTGGGCATCATGACCAATTCCTTATGCAAAGACCTCTTAGATACCAAAGAGATGTTATAGCTCCCTAAGTCAAGACTTGTACATTGGACAATAGCCTTGCTCAAACAAAACCCTAATTTGACTGGTGAATCCAAAGAGCGATTCCCTTTGTAATCAAACACAAACTTCAATCCTCTGATGATCCAAAGATATGGGTAAAATGTCTTTGAGATATGCAATAACCTTTGAGCTTGAAAGATCCAAAGGTTTAGATGGTAAGATTCTGCTTGAACAACTTGTCAATGCAATCAACCTTCAAAGCTTGAGGGAAACTTGATAACCAAAGCACTTTGATCCTATCACAATGTATGAATGTAATGCAATATGATGTTCATGATGAAACATAAGCCTAAATCAAGAGGGTACATTTTGGGGTGCAACAGCTTCCCCTATTCAAATATTTTCAACATGATAAGTGAGAAAAGTGATAACTTTCGAGCGTTCAGGGTTGAAGATGTTTGAATATGAAAGAACCCGAAAATTTACTCTCTTGAAAGAAACAAAAACAGAAAACTCCTAAGACAAGCGTCAGAATGAAGCTGTGACGCAGGTTGAAACAGAATGAAAACAAAAGAAGAGTAAGCACAACTAAACTTCCAGACAAATGTGTCAGGGCAAAACTGGGCTTCAAAAAGGGTGAGATAAAACTCAAACCACAGAGTATAGGCGAAACTAAGCTCTGGAAAAGAAAACGTACGCGAGTGAGGAGATGAAACTCTGAGCTCGACCCAAAGCAAAGTGGCTAGAGTGCGTGATTCTAGGAGCACTTGCTAATCTCAACTAAGATAGTCAGTATGAAGGAACTGAAAGAATCTCAGAAATGAGGAACAAAAGCGAGATGAAACTCGACATAACGACTAGTCAGAAGAAACTAGACTAGATGAGTACCAGGACGAAACTGGATTTCACGCACGGGTAACGAGGCGAAAGTCGACCCAAAACAAAGTGATGGGATTGCATGTTTCTCAGAGCACCTGCTGGTCTCAGATCAATGGATAAACAGTGACGAAAACTGATAGGAGAATCCAAGAACCAAAGGAGACTGATTTCAAACCAGGGACGCAGTACGAACACTACGCTCGGTAAACGAACACCGTCAAAGAGTCCAAGATAGGAAAGAAAACATGAGACAAAACTCGACTCAAAAACTAGTTAGGCAAAACTAAACTAGATGAGTACCAGGACGAAACCGGATTTCATGCACAAGGTGAGGAGACGAAACTCTGAGCTCAACCCAAAGCAAGGAGATTAGGGCGTACACCTAAAAACTGCTGAAAGTGAATATCAGGATGAAACTAGTATTAAAAAGGTGCATCAATTGACATTGGAATGAATCGGAGAGGGTAGTGAAGACTAAACCCGAGAATACCGTGCCAGGGAGTAACTGAACCATAGTCAATAGTAGACACTCAAGCAAAAGATTGACGTCAGAAGGATATTGGTATGGGGTGGATAATGAGGATGAAGACCTCGCTGGGGATTAAATCCGAAGTATTAGCAAATCACTGGGGATGACAGAAATAATAATGGCTTATGTTCCGATGCATGTTTGAATTCTTTTTATATAGCGCAATGCTCCATATAATGGAAATGCTACGCGTTTTGGTAGATGCAATGCAATGATGCATGTTTAAAAGTTCCACTAGGGAATTGCCAATTGAGAAGTCAATGACCAAGGAGTCAGGATCTGACATGACTTGCAAAAATAAATTGCAAAATCCAAAGGAGAAGAGAAAATATGGGAAACCACTGAAGAGCTGAAGTTTCGCGGGGAATAACAACTGAGCAACCAGTGGAAACGGGCCACAAACACTTGAGAGGAACTGCAAAAATAAATTGTGAATTCCTAGGGAAGACCAGGTTGACACTGCAGCTTCCGGAAAGGGAAGCCTATCTGAAGATTAGACATTTGAGAGAGAGGATCAGGGTAAGACTGTAATCCCTGGAAAAGACAGCACACAGTCGTGTTGAGGATGACACAAAGACAACAAATCCACCGTTAAGGGTGAACACCCATGCTGGGGGAACAAAGCTCTGCTGAAGATGTGGGACTTCACCGGGGGGAGATTGACCTCTTGTTGGTCCATCCCTAAGTGGGTTGAGCCTATCTTTGTTTATATCTCTATATGTGCTATTGTTGTTTATGTGTTATATGTTGTATATATATTTATCTGGATTTTCCTAGTTTTCAGGGTGCTTTGTGATTATTTATAAGTTCTATACCCGGACTTGGGAAAACATCAAGATAGGACAGGCGGTATAGTCATGTTAACTTTGAGGGAGTAATCCAAAAAAAGGAGGCATGAGATCCCCTACTCAGTGGAGGCCCCTTTGAATGTAGTGTCGTTTACCAAGTAATCGGGAAGACGTACTGCTTTCGACCTGGGAGCCTACTAAAGCTGAGGACCGTAGAATACCTAACCCATCTTGGCCTTTTAGGTGTAGTGTGGAAACTATGACGGAGTAATCCAGAAATAGTTGTCAGGTGATACTACGCTCGGACGAGTTTTTCTTGAGAATATTACTAATTACCGAGTTAATCGGGAAGTTGGTAATATCCGAAGGAAGGATGTAGACTCTGGGAACCTCTAGAACCATGTTTGGCAGGTGATAACTTTTAGACCAATACCTTATGGGTAGTACCTTCGACCTCATGCTCGTGACATTAAACCTATGAACCCTATTGTTGTACCCCAAAATTTGCCCTCCCATATTCTTCAAGATTTGCCAAGATCAATCTCCAGATGATTCAAAATCTCTCAAGGATTGCACAGTCCAATTGCCTCCTAACAAAGTCAAAATTAGGGTTTTGGTTCTTGCAAAGAAATTGAGGTTTCCAAGGGTCCAATCAAGTCCCATATGCCTATATACATTGTCAAGCACCTACATGTCAAGTTTTAAGACTCACAACATCAAATTGCACAGTCAAAAACCCTAATTGTTTCACAGTCAACTGCAAGGGCAAAATGGTCATTTGACAGTCAAAAGTCCAAATTTTTGGTCAACATCTTATTTTGAAGCCACAAACATCACTTGATCAATTCTTGATCATGATTTCTCAAAGCATGGCTCAAAAAGTCTCAAGATGCAAAAGTTTCTATTTTTGGACAGGTGAAAAGTCAACTGCAAATTGACCAAGGAATAACTTCCTCATGGTTCATCAGAAAAATCCCATCCAAAGCTCATTTTGAAGGGGATTACATTTTCTACAACTCATCTTCACGCTCCAAGTCCAAGAAATGCTCTCACAAAAAGTTATCAATTTCAACATTATAGGTCATTTTCAAAAGTCAACAAAGAGGCACTTTAAGTCAAAGACCATAACTTGAGATTGGTAAATCAAAATGACATGGGACCAAAGGCATTGGTTAGAGGACTTCAAGACCTTTCCAAACTATCCAAGAACATGTTCATAGCTTCAAAATTGAGCAAGATATGCATTGGAGAAGTTGGGAAAGTTTTGGGAATTTTCAAAAGTCAACTTTGCCTAAAACACTTCAAATTTGCTAATGGGCCTCAAATTCTTCCTTGAATCATTACCCAAAGCCTATGCACGACCCATTGAGCTAAAAATGATTTATTTTCTTATTTTTAATTAATTAATTGAATTTTTATTCTTATTAATTCATTTGATTAGATTTAATTATGGGAAAATATCAAATAATGCTTTTTCAAATCTTTTTATGCAGCAAATACACTCATTATATGCTAAAGATTTCGTGAATCATCCAAGGGGACAAGATCATCCACATTTGGTAAGATTTTCATGAAAAAAGATTGGAAAATATATGATTGGCAATCAAAGATTCAAGTCATCAATTCATGGACCTTTGGGCTCTTTCTTGACCTAGAATCCTTCACATACTTATGCACAACCTAACCTAATTCACAAACACACGAAAAAGCTGTTGAAGCTGCATAACCAAGTTGCCAAAATTCCAAAGAAATTGTGAAACTGATTTCATAGTTGGAGCACGTTTCAAAGCATAAAAAGTATTCCAACACGTTGCTGGACCTTCCAGGAAACTATTGGCATCAAGAACAAGTCCCCATACTCCAAGAATTGGTAGAACTGAGTCACGTTTCTTCACAAATATTCCATAATCGAATTTCAATTTCTACGCATCATTCATATGTTTTATTCATTGATTTGCATTATTGACATCTCCCTGAAACTTTTGATGTGGTTTAATTGTGCTAAAAACGCTTGAAACGAAATCTACCATTGATGAAACCTAGGGTTTCAGAAGCTTCAAAATAGGGCTTTTCACATATGGTAAAATTGGACCTCAAGACCAATATGGTTGAACTCGTTGCAAGAAGCCTGATCCATTGAGATGATCGCGCCTTTTTTATATTAATGCCTCTTCTATTCGATATTTTTCGTGGCTATGCTTAGTGGGGGTTTAAAACCCCCGCTATTTGTTTTATGTTTATAGAGAAAACAAGGAAGAAGATGGACGTGGCATGACACTACTGGAAGATTCAAACTGCGCGCGTTTTTTTGCTTTATATCATTAATATTGTTGTTTTTTATATAACATTTGTTTTCCATTATAGATACAAACGCGCACAACAGCTCAATTGGCAAGAGACACGCTTGGTAAGCATTGGGACCTGGGTTCGATTCCCAGGTCCCCCCACATATTTCATAATTTTTCTCCTAACGTGTTTCCATGCAGCGTTCACCAAAAGGCCTACCATGCATCCTCACACGCTAGCCTGCCACGCGCTCATGATCACTCATCCAATGGCCACAGAATCGTATCCAGGGTGTACCCCAGTCAAGCATCATACGCCTGATCAGAAAAGTCAAACAAGGCATTGTCTCTTGGGCCAAAATTACTTCAGCTTACCTCCATTTGGGCCTGAAACCCCCCTTGGTTTGCTTCTTTTAATTTTATTTTCTTTTCAATTCTAATTCTTTTTTTAAATTGTTTTAATTGTTTTGTTTTTCTCACCATAAAATAATTTTCCATAAAAAAATCAGAAACCAAAAAAATACAAATATGTTTAATTATATTTAATTTCACCATTAAAATATTTTTGTAAATAAACTCTAACAATTAACTTAGTTTAATTTAGGTTTTAAACTTTAAACTTTTCCTTAATAAATAAAATATGTAGAATTAGGTTTTTTTATTATTTTTTTTCCATCTTTTTCTTAATTAAATTATTTTCTTCATTATTTATTATTATTGTTAATTACTACTTATTTTTGTAAATAAACATGTACATTAATTAATAAGTAAATTAGAGTAACTTTAATATTTGTTTTTATTAATAATTAAAATAGACTTAGAATTAGGGTTTCTATTTAATTTCAATTTTCTTTATTTTCATAAATACCAAAAACATAAAAAACAATTTCTTTTCTTTAATTAAATAATTAATTAGCTTTTAATTTAATTTAATTTCAAAAGGGTCAAAACCCTCGGACGTTCAATTTTAATTTCTATTCCGCGCATTATTTTCTTTTGGAATATTATGTAACTGCTTTCTGGATGTAATAGTAATTAGGTTTACCGCATTTTTTACTTTCCGCATCTTTTATCAAACGGGTCTTTGTACTTTGGCGATGTATAGACCCGCGCCTTGTAATAGCGTAGCTTTTACCTTTCCGTATTTAAATTTCCGCACTCTTAAATTCTAATTGCATGAAAGAATGTATGGTTAATTAAAAACAAGCGTAGCTCACAATGCCATGATCAAAGATAAACTTAACATGAAAACAACACACAAATTCACACACCACTTCTAGGGTACGCCTCACCTGTTGCCTTCGAAACGTGGTCGTCAAGTATAGGACATTTTAGTAAGTCCTTATGTCCATGATCCAGTTGCCTCGAAACAGTCGCCTCGGAATAGTTGCCTCGAAACGGTTGCCTCGGATTAAAAAAAGGATCAAGGACATAAGGGTAGCTTCTAAGGTGTCCTAACTATTGCTTCGGTGACCACACTGTCCCTACACTAGAATTGACCCGAACACCTCCAACGGTGGTGCTACCTACCTCTCAATGGTGGGATGGCACTACCTTAAGGACATTTACACAGCCTAATTCCTTAGGGTAGGTAGATGACTCATGGATACATGCTCTCTAAAAAACAAAACAAAAACCTTTTCACACCGACACTTTCAAAAAGCTTTCAAAACAATTTTTCAAACACTCTTGAGGACCGATACAAGAGTTATTCAGAAATCTTTCAATGAAACTTTTTCAAACCCACTCACATTTTGAAAAGCAAACATTTTTTGAAAACATAAGAGCAAGTATCTAAGAGCCCATTGATAACCATGGATAGAAAGGGTGCTAACACCTTCCCTTTCTATAAATCTACCTCCCGAACCGAGAAACTATCTCATAAGGAATTTTGATGTGCTTTTGTCCTGTCCATGTTGGAGAAAATAAAAGACGGTGGCGACTCTTGCTTCCGCGACATTTCGCGAAACCAGCATTAAACGGTCAGTTCTAAATCCACCGATCACAGAACTGGCGACTCTGCTGGGGATACTTATAAAAGTGAGGTGTACCTTAGGACTATGATCACTTGTGTTTTCAATTGTCTGAATTGTTTGCTTTATTATTGTGGGTACTGTCATGGGAGTTCTATAGATCCTAACCCGGATCTGGGGATACCTTCTTAGAAAGTAGCAACAAGACTGTGAGGGAACTGTGTGGGGTATACCGACACGGTTGAAGCAGTCTGCTACGTTGATGTGGCACTTTGGTGAGTACCGGTAACCCTTGAGTCCAGTCAAGGAGAGTACGGGACCGCCGCGTGGTGTCGTGAAGCATCAACTGACCTTAGGAACCTTAATTGAACCATCTTGGCCTCTTTAGGGTAGTGAGATAACTGACTTTGGTGCAGTCTGAGGTTGGTTGATACTCGATACTACACTCAGTTGAGGGTTGTTTTCTTGGAATATTTTGGTCACCAGTTCAGTGGCTAAATCGAAACGATGAACACAGAAAACAATCCAATGATATTGGGACCCTTAGAACCCGGTTACTTTGATAGGACAGGTTTGAGCCCACCAACTTCAAGAGGGTAGTACCCCAAACTTCATGCTGGCCTAAACTCTAAGGGCTGTGGTGTGACTTGTGTGCCTTATCATGTCTGCTTTTGTGAATACTTGTGGTGTGCCTTATCATAGCATCATAACATTATACAGCATCATATGCATTGACTAACCATTTCAGGGGTTCGAATCTTCATCTTTGTTCTTGTTTTGTAGGACATAGAAACTATCCGCAGAAAGACAATCCAGATCAGCCTTGTAAGGGTCCCTCCTCAGCTTAAGGAACTTATATCTAGGATTCCCGAGAGCTCTTCTTTCAGTGAGAAACATGGAAGACTCATCAGCTTGGTCAACACCAACATTGAGGAAGATATCATAAAGGTCCTTTTCCAGTTCTTTGACCCTCTGCACCACTGTTTTACTTTCCTGGATTATCAACTGGTGCCTACATTGGAAGAGTTCTCCCGGCTTCTGAAGATCCCTATCCTTAGTCAACTACCCTACAACGGTACGGAAAGGGAACCCAAACTTGAAGAGATTGCTAAAGCATTACGCCTACAACCATCTGACATCAAGGGCCATTGGGAAGTTAGAAGTGGTATCAAAGGGTTCTTAGCCAGGTTTCTGTTTGAGAAGGCCCAAGAATGTTGGAACTCCCTTGACCTACAAGCTTTTGAAAAAGTTGTGGCCCTCCTTGTCTATGGATTGGTTTTATTCCCGAATCCCGATCAGCGTATAGATATTAGTGCTGTCCAGATCTTCATGTCCAGGAATCCTATACCTACGTTACTTGGGGACATCCTTCACTCATGTTACACTCGAACCATGAGAAAAAGATGTGTTCTTATGTGCTGCACTCCTCTCCTGGGAAGGTGGTTTATTTCGCACCTTCCACAATCAGTTTTGAAGAACGAGCGGGGTTTGAGATGGTCACAACGATTAATGACTCTTACACATGTAGATATACATTGGTGCTCTCGGTCCAGAGAGGATGTCACTATCATTGATCGTTGCGGGGAGTTTCCTAATGTTCCTTTACTTGGAATCAGAGGAGGTATTACTTACAACCCGTGTCTGGCTCGGAGACAGTTTGGTTATGCTTGGAGGGACGGCCCTCATGACATGTTAATTCCTGACATAGTTTTTGACTTCGACAATGATGCACAAGATTTCGCCAGAGATTTATCAGAGCTTGGAGGATGCCCAGTAAGGTAGACAGCAAGACACTGGGGCATAGGAATTCCATCCCGTTGGAGCCTTATCTCAAGTGGGTACGAGCCCGCTCCCAGAAGCTAGTGATGCCATATCCTCATGTTCTCCCTGTGATCAAAGAGCCAGTTTTGGAAGGAGAGGTGCCCTACACCATTCAACATCCTGATATGCCTACATCCTGGGAAGAAATGCAGAAGAGCTGGATCCAGCTTAAGGAAGAACGGAATTCCCTTGAGTCCAGTCTACATGCTAGTGAGAAGAAGGTCTTGGAGCTCACCCGCTTACTGCACGAGGAAAAGACTCTCAACACCTACATAGCTCCGAAGAGGATGCGCAGTGTCTTTTGGGATTGATTTGCTTTGTAATGTTTGCCCATGAGGCCTTGATGTACTGAACAATTATTTCTTAATGATAACGTGTGTTCCTTTTTGTCTACAACAAATTTGAACTTTCGAACCCTTGAATGCATTGCATACACAGCATATCATGCATCATGTGCATAGCAGGTACTCTTCTTTTCAGGTTGCTTAATGTTCTTCGCTGTTTATTTCAGCAATCTCATCATGAATCCTGAATCATCTACTGAGCAGTACATCAAGGCCCTCCAGGCTCAGAACGCCCAATTCCAAGAGCTGATCATGAGTTTAGCCCAAGGACAGGAGGAATTGAAGGCTCTGCTGGTCAAGAAGAAGAAGAAGAGAACGATATTATTCAATATAGGCCGGAGGTTTGGTAACACACTGCAGAATGAGGTTGATCAAGCTGGTTTTTCTGTGGGAAAAGGCAGTCCCCAAAGGGGAAGGGTTCCTAGTCCGGTGGTCTCTGACAACGAGACTGATTTCAATGAGGAGCAGTATCCTCCGGCTGAAGATAAGTACAAGCAGTTAGAGGATCGCCTGAATGCCATGGAAATTCAACAAGTGCCTGGGTTGGATTTCGGAGACCTGGGTCTATCTTCTGGTGTGGTAATCCCACATAAGTTCAAAGCACCATCTTTCGCAAAGTATGACGGGGCGTCCTGCCCTAAGCTACATCTCCGATCTTATGTGCGGAAGATTCGGCCGTATACTGTGGACAAGAACTTGTGGATCCATTTCTTCCAAGAGAGTCTTTCAGGGACTCATCTCGAATGGTTCTATCATCTGGATGGAACCAAGGTTCGTAACTGGGAGGAATTGGCTACTGCTTTTTACAAGCAGTATCAGTATAATGCCGACCTCGCTCCTACATGTACCCAGCTCCAGGGTATGTCGCTAGGATCGGGAGAAGGTTTTAAAGAGTATGCGCAGAAGTGGAGGGACCTGGCTGGCAGGGTGCAGCCACCATTAACCGACCGTGAATTAGTATACATGTTCTTGGGGACCCTATCCGGGCCATTCTTCAATCATCTCATTGGCAATTCGTCTGCAGGGTTCACAGACCTCATTTTGACTGGGGAAAGGATAGAGGCTGGAATGAAATCAGGGAAAATACAGAAAGGTGCGTCCTCAAGTTCTGAGAAGAAGCCTTTCAAAAAGGAATCTAGTGCTATGTATGGGCCTAGAAGGCAAAATAAACCAGAACGCCGCCAAGCTGTTAATGCGGTGGTAATTGCAAAGCCTGCTACCGCTCCTCGGCAACCTAACCAACCAAGGGGTGAGAGACCCATAAGAGAATATACTCGGCTTAGTATGACCTTGTCACAGATCCTGCCGCAACTGCTATAGACCAACTTGGTAACCGTTAGAGAGGCTCCAAAGGTGGTGAACACAACCTCTCCCAAGTATAATCCCAATGCCCGCTGTGCTTATTACTCTGATAGCCCGGGGCATTCTACTGATGATTGTTGGGCCCTAAGAAATAAGGTTCAAGACCTTATTGATGCTAAAGAGGTTCAGTTCGAGGCGCCCGAGAAGCCTAATGTGGTGACAGCTCCCCTACCTGACCATGGAGTGAATGCTATCAGGGATGGTGACGAAGTGGAGGAATCAGAGTTCAACAGCTGGATCTGCCCGACGACTGACGGTGGACTGAATAATTGGACTGCAAAAGGCTACATACCTGTTACTTTTGTTACGCAATAATGAATTCCTTTGTTTTTAATTTGTAATGAACGATAAATTGAAACTTTATGGCCCGGTGTCTTACCCGGGGCACCGTTGGCTTCATTTGTGAGGGCCTATTACTTGTCATTTACATATATCATGAATAAAGACATTGGACGTTTTTCGCATCTCAAATCTTGTGCTCCCTTTCTTTCTTTCTTTCTTTATATATTACAAAACAGCTATATTTACACACACTCACCTATACAGGTTTCAATCCACTCTGGATCTCACTGGTAACGACTCTGCTACTGCCAATTATGACTTCGAAAATCTGATCAACTTAGCCAAAGACGAAGGTGAAGATGATTGCGAAGTGCCTGGTGAGCTTGCAAGACTGCAACTCCAGGAAGAGAGGGCCATTCAGCCACATGAAGAGCCAGTGGAAACGGTAAATCTGGGTACCGAGACAGATAGAAAGGAAGTCAAGATTGGTGCCAATCTAGAGCTCAGCGTGAAACAACGGTTGATTCAGATGTTACATGATTATGTGGAAATCTTCGCCTGGTCCTACGAAGACATGCCTGGGTTGGATACCGATATTGTGGTCCATCACCTGCCTACCAAGGAAGACTGCCCTCCGGTTAAACAAAAGGTCCGCCGTATGCGTCCAGAGATGTCCGAAAAGATCAAAGCTGAGGTTATGAAATAATTCGATGTCGGGTTTCTAGCAGTAACTTCTTACCCTCAGTGGGTTGCCAACGTGGTCCCGGTGCCAAAGAAAGATGGTAAGGTCTGAATGTGTGTTGACTACAGGGATCTGAATAGGGCGAGCCCCAAGGATGATTTCCCTCTACCTCACATCGACGTTCTGGTTGACAATACTGCTCAGCATAAAGTATTCTCCTTCATTGATGGTTTTTCAGGTTATAATCAGATCAAAATGGCTCCTGAAGACATGGAAAAGACTACCTTTGTTACTCAGTGGGGCACCTTCTGCTACAAGGTCATGCCATTCGGGTTGAAAAATGCTGGGGCAACCTACCAACGTGCCATGGTTGCTTTATTTCATGACATGATCCATCATGAGATTGAAGTGTACGTCGATGATATGATTGCAAGA
Organism: Vicia faba; assembly: GCA_948472305.1. NCBI lineage: Eukaryota > Viridiplantae > Streptophyta > Magnoliopsida > Fabales > Fabaceae > Vicia > Vicia faba. The sequence continues at coordinate 126,665 of CATIWC010000399.1, forward strand.
TCCCAAACTGAGGAGGAACACCTTGACCATTTACAGAAGCTGTTTGACCGCCTGAAGTTGTACAAGCTGAGGTTGAACCCGAACAAGTGTACATTCGGGGTAAGATCTGGAAAGTTGCTAGGCTTCGTCGTGAGCGACAAAGGTATTCAAGTGGACCCTGCCAAGGTTAAAGCCATTCAAGAGATGCCAATTCCTAAGACAGAGAAAGAAGTCAGAGGCTTTCTAGGACGTCTGAATTATATTGCCCGATTCATCTCGCACCTAACTGCCACCTGTGAACCAATCTTCAAGCTGCTGAAGAAAGATCAGGTAGTACGTTGGAACGATGAATGTCAGGCCGCCTTTGACAGAATCAAAGAGTATCTCCAAGAACCACCCATTCTTATGCCACCGGTTGAAGGGAGACCTCTAATACTATACCTGACAGTACTTGACAACTCAATGGGGTGTGTGCTGTGGCAGCATGACGAGTCTGGCCGAAAAGAGCACGCCATTTATTACCTTAGCAAAAAGTTTACCGACTGTGAGACCCGATACTCACTGCTCGAGAAAACTTGTTGCGCTTTGGTATGGGCTGCTCGCCAGCTGAGACAGTATATGCTGACTCACACTACTCTGTTGATTTCAAAAATGGATCCAATAAAGTACATATTCGAAAAGCCTGCCCTGTCTGGAAGAATAGCAAGATGGCAAATGATCTTGACGGAATACGACATCCAGTACACGACTCAGAAAGCTATCAAAGGAAGTGTATTGGCAGACCACTTGGCACATCAGGCAGTAGACGACTACCAGTCAATGAACTTTGAGTTTCCAGACGAGAACATCATGGTAGTGATTGATTGTGAAGTACCTGGACCGGATGAAGGACCTGAGGAAGGATCCCGATGGTCTATGCACTTTGACGAAGCCTCCAACGCTTTGGGTAACGGCATCGGCGCTGTGATCATATCCCCCAAAGGAACTCATACTCCACTCACTGCCCGGCTATGTTTCAACTGCACCAACAACATGGCGGAGTATGAGGCATGCATCATGGGTCTTCAAGCTGCGATTGACTTAAGGATCAAGTGTCTGAGTGTCTTCGGAGATTCCGCTCTAGTGATCAATCAGATCAAAGGCGAGTGGGATACGAAACACCCAAACCTTATTCCTTACAAAGAATATGTGTTGACATTGATCCCCCATTTCACAGAGATAACTTTTGAACATTTCCCAAGAGAAGAGAATCAGTTGGTGGACGCGCTGGCTACGATGTCTTCTATGTTCAAAGTCAAATGGGACAATGAGGCTCCCCAGATCATTATCTGGAAACTAGACGAACCTGCATATTGTTGTGATCTTGAAGCTGAAGAGGTAACTGAAAAACCCTGGTATCATGAGGTGAAGAGGTACTTAGAAGCTCAAGAATACCCTGAAGGTGCATCTGTCAACGACAAAAAGTTTCTGAGAAGGTTCGCAGCGAAGTTCTTCCTCAGCAACGGCATTCTATACAAGTGAAACCATGATTCAACCTTACTGTGTTGTGTGGATAAGACTGAAGCAGAAAGGATCATGGCAGAACTGCATGAAGGTACCTTCGGAACACATTCCAGTGGACACACCATGGCAAAGAAGATCCTTCGGGCAGGATATTTCTGGTCCACAATGAAAGCCGACTGTTACCAACATTCTCGGACATGTCATAAGTGCCAGATTTATGCAGATAAGGTGCACGTTCCTCCAGTCCCTCTGAATGTCTTGACTGCACCTTGGCCTTTCGCAATGTGGGGCATTGATATGATCGGCGAGATTAAACCTATAGCATCCAACGGGCATCGCTTCATCCTGGTGGCGATTGATTACTTTACAAAATGGGTTGAAGCAGCTTCCTATGCTACTGTAACTAAGAATGTCGTGGCACGGTTCATTCGGCACAACCTGATCTGTCGATACGGCATCCCGAAAAGGATCATTACGGACAATGGTACCAATCTTAACAACAAGATGATCACTGAACTCTGCGAGCAATTCAAGATACATCACCACAACTCTTCTCCTTACCGATCGAAGATGAATGGGGTTGTCGAAGCGGCAAATAAGAATATCAAAAAAATTATGCAGAAGATGACAGTGACGTACAAAGATTGGCACGAGATGTTACCGTTTGCTCTTCACGGGTACCGTACCTCAGCAAGAACGTCAACCGAGGCAACTCCCTTTTCCTTGGTCTACGGCATGGAGGCAGTCTTGCCGATTGAAGTCCAGATACCCTCTCTCCGGATAATGAAGGATGCAGATCTGAGCGAAGATGACTGGATCCAGACTCGACTTGATCAATTAAACCTAATTGACGAAAAGAGACTCACTGCTATTTGTCATGGTCAAACGTACCAAAAACGGATGATCAGGGCATTTAACAAGAAAGTCAGACCACAAGAGTATCAAGTTGGGGACCTGGTAATCAAGCGCATCATTCTTCCTCAAAGTGATCCCAGGGGCAAATGGACCCCTACGTACGAAGGGCCATTTGTGGTTAAACATGTGTTCTCAGGAGGAGCCATGATCCTAACCACCATGGATGGTGACGACCTTCCTCACCCCGCCAATGCAGACATAGTAAAAAGATACTACGCATGATAAAAGACCCGCTAGGTTGACATACCCAGGAAAAAATTAGGGCTTCCCGGCGAACCAAAAGGGTTCGGGCAAAATGAGGGATGAAATGAAAAAAATCTGTACACCCGGCAAGTCGAAAACCTGAAAAGGCGGCTTGGGCAAAAATGGGTATCCCGGTGGACTGAAAACCCGAAAGGGCGGTCCAGGCAAAAGTTAGGGATAAAGCGTAATACTATGTCTCATTGGATCACCTTGCATCCAGAATCCGGTATCAACATCAAGTTTATACGACATCGATCAATCAACTTCATCTTCAATTGAGCAGCCAAGTGATGAGACGCTCGAAGATATAAAGGCGATAGCAGAGTTGGAACCCAGTGGGATTATTCTTTTCACATAGCTGTTTTGTTTTCCCTTTTTGTAAAATTGTATAAACTCTGTTGTTCGGCGGCGTTCTCTTACTAGGACGTCAGCCTCTTGTACATAAACGCCTATTTACAGGAAAATTCAAAAAAATCAATACAAATTCACTTTTCAGACCAATTGCCAATTGTTTTTTCCTTTTTCTGTTTTATTTTGCGAAGAACGTCCAATGTTCGATTGTGATATATGCATTTGACACTAATTGCTAACTCATAAATATTTGCATACGAAACGAAGGATTAGTTACAGGTGACATTAGAAACAGGGGCAATAATGAGTTGTCTAAAGCGATCTAATTGCTCTGTCCACCAAGGTACCAAGGTAAGTTCGGCTGAAGAGTGTAACCAAGATATCTTAATTCCCCAGAGAGTGAGCCAAGGTTCAGCCATACTCCCCCCGAGCAGAGAAGGTACAATATCTCCAGCAAGTCAGCGACACTCTCCCCAAGCAGAGTTAGCCTACTCAGTCAGCTTTAAGGAAGTTGGATTATCCCCCGAAGATCTCAACATTCCCCAACGGAGTATACATACATTCTTAACAAGCATCCACAGCAGTCTTGGTCTAAGATTGTTCCCCGGCGGTATACAGAACAACCAGTGGAGCCACTTCCCCAGTACAGTTCAAAAAGTTTCCCAGGAGAGTTGAATCATCCTCCCCAGTAGATTCTGGAAGCTTATCCCCAGTAGATTCTGGAAGCTTATCCCCTATAGAGTACGAACGCTCTCCCCGGCTTTATTCAGAAGGTTATTCCCCACCAGAGTTTATAACTGGGTTATCCTCAGCTAATTACCACGGAAATATCGTCCTCGGCGAAGCCTTCCTATCCCCAGCGGAGTCCATCTTCCAACAGAACTTATCAATGGTATCCCCAGCGGAGTTATCATCAACCTCAGCAAATTACCTCTCTTTCCCCACAGAGTTCACTCCCCGCAGAGTAATCTATTCGCCAAGTTTATTCCCCAATGGAGTCATCTTCTCCTACCGGTATTCTTGAAACCATCATCCCCAGCGGAAACAAAGAACACTATTCTTCAACATCAGCCCAGGAGTTAACTTCCCGGCACCCGTCAAGGATTTATTTTCCTAGACAAAAACATACATTCATAAACATCGCATATTCATACATTATAGCATGCACATACGCATCATGAACATACAATCTCATTTATTCTGAGAACATCACGCATGTCATGCATCATGACATTGCATACGACTAACGTTTTATCTTTTCAGGACAAAGGTCAATACAAAGATGATTACTATCAACTGTCGCAATTCCAGACTCAATTCCTGTATCTTTCCAGGGAACGTCTGAAGAGTTCGAAGATCTGATTCCTGTATCTTGCCAGGGTGTATCTGTTGAGGACTAATTCCAGACTCGATTGTTGTATCCTGCCAGGGCACGTCTGAAGAGTTTGAAGATCCGATTCCTATATCTTGCCAGGGTGTATCTATTGACGACTAATTCCAGACTCAATTCCTGTATCCTGCCAGGGCACGCCTGAAGAGTTTGAAGATCCGATTCCTGTATCTTGACAGGGTGTATCTGTTGACGACTAATTCCAGACTCGATTCCTGTATCCTACCAGGGCACGTCTAAAGAGTTTGAAGATCCGATTCCTGTATCTTGCCAGGGTGTATCTGTTGACGACTATATTCCAGACTTGATTCTTGTATCTTACCAAGGCACGTCTGAAGAGTTCGAAGATCCGATTCCTGTATCTTGCCAGGGTGTATCTATTGACGACTATATTCCAGACTCGATTCGTGTATCCTGCCAGGGCACGTCTGAAGAGTTTGAAGATCCGATTCATGTATCTTGCCAGGGTGTATCTGTTGACGACTAATTCCAGACTCGATTCCTGTATCCTGCCAGGGCACGTCTGAAGAGTTTGAAGATCCGATTCCTGTATCTTGCCAGGGTGTATCTGTTGACGACTATATTCCAGACTCGATTCTTGTATCTTGCCAGGGCACGTCTGAAGAGTTCGAAGATCCGATTCCTGTATCTTGCCAGGGTGTATTTGTTGACGACTATATTCCAGACTCGATTACTATATCCTGCCAGGGCACGTCTGAAGAGTTTGAAGATCCGATTCCTGTATCTTGCCAGGGTGTATCTGTTGACGACTAATTCCAGACTCGATTCCTGTATCCTTCCAGGGCACGTCTGAAGAGTTCGAATATCCGATTCATGTACCTTGCCAGGGTGTATCTGTTGACGACTAATTCCATATTCGATTCCTGTATCTAGCCAGGGCACATCTGTGAGTAATCGATTGTAGACTCGATTCCTGTATCCGGCCAGGGCACATCTACATAAAGAGTTTGAAGATCAACTCCTGTAACAGGCCAGGTAATTATCTTTCTTTCTCAGGTACGCAAGTTCTCGCTAAGGAATCTCTTACGCGATCGACAACCTCCAAATGGCATCTATAAGCCCATTCCCGACAAGGTTCTGTCATACTTCCAAATGGCATCTATAAGCCCATCCTCCTATCCATCAGTCTCCAAATGGCATCTGTAGACCCATTCCCGCAATCACACTGCTAACAGGTGAGCGCAAATTTCTGGGCACTTTAAGTGTTCAATCATCTTCCACCTTCGGATCACAAAAGGCACGCCAGCCAATCTACATCCTCAGGTCTAAGAAGATTGAACAGGGGCAACTGTTGTACCCCGAAATTTGCCCTCCCATATTCTTCAAGATTTTCCAAGATCAATCTCCAGATGATTCAAAATCCCTCAAGGGTTGCACAGTCCAATTGCCTCCTAACACAGTCAAAATTAGGGTTTTGGTTCTTGCAAAGAAATTGAGGTTTCCAAGGGTCTAATCAAGTCCCACATGCCCGTATACATTGTCAAGCATACATATGTCAAGTTTCAAGACTCACATCATCAAATTGCACAGTCAAAAACCCTAATTGCTTCACAGTCAACTGCAGGGGTAAAATGGTCATTTGACAGTCAAAAGTCAAAATTTTTGGTCAACATCTTATTTTGAAGCCACAAACATCATTTGATCAATTCTTGATCATGATTCCACAAGTATGGCTCAAAAATCATCAAAGATGCAAAAGTTTCTATTTTTGGACAGTTGAAAAGTCAACTGCAAATTGACCAAGGCATAACTTCTTCATGGTTTATCAGAAAAATTCCATCCAATGATCATTTTGAAGAGAATGACATTTCCTACAACTCATATTCACATTCCAAATCCAAGAAATTCTCTCACAAAAAGTTATCAATTTCAACATTATAGGTCATTTTCAAAAGTCAACAAAAAGGCACTTTAAGTCAAAGACCATAACTTGAGATTGGTAAATCAAAATGACATGGGACCAAAGGCATTGGTTAGAGGACTTCAAGACCTTTCCAAAATATCAAAGAACATGTTCATAACTTCCAAATTGAGCAAGATATGCATTGGAGAAGTTGGGAAAGTTTTGGGAATTTTCAAAAGTCAACTTTGCCTAAAACACTTCAAATTTGCTAATGGGCCTCAAATTCTTCCTTGAATCATTACCCAAAGCCTATGCACGACCCATTGAGCTAAAAATGATTTATTTTCTTATTTTTAATTAATTAATTGAATTTTTATTCTTATTAATTTATTTAATTAGATTTAATTATGGGAAAATATCAAATAATGCTTTTTCAAATCTTTTTATGCAGCAAATACACTCATTATATGCTAAAGATTTCGTGAATCATCCAAGGGGACAAGATCATCCACATTTGGCAAGATTTTCATGAAAAAAGATTGGAAAATATATGATTGGCAATCAAAGATTCAAGTCATCAATTCATGGACCTTTGGGCTCTTTCTTGACCTAGAATCCTTCACATACTTATGCACAACCTAACCTAATTCACAAACACACGAAAAGCTGCTCACAAACTGATAACCAAATTGCAAAATTTCCACAAAAAGCTTGAAACTGATTTCATATTTGCAGGGCGATTCAAGGCTTAAAACCTTTTCCATTACGTTACTGACATTGCTAGGAAGCTGTTGGCATCAAGAACAAGTCCCCATACTCCAAGAATCGGTAGAACTGAGTCACGTTTCTTCACAAATATTCCATAATCGAATTTCAATTTCTACGCATCATTCATATGTTTTATTCATTGATTTGCATTACTGACATCTCCCTCAAACTTTTGACGTGGTTTAATTGTGCTAAAAACGCTTGAAACGAAATCTACCATTGATGAAACCTAGGGTTTCAGAAGCTTCAAAATAAGGCTTTTCACATATGGTAAAATTGGACCTCAAGACCAATATGGTTGAACTCGTTGCAAGAAGCCTGATCCATTGAGATGATCGCGCCTTTTTTATATTAATGCCTCTTCTATTCGCTATTTTTCGTGGCTATGCTTAGTGGGGGTTTAAAACCCCCGCTATTTGTTTTATGTTTACAGAGAAAACAAGGAAGAAGATGGACGTGGCATGACACTACTGGAAGATTCAAACTGCGCGTGTTTTTTTGCTTTATATCATTAATATTGTTGTTTTTTATATAACATTTGTTTTCCATTATAGATACAAACGCGCACAACAGCTCAATTGGCAAGAGACACGCTTGGTAAGCATTGGGACCTGGGTTCGATTCCCAGGTCCCCCCACATATTTCATAAGTTTTCTCCTAACGTGTTTCCATGCAGCGTTCACCAAAAGGCCTACCATGCATCCTCACACGCTAGCCTGCCACGCGCTCATGATCACTCATCCAATAGCCACAGAATGGTATCCAGGGTGTACCCCAGTCAAGCATCATACGCCTGATCAGAAAAGTCAAACAAGGCATTGTCTCTTGGGCCAAAATTACTTCAGCTTACCTCCATTTCGGCCTGAAACCCCACTTGGTTTGCTTCTTTTAATTTTATTTTCTTTTCAATTCTAATTCTTTTTTTAAATTGTTTTAATTGTTTTGTTTTTCTCACCATAAAATAATTTTCCATAAAAAAATCAGAAACCAAAAAAATACAAATATGTTTAATTATATTTAATTTCACCATTAAAATATTTTTGTAAATAAACTCTAACAATTAACTTAGTTTAATTTAGGTTTTAAACTTTAAACTTTTCCTTAATAAATAAAATATGTAGAATTAGGTTTTTTTTTTCCATCTTTTTCTTAATTAAATTATTTTCTTCATTATTTATTATTATTGTTAATTACTACTTATTTTTGTAAATAAACATGTACATTAATTAATTAGTAAATTAGAGTAACTTTAATATTAATTTTTATTAATAATTAAAATAGACTTAGAATTAGGGTTTCTATTTAATTTCAATTTTTATTATTTTCATAAATACCAAAAACATAAAAAACAATTTCTTTTCTTTAATTAAATAATTAATTAGCTTTTAATTCAATTTAATTTCAAAAGGGTCAAAACCCTCGGACGTTCAATTTTAATTTCTATTTCACGCATTATTTTCTTTTGGAATATTATGTAACTGCTTTCTGGATGTAATAGTAATTAGGTTTACGGCATTTTTTACTTTCCGCATCTTTTATCAAACGGGTCTTTGTACTTTAGTGATGTATAGACCCGCGCCTTGTAATAGCGTAGCTTTTACCTTTCCGTATTTAAATTTCCGCACTCTTAAATTCTAATTGCATGAAAGAATGTATGGTTAATTAAAAACAAGCGTAGCTCACAATGCCATGATCAAAGATAAACTTAACATGAAAACAACACACAAATTCACACACCACTTCTAGGGTACGCCTCACCTGTTGCCTTCGAAACGTGGTCGTCAAGTATAGGACGTTTTAGTAAGTCCTTATGTCCATGATCCAGTTGCCTCGAAACAGTCGCCTCGGAATAGTTGCCTCGAAACGGTTGCCTCGGATTAAAAAAAGGATCAAGGACATAAGGGCAGCTTCTAAGGTGTCCTAACTGTTGCTTCGGTGACCACACTGTCCCTACACTCGAATTGACCCGAACACCTCCAACGGTGGTGCTACCTACCTCTCAATGGTGGGATGGCACTACCTTAAGGACATTTACACAGCCTAATTCCTTAGGGTAGGTAGATGACTCATGGATAGTTGCTCTCTAAAAAACAAAACAAAAACCTTTTCACACCGACACTTTCAAAAAGCTTTCAAAACAATTTTTCAAACACTCTTGAGGACCGATACAAGAGTTATTCAGAAATCTTTCAATGAAACTTTTTCAAACCCACTCACATTTTGAAAAGCAAACATTTTTTGAAAACATAAGAGCAAGTATCTAAGAGCCCATGGATAACCATGGATAGAAAGGGTGCTAACACATTCCCTTTCTATAAATCTACCTCCCGAACCGAGAAACTATCTCATAAGGAATTTTGCTGTGCTTTTGTCCTGTCCATGTTGGAAAAAATAAAAGACGGTGGCGACTCTTGCTTCCGCGACATTTCGCGAAACCAGCGTTAAACAGTCAGTTCTAAATCCACCGATCACACCTATATGTGTGATCTTATGTGTGATTGCTGCATCATGCATCCATGCACTCATAAGCATCTTTTGAAGAAATCTTATATAAAGGGATTTAAAAGTTGACCATTTATGAATATCTCAGGTACTTTTTAACCATGGATTCTGGAAAGAGAAAGACCGAGAAGTACAGTTTCAAGGATCCCAAGATAGATGAGTTGATCAGTCTAATTCCCGAGATTGAGTGTTCTGCAGATTTTTGGAAGAAGTATGGATCCATCATTCCTCTCATGAAGCTAAAGAAGAAGGAGGGTATTCTCTCGACCTTGGTCCAGTTCTATAATCCCGATATATCATTGCTTTACTTTTCCCGAATATCAGTTGATGCCTACACTAGAGGAGTATTAATATCTATTGGATTTACCTATTATCAATCATGTTCCTTTTACTGGTTTGGAGGATGATCCAAAACCACACGAGATTGCTGCTTTGATTCATCTGGGGAAGTCTGAGGTGGAAGCCCATATGACTACCAAAGCAGGGATTAGAGGATTACCAGTTCAGTTCTTATTGGAGAAAGCTCTCTACTTTGCCAGGATGAAGAGTACAGTCGCTTTTGAAGCCATCTTTGATCTACTTGCTTACGTGTTGTTCTTATTTCCTAATGTGGACAAGTTTGTTGACATTAATGCTATCAGGATCTTCATGATTGCAAACCCAGTTACTTCCTTCTTGGGTGATGCTTATTACTCTATTAACCTTCGAATTTCACCAACTATGTGCAGCTAAGGAACAGGCCTGTACAAGCTTTGAGCTTTGTCATCTCAACTTTTGCTTCAAAAGTAAGTAAGCTTGCAAAAAGTCCACAACTTATGCATCTGTTAAAACCAAGCTTTGTGATCTTTTAAAACGACTTCAGCATATTGCAACAAGCCAGAAAAACGATTTGCCAAGCTCTCAAACACCCTAAAACACAAAATCACAAGGTCTTGCCCAAACAGGGCATCATCTGCAGAATCATTTCCAAAACCAAATTGGCTCCTGCGTTTTGCCTTGAACCACTCCAAACACACTCCATACATCACACCTAAGCTGTCCAAGCCATTGTTCAGCAACTGTAACCTCATTTTCACACTTCACCATTTTAATTTTGAAGCTTTGCAGGTTGACTTCTACAGGGACATTCAGGAAAGTTCAAAGCAAGCTAAGCATTGGGAAAGGTTGAGACAACTTCAGGCAAGCTAACACGACCTTCAGGCCTCACTCACAACTCCTACATTGGTATATTCAAACTTGACTGAACAAGGTAATTTTCAAAGTTCTATCTCCTTATTTAGGCATCCTTAGGCTTAGGTTTGTGAAGCAAAAATGTAGTCTTTAATGTGATTGAGTTGTACATATGCATAGTTCTTATTTATATTGACTGAGCTAGGAGTATTTGATAGTTGAAGTTGCTGAAAATTTTAGGTCATAAATTAGGGGCACTGAAATTCTCCCTGGTTTCTTAGAGTTAGGTCACAAAATGGATATGCAGAACGCGCGTGTGTTTGGCCAGAGGACAGGGACGAAGCTAGCTGGGTCTGGCGCTTGGGCTTGTTTCTTTTGACACCCCCTGTTTACTTCCTGCACCCCATTGGCCCATTTTCTTTATTTTGCATATTTTTTGTATATTTTTCATTTCTTTTATATTTTCTAACTTTATTTATTTTTTCTAAACATTGAAAAATCTCAAAAATATTTTTCTTAATTTTTGCATTTTATTTTATTATTTTTATTATTTTTTTATGACAAAAAATAGTTTATTATGTTAAATATAATTTATTTTCTTGAATAAATTTATATATAATATAAAAATATTGTATATTTTTATTTTTATTATTTATACATTAAAAAATATTATTTTCTCACATATTTTACTTTTTAAACATTTTTGTATAAATTTTTATTTATTTTCTTGTACATAAATGAATAAATAAATAATATAAAGCATATTTTCCTTTAAAACAAAAACTAGGGTTTTCACCCTTTCAAAAAATAATCATTTTTATTTTCTCTTATTTTTAAGACTTAAATAAATTTATTTTTACATACATAAAAACAATTACAATACATTTTTTGCATATTTATATTTAATTGCACATTTAAATGCTTGTTTATTTATTTATTTGTAAATTAAATTCAATTGGGTTGTAATAGTAAATTAGGGCTTTATTTTGAGCAATATCCCCCTATTCAAACTTGTACCCCCTTCCCATAATAATGTTGTAATAGTCTAGATTTACTTTACGCATTTTATTGCTTTTATATGCATGTTTAGTAAATTAGGGTTTTGTACGCAAAGACAAAAAATCAAATAAATAGCATGACTAATACAAGACAAAAATGCATGAAAAATGACAACACAATGCACACAAGCACCCCTAGGGTTTCATCCACTTTGTTGCCTTAAAATGGCCATGGTATGCATGCTTGGTATCTTGGCAAAATCAAAACAAAAAAGATCATAGTCCTTCGATGATGCTTTCAAAGTTGCATAAACAAAAATGATCTTAGTCCCTAAAACTTGCTAAGATACTTGGCACCATTACTATCGTGGTCATACGATGACCCACAAACAACCAGCACGGCTATCCAGGGGATGTTGGAAATCAAGGGCTCTATCAGGATATTTCTGTAGGATTGGGGGATGTGCAAGATCAGCCTGCTGGATATTTTCACGGGATGCCCAGAAACCCTTTTATGCGCAATGTGGGGCAGTTTCCCCCATCTCCTGGACCTCGTCTTGTGGGGAACAGAAGAGTTAATCAGGGCGGTGTAAGGAATTATCAGGAGCAGGATTATGACTTTGACCATGATGAAGATTAGTTTTCTGTTCGGCGTTCAAAGCCGGGGGTTCAGATTTAAGATATGAAGTATCGTTTTTTAGAAGAGCGTCTGAAGGCTGTGGAAGGGCAAGGAGTCCTTGGCATGGATGCTAATGATCTCGGGTTGGTGTCTGGGGTGAAAGTTCCTCCAAAGTTCAAGCCTCCTACATTTGAGAAGTACAACGGAGCATCGTGTCCTATTAATCATGCAACTGCTTATTTCTGGAAGATGTCAGTGCATACTGATGATCAGGGGCTTTTGATTCATTTTTTCCAGGATAGCCTATCTGGGGCATCCCTGGAGTGGTGCATGAAGTTGGAGAAAACCCATATCCGTTGCTAGAATGATCTTGCTCGGGCTTTTGTCAAACATTATCAGTACAATATGGATATGGCGCCTAATCGCACTCAGTTACAGAATATGTCACAAGGACCAAAAGAATCTTTCAAGGAATATGCTCAGAAGTGGCGTGAGTTGGCCGCGAGGGTTCAACCTCCACTCATGGAGAGGGAACTCATTGATATGTTTATGAGTACCCTGCAAGGGCCATTCTATGAGCACATGATAGGAAGTACTTCTAAAGGATTTGCAGACTTGGTTATGGCTGGTGAAAGAATTGAGGTAGGTTTGAAATTGGGAAAGATTTAGATTGGAGGTTCCAGTGGCTCATCAGGGGGCAGTAAGAAACCATTCAACACTTACCCTTAGAAAAGGGAAGGCGACGCAAGCGCGGTTTACTCTCATAGAGGAAGAAGAGAGGATCGTCAGCACCAGCAAATCAATGTTGTTTCTATTCCTGTTAATGCTCCTCCGCAGCAGAGACCAAATGCAGTGCCTCAACAACAAAGGCAACAAGATGCTCCCTGTCAGTATAATAACCAGCAACCAAGACAGCCAAGGAAATTTGATCCCTTGCCAGTAACTCTTACTGAAGCGCTCCACCACCTGCTTGATTTTAAGTTGATCAGTTTGAGAAATATGCCGCCACCACCTGCAAGACTTCCTCCTAATTATGATGCTAATGCAAGATGCAAATTCCATTCAGGCGGAGTTGGTCATTCTACTGACAACTGTTTTGCATTGAAGTGCAATGTATAAGACTTATTGGACGCTAAGGTAATCGAGTTAACCCCAGTAACTGGTTCGAATGTTACTCAGAACCCAATTCCGAGGCATAGAGGGGGTGTTGTTAATATGGTTAATGATAACGGTGAAGTGTTGAATTTGATCATGAATGTGGAATAAGTAACTACTCTGTTGAGCTATGTTAAGATGTATTTGCTTGAAAATTCTATTTTTCCGGGTTGTACTTCAGAGTGTGCCAAGTGTAGAGAGAAACCAAAGGGTTGTGATGATTTAAAAGCCGGTATCCAGTTGATGATAAAGGAGGGTTTCCTACAGTTTGATATAAAACCGAGCTACCGCAAGGTCACCGAAGGGGATGTTGCTGTGATATCTATTCCTTACACCCCTGCACGCATTCCTGCCCCATCAAGGGAACCCCCTCTAATGATTACGGTGCCTGGTCCCATGCCGTACACCAGTGAGAAGGCCATCCCATGGCATTATGGTGCCGATGTTTATTACCATGGGGTAAAGCAGGAGGTTAATACTCGTTTGTCTGAGGAAGAATGTGCTGAAGGTGATGAAGAGGAAGTCCATAACTTTTCTGGTGTGGGTCGATTGACTATAAGCGGGAGAGTATTTGGTCCTTCTAATGTGCAAGATGCGGCTGATGTTTCTACAAGAGAAAAAGGAAAACAACAGGTAATGATAGGTAATCCAAGGGTTACGCCAGCCAATGTGACTCAACCGATTCCGATACCAGAAGCTTCTTCAGTTCCCGATGAGGTTGAAGAGTTAATGCGGATTATCAGAAAGAGTGATTATAGCATAATTGATCATCTGAGCCATACTCCTTCTAAGATGTCTATCTTATCTCTGTTGATTTATTCAGAACCTCACATGAATGCTTTGATGAAGTTGTTAAAGAATGCGTTTGTGCGACATGAGATAACAGTCAATCAGTTTGAGAATTTCTGTGCTAATATATCTGCCGAGAATGGTTTGGGCTTCACCGATTTTGATCTTCCTCCAGAGGGACCAGACCATAACAAAGCGTTTCATACTTCAATGGAATGCAGGGGCACTACTTTATCCCGGGTTTTGGTGGACACGGGATCGTCCTTGAATGTACTACCGAAGTGAGCATTGATGAAAAATGACTATTCTGGACTAGAGTTGCGCCCTAGCAATTTGATGGTGAAGGCGTTTGATGGGTCTCGAAGGTCAGTATTTGGGGAGGTGGAGTTACCAATTAAGGATGGTCCTCGAACCTTCATGGCTACATTTTTTGTGATGGATATACAGCCAGCATACTGTTGCTTGTTGGGGAGGCCGTGGATTCATAGAGCAAGAGCAGTCACTTCTACTCTTCATCAGAAACTCAAGTATCCTGTAGAGGGAAAGGTAATAACTGTATGCAGTGAGGAAGAGTACATCGTGAGTCATTTGACGTCATTCCGCTATGTTGAAGTTGAAGGCGAGACAGTTCATGCTGTCAACTTTCCACCTCCAGAGCAGAAAAGGAAATTGGAAACTGTTATGTCTTCTCTCAAAGATGAAAAAGCTGTAGTAGAAGGTGGTAACCCTGAAGGTTGGGGTCAGGTGCTGGACGTTACTTCAAAGTTTGATAAATTTGGTATTGGTTTTAACCCGGGTCAGCAAAGTGCAGCTCCCAGAGCATCCAGTTTATCTACTCCTGTGAAGTTTTCCCGCCCTTGTGCTACTCAAGAAGGACACGCCAATGCAGTTGGCAACGATAGAGTTGATGGCTACAATACCGAAGATTGGATTCGTCCGAGTATTCCAGGCCAGACACTCAATAATTGGACTTCTGTAGATGTTATCCAAGTTTCAAGCGCTGAGGAGTAATTTTCTTGTTTTCTTTTATTATCATATCATAATTCCTACGCTCTACCCAAGGCGTGGTGAATCATTTGTGTAAGGACACCATGTTTATTTTTTAAGTTTATCATGAAAGAAAGGACGTTTTTGCATTCAAAATTTTGCTTCTTTTTCTTTTTAAATGGCAATGTTTCTCTTTCCACACACTGTCACTAAAAAACGCAAAAATGTCATTCATGCAAATACACTTCCACCACCAGTTATATTGATAACGACTCTGCTATGGCTCATTATGACTTTGATACTCCTATTTATCAAGCTGAAGAAGAAGCATATGAGGAGTGCGATCTTCCTGAGGAATTAGCAAGACTGTTGAAACAAGAGGAGAAGGTTATCCAGCCGAATCAGGATTCAATTGAGGTGGTGAATATTGGCACAAAAGAGGTAAGAAGAGAAGTCAAGATAGGGGCCAATCTCGAAAAAAGTGTAAAGGCCATATTGATTTAGCTACTCCGTGAGTATTCTGATATCTTCGCTTGGTCTTATGAAGATATGTCGGGGTTGGATACAGATATAGTGGTACATCGACTACCGCTCAAAGAAGGTTGTTCTCTTGTCAAGCAGAAGCTCTGAAGAACTCATCCTGAGATGTCCAAGAAGATCAAGGAGGAGGTCCAGAAGCAGTTGGACGCAAATTTCTTAAAGGTTGTCAATTATTCGCCATGGATTGAAAATGTTGTGCATGTGCCCAAGAAAGATGGTAAAGTCAGGATGTGCGTGGATTATAGGGATTTAAATAGGGCCAACCCCAAAGATGATTTCCCTCTTCCGCATAATGATGTGTTGGTCGACAATACTGCTCATTCCAAGGTGTTCTCGTTCATGGATGGCTTTTTGGGTTATAATCAAATTAAGATGGCTCTGGAGGATATGGAGAAGACAACATTCATCACACCTTGGGGAATCTTCTGTTATAAGGTGATGCTGTTTGGTTTGAAAAATGTCGGGGCAACATATCAGCGCGCCATGGTCACTCTCTTTCATGACTTGATTCACAAAGAGATTGAGGTACATTATTTTACGAATAATGTATGTGATGATAGCTTCTCATTCAAGCAACAATGTTCATGTTTTGCTATTTTTGTTTTAGTCTGTCACCTCTAAATGCTAATTCACTCAAAGTCCTTATTTAGAACTTGTATGGTACTCTATCTTTATAAAGACTGGTTCACTCCATTCCTTTTCCTTGAAATTCTTGTCCCGTGTCAGTGATCTATGTCATTCGTGCATATTATTACAACCTCTTTCAGCCTCTTATATATATATATATATATATATATATATATATATATATATATATATATATATATATATATATATATATATATATATATATATATATATATATATATATATATATATATATATATATATATATATATATATATATATATATATATATATATATCAACCGTGATTTATTATATTTATCTTATCCTCTCATAAACTAATTCCTATCAAGATTCTTCCTCTCATCTGATTCACCATGCCTCAACTAACCTTTCTTGGAAATGAAGATCTTCTTGAGATCACCATCGGAAAAAAATTGAAATTTTCTCTCTTGAAAGTAACATTGCTTCCAGCATCTCAGATGTGTTCTATTCTCAGCAATGGACAAGATACTTCATTATGCTGAACAAACCTGTTTACGTGAATCTTGTTAAAGAATTATGGAAGCATCCTTATCTTGATTATGAAAATGGTTTCATTCACTTCTCTATCTTTGAAATTCCCATCACCATTACTCCCTTCTCAATCACTCCTGCCAGCGGATATGAGAATGTAGGTGTAAAAATTGACTATGTCAAGTCTAGGATTGTGATGTCTGATAAATTTGATTCTCTTCATGACATGTCATCAGAATATGAGCATATCAATCCTGAGAATGTACTACCCATTCCAAAAGCATGGTTCAAGCTTGCGTTGTCCAAATTTCTTCCCAGAGGAGATAATCAAGACCTTTTGAGGTAGGATGACCAAGCACTCATCTATCTTCTAATGAATAATAATCATGTAAGCTTGCCACAGTTAATCTTCATCTTTCTTTGGAAATCTATTTCTAAGGTCAGGAATCACATAAAGCCTTATATTCCTTATGGACGAGTTTTGTCTGAAACTATTTTCCAAGAGGGAATAATGGATATGTTCAAAGAAATGATAGCAGAAAGTGGTCCACAAAACTGTCCTGAAGATTTCTTGTTAAAATCTAAATGCGAAATTTTCATTAGCTAGGAAAATATGACTTGTATCTTCAAAAGTATGATTATTTTTATTGCTTGATCGTGTCATATGTTTATTTCTTCATTTTTAAACATGTATCTGTTGAATTGTCTTAAATTAATGCAGTCTTTATTTTATGATAAATTGTTATTTGTTAATTTTTCCTATCATGAAATGACAAGTATTTAAGTATTATAAATTCATCAAAGTCTGAAATGAAACAGTCAAGCATGCATCTCCAAGTCATATATTAGGTCTTAGATCTTGATGTTTGTCAGTTACTTTATTCACGTTTTGGAAAATAGCCTTTTTAAGTTATGAACATTTTGATATGCCCTCATAAATGAAATCAACTATTCTATTTCCATTCCCCATACATTTATGTGTCCTAGTCTACTCTATACTCACAACCCAATTCAAAGATATCAATTGTTACTCATTTCTCTCTCTTATCGAATCTTAGGAGTTATTGCTATCCTCCTGACCTTCCTCAGTCATTTATTATTGAGTCCTCCAAGATTGATTACCTTACGTAAGGAAAACCATTTCTCTTGTCAAGTCACATCTTCTTGTTTCTTTTTATACATCTTGTCCGCTCTCTACCTCTCCTAACAAGTTATATCTAACAATTGATAAAAATTTCCTTCTATTCACTCTCTTTCTCTTTTCATCATGAATTCAACAACTTCTCATGAAAATGATGATTGCTTGGAAGTTATCATTGAAAGACATCCAAGACTTTTTGGTGCGAATTCGAAATTCCATCATAGCATCCTCTTTCAAAACTAGAATCATTATCTTTCCTTACTAAGAAGACTTGTATATCCAAATCTTGTGAAGACTTTACGAAAAAATGCCTCTGTCAATTTAGGTGGTACCTCAATCTCCTCAAACATCTATGGCTGGGATGTTTTCTTCACTACCAAATGTATTGCTGAGATAATAAATTGTCCAAGCGTAGGTATCGTGAATGGTCGTGTCTCTCTTGATAGCATTCCTGATGGTAACATCATTTCCATCTTTGAAGCATCCTCTGAGTTCAACTCTACTTACCCTGAGAGTCTTAAGCATCCTCTTGAATGACAGTTTGAAACTTGAACCATTCAAAATCTCCAAAAATTGAGAGAGTTATGAATTGTTGAAGTTGGAAAAAAAATCATGAAATGACCTATAATTTTTTGTATTCTTAAGGAATCATCCATCCATTTTCTCACTTTGCACATAAAAGAAGGAATAAATCTAACATCCTCAAGATCATTGTGGAAAAAGAGTGGGCTCAAGGTGATAAAAATTGACCAAGTTATAATTATTTGAAGTCACACATGGGAAGTTGGGGGTTCATCTAGAGGACTTGTAATCTTTCTTCATCATCAAGTTTCTTCCACAAGAAAAATCCTTGAAACTTTTGAAGTGATTTGTTAATAACCCTTTTAAGAGAAGGATGTTTTTGTAATCACTCAAAAATACCAAAAGATGAGCAAGATATACTTCTTCGAAGTTCAAAACCCTAGCTCCTAGATCAAGAAAATGCTTTGAGGAACTTTGACAATTTTGAACAACCTTATGGTACCAATACTTTTGCTTTGTAGATAGAAGTTGTTGAGTATGATAATGATAACTCATAACAACTAAAACCACTTCCATATATTGAGAATTGAGAGAAGTATGCACTTGTGACCAATGGGAACAAGGCCTTGTCCAACCATGACAACTTCTTCAATCAACCCCTTGCACTTTTGAGTCAATATTGATAAATTTTAAATGTGGTGCACCAAAAATAAACCTTTCCATGCCATTTATTCCAAAACAACTTCAATGGTGAGGTTTGAATTTCTCAAACTTTATTGACTAGGGCATGGAAATAAACTCATGTACCCATGGATTAACTTGCTAAGCCACATTGCCTTTACCTACATTATTAACAAGTAAGACAATACAACATTACATTTTATTAATCAAAAGGAGAGTCAAAACAAAACATGCATAATCACAAAATAAAAAAAGTCAAGGTGCTTGGTGGTTCCTCAAAGAGAAAAGCTAAAGATAGGGAGGAGAACCAACAACCCTAATGTGATCTTGTTGTGATGAATCAATATGGTATAATGAAGGGATCTTAGGGGAAAAAATTGGGGTACAACACCCCCATGATAAGAATTATGAAGATGAATAGAGTAATAAGCATCACCCAACAATGTAGGAATTGGGTTTCCAATATGAAGATCCTGATAGCATTAATGTCAATAAACTTGTCCATATTAGAAAATAAAAACAACCCGTAAGCAAGTAGAGCAAAGATGGCCTCAAAAGCAATTGTACTCTTCATCGGCCAAGTAACGAGCTTTCTCCAATAAGAAGTGAGCTGGTAATCCTCTAATCCCTCATTTAGTAGTCATATGGGCTTCAACCTCAGACTTCCCCAGATGGATCAAAGCAGCAATCTCGTATGGTTTTGGCTCACCATCCAAACCAATAAAAGGAACACGATCGGTAATAGGTAAATCTAATAGATAAGAATACTCCTCTAGTGTAGGCATCAACTGATAGTCAGGGAAAGTAAAGCAATAATATATCAGATCATAGAACTGGACCAAGGTCGAGAGAATACCCTCCTTCATCCTAAGCTTCATGAGAGAAATGATAGACCCATACTTCCTCTGAAAATCTGCAGAACACTCAATCTCGGGAATTAGACTGATCAACTCATCTATCTTGGGATCTTTGAAACTATATTTTCCGGTCTTTCTTTTTCCAAAATCCATAGTCAAAAGGTACCTGAGATATTCGCAAATGGTTAACTTTTAGGTCCCTTGGAATAAAACTTCTTCAAAAGATGCTTATGAGTGCATCGATGCATGATGCAACAATCACACACAAGATCATAAACATAGGGTTCATAGGTTCAACATCACGAGCATGAGGTCGAAGGTACTACCCATAAGGTGTTGGTATAAAAGTTATTACCTGCCGAACAAGTTTCTAGAGGTTCCCAGAGTCTAGATCCTTCTTTCGGATATTACCAACTTCTCGATTAACTCGGTAATTAGTAATATTCTCAAGAAAAACTCGTCCGAGCGTAGTATCACGTGACAAATATTTCTGGATTACTCCGTCATAGCTTCTGCACTACACCTAAAAGGCCAAGATGGGTTAGGTATTCTACGGTCCTCAGCTTCAGCATGCTCCCAGGTCGAAAGTAGCACGTCTTCCCGATTACTCGGTAAATGATGCTACATTCAAAGGGGCCTCCACTGAGTGGGGGATCTCATGCATCCTTTTTTGGAATTACTCCCTCAAAGTTATCATGACTATGCCGCCCGTCCTATCTTAAGTTTGCCCAAGTCCGGGTATAGGACTTATAAATAATCACCAAGCACCCTGCAAACCAGGAAAGTCCAGGCAAACATATATACAATCATATAATATATAAACAACAATAACACATATACAGATATAAACAAAGATAGGTTTAACCCACTTAGGGATGGACCAGCAAGAGGTTAATCTTTTCCCAGTGAAGTCACCTTTTTTTTCTGTAGCGGTTGAAATGTTTAAGACTAAGCCATTGAATTGACTAGACTTATACAAATCAAAAATAAAATTTCCATCGTGCTTTATTATTTCCAAAGGAATGGGAAAAGATCGAATAACCCAAAAGAGGGGGAAAGATTCAAGGTAAGGGGGGTTGGTTATGCAAAGGGAAGGTATTAACACCCAAAACATCTACGGTACTCCGCAGGAACCTCTTTGTAAAATCTGTATATTTTGGCTATAAAATGTTGTATGTAAAATAGATGGTGGAGGTGAGAAAAGAAATATAATTTTTATGATTTTTGCACCCTCCGCGGTTGCGAACCTTTAGTGCCTATGTACCACCTTTCGTGCAATAGGAGATCAGGGTACATGTAGTTCACCTTTAAGAACTTTAAAACACAAGTGTGTTGGTTAATTTTATGAGATAAGACATCATCATCATTGTCCGTGTGGAAAACATATTTACTACCCTCAATCATGAGAAAGGAGAATTTGCATCATCTCAAAGTGGAGGATATGGCTTGGATTTTAAAATCAACAATGCCTCAATCAACACCCAAGTGGAAAATATCTCACTTCACTACATATTATAGAAGTATAATTGTTTTCATCACTACAAGGATTGACAAGAGTCCAATCTTTTGAGAAAAGTTTTAAAATAAAAGCCAAAGTGGCAAAATAGTTTGAAATGAGATTGATTAACTTTTAGTCTTCTCACAAAAAATGTCAAGGTATTATTAAATTAATTGAAGTTTATTTATGAAAATGTTTTGAAAATGCATGGACATAAGTCCAAGTTTATTATGAAAGTGATTCAAGTTTAAAAAAAACAAGAAAAGTTTTCAAAAGGAGGGATCCCTAAAGCATAAGATAAAAGCTAAGGAGAAGAACTATCTAACTAACAAGTAGCCAATACTTGACATTATGAGTCAAGATAGAATTCCCATTCTTTAGATTGAAACCAAGCAAGCAAAGATACTATACCTCTTGAGAGAACCAAACTTCAAGTGTATTAAGTCTTCACGAAAATTGGGTAGAGTAACGGCTGTATACGGGTGAATTCTAGATTAACAACAAAGTATGTAATCATAATAACGTACACATAAAACAAACAAGAAACCCAGTATCTTGAGGTAAACCCCAAAAACTCCATACAAAATATCAATTAAGGTCACAAAGTCTCCAACATAGGACAAGGTCTCTAATCCTAAGTCCAAAAAGTCAAATACTCCATAATGCCAAGTGTAATACGGTGTGAGAACTGACTTGGGATGTTTTGCGTTTGATCGCAATTGTTGCGATTAGTAAGAGTCGCCACTGACTTTTCTTTTATCCAAAAGGAAAGGTGGAAAAGAACAAGAAAGACCTTTGAGATTATTTCTTGAGTCCCGGGGGTAGATTATGAAAAGGGAAGATGTTAGTACCCTTTTCATCCATAGTTATCTATGGGCTATTAGTTGCTTGCTAGATCACTTTATTTTGTTTCAAAATGTGCTTTGTGGTGGTTTTTGAAAGTATTTCGAAAAGGCGCCTTCGTTTAGGAAAACTTTGTAATGGTTCTGGTTCGTAAGAACATATACAAAGTGTTGGACTTTTGAAAATATTTTATGTTTTGAAAGTTTGTTTTTGAAAGTGTTTGGTGTTTTTTTTTAAAAATGAGCAAGGATGTTTGTTTTGAAAGTGAGCAAGAAACTAGGAACAATCTACCTACTCAAAAGTCTTTTGTTCATTTCTTCATTTCCTTTGATATTGCTATCTTACCATTGATTGGTAAGAAGCCTTATCTTTGGATGTAAAGGGACGGGAGTGGGTCATTGTATAGTCATGATAGGAATGTTGTAAGATGCCAAGATTATAGTTAGTGCTGAAAATGTGTTGTTGTTAATAGTTATTGTAGAAATTTGGAATAAAAAAACAAAAATTGTTGGGCTAAGTAAAAGAAAACAGCGCAGGGCCCATATTATACAAACAACAACTGTATCAATTATTACCTAAACTAGCACATATTTTGCAGTAAACTATTACTGTAGGAATCAGTAAAAAAAAAAATTAAATCAAACCTATACTAAAAAAAATCCCAGATTTTTATAGGACAAAATCTAAGACAATCAAATCCAAAAATTACTAAATCAAGTCTTGGATGTTTATAGAAAATATGCAGAATAAAATGGGATGTTAAATCGAATCTTCGTTCCAATACAGATTACAGAGCAAATCCAAATGCATAGAATCAAGTTATTGAAATCAAATCTATTACAACATCAATTACAGATAAATCACAATCCCTAATTGATCTAAAAAATTCCTAAATCAAAGCTAACTAATTGTAAGAAAGCCTTAAAACTACAACCTTATAAGTACTAAACAAAATTAGCAGAACAAAGGAGGGGAGTTTTTTTAGAAAGAACAAAAGGAGAAGAAATTGAGAAATTCTTGGCGAAACGGAAACGAAGAGGAAGTTAATATACCAATTCTGTCGTTGAAGATAGGAGAGAAAGCGATTAGAGTTTCAATATATGAAACCCTAATCGCGTCGTCGCTCACCCCTTGAACGCTGCGAGAGCCTTCGCCGTCACCACCATCTACGGACCTGCAAATCAAAAGGGAGTTGGAGATCAAGAAAAAAATGAGAAGTATCGGATAAACAAGTGATTGGAGGTACGATGGAACTTAGCTCTCGATTTGCTCATTATTGTTGTTAACAGTTAGTGGGAGGTTAGGGTTGTTAACAGTTAGAGAGAGAAGAAGAACTATATTGTAAACAAAAGATGAAAAAAAATTGTGGAACAAAGTTTTATGTTCCGTAATGATACCCTGTGTGTGCGTTCACCGTAATTTGTGTGCATATTCGATCTTATCCCTTCGATCATCAGTGGACGACCGTGAGGCCAAGTCCACTGTAACACCTATGCACCCTCGCTACACCTAACCCATTAGACCTCTCTCAAATCGCGTATGGGCTAGGTCCAATTAGTTTTAGCACCTCCCTTTGCCATTTTCACCAAAACAATAAACAAACTGCACTCCCCTGCCAGTCTGCGTATTGGGCCTACTGCAAAGTATTTTCAGTACCCCCTTGTTTTATTTAACAACTAGAAAACGCACCCCCATGTTTAACTTAATTAAATTAATTTTTTTGTATTATCACTTATTTTCTATTTTTTTTATAATTATTATATTTTAATATTTTTTATTATTATATATTATTATAATTACTTAATTTCTTATTATTATTTATAACTTATTATTATTATAAATTTTATTTTCCACTTATTATTATTATTATTTTTTTGCTATGTAAATATTATTTATTTTTTACCCTTGTATAAATAATTATATTATTATTTATTATAGCATATAAATTATTTTACTCAAAAACTCATGCATTATTTTATATATTTTTGCATTAAATATTTTTTAATCATGCATTAATCAAGAATTTTTGCAATTAACACGATTAAAAAACACTTAACAAACAACAAACTATTTTTAACAATCAACTAATCTAATCAACTGTTTTTTGCAAAAAGGGTTTCAAACAAATTTTGACTTACCACGCATTTAGTCAAAATCTCCGCAATCATTATTCCCAGCCAAGTGCGAGGTGATTCAAAGTACGTTTGTGGCCCCTAAAAAACGCCAACCCCCTACGAACTACGAATTGAGACTCTGATTCCTCATAAGAGGACACGTAGGTATACGATCAAAAATCGTAGCGAGTTTCCCTATAAAAATATTTAAACCCTTTCCCCTGATTAAAATTTAAAATCCTATTTTACCCGAGCCTAAACCTAAAACCTAGTATCCTTGTGAACAAGGTAGATGAAAAGGTGCCTAACACCTTCGTTTCGTCTAAGGAAGTCCGAAACCTAGAATCCCTGTCTGCGAATTAGAGTTTCCTATTAGATGCCTTTCCCTAGGATAAAAACTGATAGTGACGACTCTTGATTTAAAAACCAGTTGCAACAGTTAGCGTCACAATTCTTGAGAAATATGCAGAAATGTATTCATCTCCTTTCATTTAAATCATCTCGTAATGCTTCCTTAGCGCCTGGAACTTCACCTACTTTAATTTCTCATCTCCAACATACAAGTTCTTTAACAATGAGAGGGGAAATCTTAGAGGAAAATTGAAATTTTTTAGGATAAATTTTGCAATTTTTCAATTTTTCAATTCTTTCTTTCTAAACTTTTCCATATAATATAAAATTATATAAAATTATATATATAATTATATATAATTTAGATTAATTAAAATTTAATTTTAATAAATGTGTATTATAAACTACAGTGTTATTAAAATGAATTTTATATATAATTTATTTTAAATGAAAAAATATATTTGAGATCACAAAAATATCCATCACATTTATGAGGAAACTTAGGATGGGAATCCCTAGTGAAGAATCTACTAACTTTACTATTACAAGAGGAAACTTAGGATGGGAATACCTAGTGAAGAATCTACTAACTTTACTATTACAAATTTTGTGAGGAATTTTATAAGGGATTTTTTGTGACGAAATAATTATCTCACAAATTTCTTCACTAATTTTAATTCATTAATGATTTATCATTTATATAGATTTTTCTTGCTAAATCCATCGTAATTAGTGAGAAATTTATTTCCCTTACAAATTTTCGTCTCTAATTTACAGTTTTTAGTAGTGTCATATCACCTTTCGTTATCTCATTTGACAAACCGAGATAAAATCCTCTTTACAACTGAGTAGTGACGATAGCTGATCATGGATCTCTGATAATTTTTTATTACTTCTGTATATCCATTACTTGGGGCCAATCAAGTATGTATTAGTAATTTCATTTAAATTTGATGTTCAATTTTTTTTCTTTGTAAATGTATAATGTTTTAAGTGATAATGGTTTTGTGCAATTACTTATTGAATTTAATATTGTTTATTAAACTTTTCAAAGGATATTGAATAAGAAAATATGAAAAACTCATTTTATTTATTTATTTACAGTTAAACAATTGCCAAAATCATTAAAATTAAAGTTTAGCTTTAGTGTAAACTGTTACAATTTTTTTTTAAATTTTGGTATTCGATCTTACGACTAATTAATTTAATAGGACTAATCTCATCTTTCACATAAAAGCTCATTTAATAGGATTAATTTAAAGGGGTAAGTTTGATTTAAGGTTTAATATTTTCTCACTTTACATTAATATTAATTTGATTTCACCAATAGTTAATTATGATGATTTATTAATAGAGGGAGTATTAAACTTATTTATTCCAAAATCTCTTAATACAAGAGATATTTCATATATAAAATACATATGATTAGCTCACATAAACATTATTTTATTATTTGAGAACCATTATCATACTTAAACTAATGAGTCAGAAACTCATTACGTACTTATTTTCTTGTATTATTTATTTATTCATTATATATGTTATGGCTTCTATAGCTTAACTGAAACATATGATGATATGAATCGTGCACTTAGTATGGCTTCTGGCCAACATAGTTACCAGGTGGATCATAGTTGCAAGTAACGAATGTTCCTCCATTATTACATCTAACTTTCGCACATCCAAGACGAGCTGAGTTTCTCCAAACAACTTGAGTATAATGGCCACACACTTTACCATTAGCACATGAATTACTATTATAATTATAGTCGCGTTTCTCATCAACCCACAACCTCACAGCGTCTGTGCCACTCAAGCCTCCGGTGCTCATCGCGAGATTCTCCCCGTAACGACCACCACCACCCGAGTGGATCAGTCGACAATCTTTACGTTGATTAGCATAGTTTTGTGCAAAAGCAGCGACTGTGTTGTCCCAAACAATATTCCGAACACCAACCTGCGATCTTGCTGCATTGTGGGCGTTCACGTAATCTGCTGGTGAGTCTTGTGCATATACAACATGATTCCCCACCATCATAAATATTAATCCCAAGACACACATTACGGAAAATGAACTCATTTTAGTTATTTTCTGAAAGACTAAATGTTGTTTGATGAAAAACGATGGGACTCTAGTGATGTATTTATACCAATATTTTACATAAAATTTAGTAGTAATTGAGAATATTATTTTTCTTGTGGTTATTCCATGACCAGGCAAACTAGGCTCTTAATTTTCATTAATTGTAATTTAATTCTCATTAAGGTAGATTAGTTTAGAGGGCATCAAATAGACTTTAACTTTGTTTTGGCTAATTCATAAATTGCTATTATTTTTCTTGTTCAATATTTGACTATTCAATAAAACAGAAATGTAATAAGAGACGATTGAATCATGAATGAAAAATATTTGTTCAATATAAATTTTTGATAATATTATAAAATATATTATATATGTGCTTATATTAAATAAATATTTGGTTCTCATATAAAATAATAATTGTGTAGTGCATGTCAACTTTTTTTTTAAAGGAGTCGTTAACATAATTGAAAAGTTGGTCAGGTTCGGAAGATTCATGAAAATGATGAATCTCTCTGAATGTTGTCTGCTTTGTATGGGTAGTATCAACAAACACTCCAACACTTGAGTTTGTTTTTATAGCAACAACACCATGCTTCAAAATAATATGTTCCAAATGCATAAAACAATCTGACATTTGGTTGGTTGGTCAGTGTTAATAATTTGACAATATCAGAGCTTGAGATTTGTAAGGCCTTCTGATTGGTCTATAGATTGAGGTTTGTAAACTCCACTTCAGTCTTATTTAAATTATTTTTAATAATTTGACAATTCTAGAGTATGAGATTTGTAAGCTCTCTCTGAGTCTAATAGTTTATAGATTGAATTTTGTAAACTTCTCCTAAATTCTATCCAATATATTAAATTAGTTTTAGTAACTTTGACAATTTTAGAACTTGAGGTTTATAAGCTCTCTCTGAATAGTTTATAGGTTGAGTTTCGTAAGCGCTCCCTAAATTTTATCAAACTTATTAAAACCTTTTGTTTCACAAATTAAGCACCTAACATTTAAAGTGATTAAGTTGGATTCTGGATTATGATAAAAACACATAGAAAATATTTTTGTTATACTCTTTAAACACTTCCATATTTCTCCCATACTTCTCTCCCTTCTGTCATCAACAAAAAGTAAGTAAATATATATATATATATATATATATATATATATATATATATATATATATATATATATATATATATATATATATATATATATATATATATATATATATATATATATATAGAGAGAGAGAGAGAGAGAGAGAGAGAGAGGATTCTGCTCAGAAAGAAAACAATAAAGTAAAAGAGAGTGAAAGAGGTAGTAGGTTAACAATCAGTGACAAGACATAAACACTTTGATGGATAATCATGTAGACTACAAACTCCAAGATGATTAGAGTGAGATTCTGACACTATAGCATAAGTAGCAAGGCTCGAGAAGCATGACCATAAGATTCTAAAGATCTTTTTTAATGAAATTTTTTCTATAAAAGCAGAGGCCATATAGCTTAACTAGATCATCTTTCTCTTTTAGGTTTATTCAGTCGTTTAATATGGGTAGATGAAAACCATCAAAGGTAGAAAAGGCTGCCAAAAATACAGTGAAACACAAGAAGCAAGCCATTGAGAAGAAACAAAAAGCTGAGAAGGAATCACCAACTCATGTTTACTTTGTTGTTGACGTAGCAAGTAATTCTACTAGAGTTACTACTCAAAGCAGAAGCAAAGTTATTGAAGCAATACAAAGAAACAGGAGGAAATATTCTCCTTCATCTGAAGACGAGGAAGACCAAGAATATTTGGATTATCTGGATGAATTGATGAACCAGCCAGAGAGATCTATTGATAATTCTTAGGTTTTCTTGTCTTCAATATGCAACAGCCTTAGGATCTATATTTGTACTAGCTTCTTATTTTGAATGAAAGAGTCTTTATGTTACTATGCTTTTATCACTTTAAAACATACACTAGACTAGTAGAGTCTGCTTAAACATCAAGCAGTTTCGAAAAAGTTTAAAGAACTTACAAAGTTAAAACATTTTTCAAAACCTTATTAGCTGGATAGAAGGCAGACACTATTTCTATAACTTACAAGATAAGATCAGATATTAACAAAAGTATCTTCCTAAGGCAATCTTTAATGTAGATTTGTACGATACCCAAGATCTTCTTCTATAAATATAGACATTTTGTGTGAACATTCTCATCTCATCCTACTTCAAAGACAAGAACGGGAAAGAAAAAGAAGTTCAAGGCTCAGAAGAAAGATTGTAAGAAGGAAATAACAAATATGTTAAAGAAGTAAGTAAGATAAGAGAAGATCAAGGAGAAGAAGGCTTCAAAGGAACTGAATTCCTTAGCTACAGGAGCATCCTCATCAGCTGAAGCTCTTTCTGTGAGAAGGACTTCATAGAGTTGGATGAAGAAGCTCTATAAAAGGAGGAACGAAATGGAGAATGGGACGGAGACTGGAAGGCTTATGTGAATTCATTTTCCAAGAAAAATGAAGAATCCTAAGAAGAGTATTCTTAAGAAACATCTGTAACATTATTTGTAACTCATCTCCTTAATTAATAAAAAGTTTCCTTTAACTGGTTTTGTTAATTCCTTAAATTATCATATCTTTAACTTGTAATAATGCTTGTTAATATTTCAACCATAAGCAACAAATAAATAAGAATTTTTATTGATAGAAAAACTATCAAGAAAGTAAAATAAACAACATTTAAAAATAAGAAGATTTATCTGGAGATACTGTCTTGACCTTGAAAGGAACATTTTCAGAGGTTTTCAGGACTCTTGGTAATTCTAACTTATCACCCCAGACTTAAGATTCAAATTCAACCTTAGTTTTTACAATTCCTTGTTGCATGAAGAGTTTAGAGAGGATTCTAAAGAAGGTATTTACTTCTTGGAAGGATAGAAGAGTCTTCTTCAGATACTCAAAGAAAACATAGGGAAGATTGATCTTTATATCTGTGTTGATAAGAAGAAGAAGAAGAAGAAGAAAAGACCTTTCATAGCAATCTAAGACATCTAAGACATCTATATTCTTGTTTTTGGCAAAAAGTTTGTGGACAGAATTTGATACCAGGCTAATGCCAAAGGTTTAAGATTAGATGCCTTAGAAAGGTCATATGAATCATTAAAGATAGTGAAAAAAGGAAGATATTATTTCCAAGGCATCATATATGGAGTAATTCCTTCACCCTCATAGTCTATTGCCTTTGCAATGGTAGTTGGAGAGATGATGATAGGTATACCAAATTCTTTAGAACGAATGACTTATTTCTAATACAACTTTTGGATAGATACACCCACCAAGAATTCCTTAACTAGATTCGGGTAAGTAAGACCGTAAATCATATCAAATTACTCATTCCTTTATGTCTGGAAACAACCCTCTAAAGATCAAGATCGTGAGCCATCCTTTCTTCAAGGTTAACATGACCTTCAATGATAACAACCAACTGGTTCTCCATATCCAAGATAGTTCAAGAGGTTATCTCAGGTGATGAAAAGATGAAGAGTGTTTTAGAAAACATATAGAAAAAATGAAAAACTAAATTTTGAAAGCAATAGAGAAGGGTTCTTAGAGACGCATTCGGGAGTAATGTAGGACAACAGTCTTTGCTTATGGTTCACTCAAAAATAGTCTTTAAAAGGTTCAAAACAGTTGAGAAGTACAAAAGAAATAAAGATTTTTAAAACAAAACATTTTAAGAACCATTGAAAAGATAAGACATAAAAAAATGAAGATGACATAAGGAGTAGTACGAGGAATATTAAAGAGGTGCGCATCATTATCAAAAAGTGTTAACCTTGTAGCAACTCAGTCATATAGATAGTTATCAAATACATGGAGTCACAAGAGAGAAAAATGTCATCACCTGATATCATAGTTTACACTCTGCTCAAAATACTTGTGTTTCACCAATGAGTAGAAGGTTTCCACAACTGAACATTTCTCAATTATATTCAGAACATAGTTAGCATAACGAAATTCAACTAGCCGAGCTTATCAGATTCTTTGAGAATTCCTTAATTGCTATTAAGTAAACTGCTCTAGAGTCTGATTAAAATCTTGAACACAAATAGACACTTCATAATATACCATGTTTATCAGCTAAAAGGTTAATCAAAGAGAACACACCTCTTGAATGAGCTTTTGATCCTTCTTGATGAAAATCTCCTTTAATAATATGAG
This sequence comes from Vicia faba, assembly GCA_948472305.1. Classification (NCBI taxonomy): domain Eukaryota; kingdom Viridiplantae; phylum Streptophyta; class Magnoliopsida; order Fabales; family Fabaceae; genus Vicia; species Vicia faba. The sequence goes on from CATIWC010000399.1 coordinate 157,874, forward strand.
TAGCATGATTTCTACTGGAGTTGCTCAGCTCAGACATAATTAGTATTTAAGATTTGAACTTCTTCCATTGGGTGCTAAGACTAATACATGTATATTCTATTATCTTTGGTTAATTACTTCAGTTTGTTCATCTAGCTAATTTTCAAATGCCACTTTGTTCTAACAATGATATTTTGGATGAGCCGAAGAAACCAGAGAATTAATAGAATCCTTAGCCATAATCTGTCCATTGTGGCTCTTTCCAAAATCCACACTTGCTTCCCCTTTTAGTGTTGGGATTTGGAATGTATGCCTTCTTTCTTTTATATCTAATAGTCAGCCATTGTCCTAGCATTAGAATTGTAGCATTGTCTCTTCTTTTAGGCATATCTATATCAAATATAATTTGAGATCTAGGCATCCATACTCTTATGGGTGCTATGTGGTTAGTTCTAACGGGTTTTTTCTTGTATTCTGTGTTTCCTGGTAGTAATGCCTAGGCTTAATCCATACTTTTAGTTTATAAAAGTTTTGTCTTGGATGAGTCTTGACATAAGTTTATGAATCCTTCAAAATCTTTGGTTCATATGTCATTTGTTCTGGTTTCTTGAAAACCTTTGACTTGTAGGTCATTGGCTCTAAATTCCTTAGAATATTTGAATTTTGAACTTTAGGTTATGAAGTGATCTGAATCTTTGATCTCTGATTCTTGGGAACCGAGTTCTTCAATACCTTTAACTTTGAATTCACAGGTGAATATTTAGTCAGTTCTTTTGAATCATTATCTTGGGTTCTGACTGGGTCAGATTCTTACCCTTATTAGAAGTAGGCACAAAATAAGTTTAAGCATTGTTTTAACACTGCTTGAAGAAGAATGATCTAAAGGTTTCTTTAGAAGCTGAACTTTGAAGCATTCTCCATTAAAACCAAGACCTTCTATTTTGCTTTTACTTACTCCATAGATCATGGAAGCAAATTTAGTTCTCTCAAGACCTGTTGTGATAAAGCTTTGAAGAGCTATCTCATGCTCCTCTATAGATTTTTCAGAAGTTTTATCTAAGATAACCTTATGATCTTTTTCAAGAGTTTCAAATTTGTCTTGAGACATTTTTAATTCTTCCTTTAAAAGATCATTATCTCTCTTTAAGATTTTCATTTGTCTTGCTTTATCTTTGAAACAACTCATGAGGTCTTGAATGATGGAAATAATATCAAAACGAGATAGGTTAGAAAATACCTCATTTTCTTTTATCTAATTGTGAACCAGGGCATGATTCATATTCTATATCAGATGAGTTGAGAGCCATCAATTCCATATTTGCTTATCCTTCATATTTGTCAGAACTTCCTTCATTATCAAGTTCATCCCATGTTGCCATGAGACTCTTCTTGAATTTTTTCCTGAGGATGTACTTCTAGAAGCTTCCTTTATTTGACTTGCCTTTCTGTAGATCAGGACTACCATATTTGAAGTGACCAGACTTATTAGAGTTTCAACATATCTTTTGGTCATCTTCTTTGTCTCTAGAACTGGACCCTCTGAAGAAACTTCTTCTCCCAAAGAATCTCTTTTTTCTTCTGGCCAGGTGTTGAAACCTTTTAATGATAAATGAAATGTTTTAATCATCATAGTTATCATCTGAAACTCCTTCATCCGAAGCTTCTTATGATTTACTGACTTTTGAAGATCTGTGAGTTTACCAACCAGACTTCTCAGCAGCTGACTTTAAGGCCACTGGTTTTGACATTTTCACAGGCTCATCTCCATTCAGTTTCATTTTATGGATCTAAAGGTTTCTTGTCATACTTTTAAGACTTATAGTATTCAGATCTTTAACTTCTTGAATAACTATAAGAATTTAGGTCTGAATCTCATAGGAAGACTCCTAAGAATCATCTTGACATGATCTCCTGAAGTATAACTCTTGTTCAAAACTTGAAGGCCAGATACAAGAACTTGAAACATAAAGAACATCGTTTCAAAGTCTTAATCATCCTTCATTTTGAAGAGGTCATACTGGTAAACTAGAAGGCTGGCTTTAGCCTCTTTTAACTTCTGGTTACCTTCATATTAGCTCATAATGAATCAAAGATAGTCTTTGCAATCGACTTATCTATGATTTTTATGTACATAGTGTGAGGTAAAGCATCAACAATAATACCTCTTACTCTGATATTTTCTGTACACTTTCTTTTGAGCTGGTGTGAGAATTTTTTTATCAATCAACCACTCTTAAACCTTTCACCTTAATAATAATACCATCATCAAGGATGTCCCATAGCTCATCATCAAGCCCAATAATGTATGTGTACATTTTTCTCTTCCACCATTCAAAGTGAGTACAATCACCATTGAATACCTGTGCTTTAGAAGAATAGTGACTCTTCTCAAGAGCACTATAATCATGTGGTATACTAGTTCAAGTAACATTACTATCACCAGTATCACTCATCTTAGTATACTTTTCTCTTCGAGATCTTTATATGTACCACTGTTCAGTGTTAAGCACAGATTGTGATCCTATACCAACTAAAGGTGATAAAATACACAAGAAGGGGGTTGAATTGTGTATCTGATAAATTATGCTTTTTCAAAACAAAAACTTTTGAATCTAACCAAGTTCAGATTCAAAGCTAGAGTATGCAGCATCAGAATATTTAAAGTGCAGTAGAAATAAGTAAATCACACACAAAGACTATCATGGTTCCTCTATAACGAGAGTAGTCCAATCCCCTTTCCATGCAAGAGCTTTTCACTATAATCAGAACCTGATTACGACTTGCTTAGACACACCAGTCCATAACTTCCTACTCAACCTCACCAGAAAGATATTTCTTTCCTAAACCAACTATCTAGGACTTCTTTGCTCAATCACACTATAAAGAGACTTCCTTGCCTAAACCAATTGTTCAAGAATTCCATGCTCAAACACTCAGCCTGAGACTTCTTTGCTCAAACACTCAGTTTAAGACTTTTACAAATTCTAAACAAACTGTTTAGGATTACAACAATATGTAATTGATATTCAATCAGAGGTACAAATAATATAGCATAAGAAAAGAACTTGATACTTGAGATTTCTAGGATATACAAGTGTAAGAAGCTCACAAGTATTTGTGAAATACAACAACTATAAGCTATAACTTAGAGTATGAGACAATTCTTGCAATATTATGATTTATGTTGTTGTTCTTGTTGTATTATTTCTTGTTACATCCTTTGAATCATTAGATCCTTATATAGAGGGAACAAAAGAGACGTTGGAAGCTTACTTGCAAAAGTGTCTTTGTTGAAGAAGTAGTTTCCAAGAGAGAGACGTTGGGGTTGGTACAATGAGGATCTTAATCTTCTGAATAATTCTTTATCCATTATGTCTTTCTCAATTAAGGAGTCCATAGGCATGGAGTAGTAGACTGAAGAAATCATATCATTTAGGATTGAGCCTTATGCTAAAAACCTCTAGTTGACTTTCTCCATAATTCTAGCCATTGACAAGATGGAGTTGCTTTTTCAGAGTACGGACAAAAGAGATTTGTACTGTGTTTCCAGCAGAATGCTTGAAGTTCTGTTTGAATCATCAGAGGCAAAGTTAATGTAGCAATTGAGGTTCTAATTGAACTTCAGAAGCTAAAATCATATTCCATTAGAATCTGAATTTACTTGCTTCTTCTTTACATGTTATTAAACAGGTCAAAACCTACTTAATTATAAGCTTAATGATCCTTCATAATTAACCAAACATTATTATACCATATTGTTCTTTAAGTACTTTTCTTATCATCAAAAACCAAGGAGTATGAACATATTTTTTTCCAACAAGATAGGTCAATCTCGTGAGGGCGAGATGACATAGGAAGCCCCAATCCCAACAAAGAAAAAGAGGCATACATTGTAGAGGGTAGTAAAGTTGCACTCTACACGATCAACACAATAGCAAGAGGATTCACCCGGGGCGAGGAGACTAGCTTCTCCCGCAGAAGGTTCGCCTGCAAAATCTTAAACATAGAAGACCTCCCCGACATCAAAGGTAAAAATTAAGCCCGAGAGCCAGAAGCCACAATAGCCTTCTTTAAAAAAGATGTAGATGACATCCACTCTCACAATGATAACCCCATGGTCATTACCGTCAGATGTGATGAATGAGAGATTAAAAGAGTTCTCATAGACTAGGGGAGTTTTGTAGACATTTGTATTGGGAGGTGTAACACGGTGGGATAACTGACTTGGGTGTTTTGTGTTTGTTCTCAATTGTTGCGGATAGCAAGAGTCGCCACCGAATTTTCTTTTATCCAAATAAAGGAAACGGTGAAAAGAATAGTGTTGTACCCCAAAATTTTCCCTCCTATTTTTCCACAAGAAATCACAGCTTCGGGCTTTTCTTGACTTTTCAGATTGGCATAAGAATCAGTCAAACAGACTTTTTCTTATCAGTCTATCCAAATTAGGGTTTTCATGGACTCTGGAACAGTTCAAGCAGATTATTAGGGTTTGGTTGAGTTTGGCTCAGGGTTTGATCAGGCAGGCGCTTCTTTGACAATAAATCAAGAACTAGGGTTTGTGCGCGCATTCTCAGAAAGAATTAATTCTATAGTTCTTTTCAATTTACTCTGAGATATGAGCTGAGGCATTTGAATTGAGAACTTGTAGTGTTTGGTATAATCAATAAAAGAAAAGACATGTGGACGTTTGTTTGATTAACTGTGCATTGCTTATGTTTAATTGGGACGCCGGGTTTATTATTGATTGCAAGACTACAGTGTTTGTTAATTATTTATTTTATCTAAGTTAGAATAATTGGATCTACTTCCAGTTATTTTAATTCAAGAAAGCTTAAATAATTAAATAAACAGTTGAAATAAAAGAGATATCTGACAATAAAAAGACTTTTATTTATTTTTAATTATTTGTACAAGTGTTATTTAAATACAGTAATTATTTACAAGTATTTATAATAATATTTATTAAAATGATTAAAAGTAAAATAAAATTGCATCCTAATTTTCCTAAGTCTTCATCTTCTACTGATGCTCCCCATTGCTCAATTGATTTTCATCTGCAAAAACAAAAAAAAAAGTCAAATGCAGATGAAATAAAAAAGCAGACAGTTAATCATAAAAAAGCTCATCATTAAAAGTGACTGGCCAGAATCAGTTGTTCACCCTCTCTGCAAATCACAAGAAATACTCTTGGTTCACAAAGAGGGAAAGAGAGATATGCTTGCAAAAAATATGAAATGCACAAGGCTACTGAATATGCCAAATACGAATGTTGCAAAGTCCAAATGGAATAAACGAACAAAGTTGTCAACAAATTGCAAACTGTACATGGCAAACTAAGTTACCAAGAGATGTCAACCAAACTGAAATGCCAAAACAAAACCAAATTGCATTGTTCAAAATGTCAACAAAGCTGTCAGACTGTCAAAAGGCTGTTAACAAATATCAAAGCAATGCAGAAAATCTGGGACAAGTACAAGATGCAGAAACAATGCAAGCAACATTTCAAATTCATCATTTTCCAGCCACACTTTTTCAGAGCAAGTACAGATTTAAACAATATAATATGTTTTTTATCTGTGGAGAGAGAAAGAGAGAGAGAAGTGGAGAGGCTTACAGGCTTAGGCTTAAAGGATATAAACAAAGGATATCAGAACAAGCAAGAGAGAGGCAGAATATCACAAAAACAAGAACCACATAACAAAAACTACAAACTGTTGCATAACACAAAGAGTCTTCCTCAAGTCTTAACCTGCTTCAAACAAACCAAAGTCCTGAAACCTGGTTCAAGACACAAACCTCAAAGCTTGTAAACTCTCAAACCTGCCTTAAACATTCAAACACCTCAAAACCTGTTACATAACAATGGCCACAAAACTAAATTAGAAGCTTGCAACCCCAGCCTGTCAAAAACAAGCAGCTTGCCTAAAGCCTTAACCTGCATAAACCTCAAACAAAATTCCAAATTGTTCAAAACCTACTACAGGATGAAAGCCTGAAGCAAACTCACAAACAAAACCTTCGTTCAGACAGGCACATAACAGAAATAACACAAAACTCATAACCTGTCAAACTACACAAGCGTCATCCTGCATAAACAAGCCTGAAGCCTAAACCTTAAGTTTTCAAAAAGCCAGCATATCACAAACAAAGCCTGTCAAAACTATCTTCAAGCCAGAAAAGCCAATCCAAACAACCATCATCCAACATCCAAGCCACAATTTCCAAACTCTCAGAACTAATGTTCATCATTGAGTAACCAGTCCAAAAGAGAGAAAGAGAATCAGAATAAGGCAACAACAACAATATTCAGAATCAACAGATCAATAACAACTGAAGCAACAACAACCCTCAGAGCTAGGCTCATCACAGGGTCCAACAATAACAAAAACAATACTCAGATTCCAAGCATCATCATCATACAGAAGCATTCAAAAGAGGAAAAGAAGCAACTGTTATGAGGTTTTCAGAGAAGCTCATCACAAAACCATCAAAAAGTAAATAATACCAGGAATACCAGCAAAGCCCACAACATCATATTCTTCCGTCCGACCGCCTGAGGACGCCCCCTATCCATTTCTCCTCCTCCATTTCCAAAAGCCAAACGAAGGTATAATTCTTCTGCCCTTTTCTTTCACACCTCACACAATAATAATAATAATCAAAGATCAGAAATTGTCAAAGATTAAAAAACATGTGAAACTTGAAACGCTAAAGCGTAAGACGAACAGAAATGGGAAATCATTACCTTACAACATCGCCTTGCTAGACCATGGAGGGAGGAGGAGACGGACGGTGGCGCCTAGTGGCCATGGACGAAGAGTTCGTTCAGAAAGCCTTGCTCAGGAAAGACGAAGAGGAGAAGAAGATGAGCGGCGCCGCTCTAGCCTGTAAACCCTTGTTTCTGAACAAACTCATTCAACCCTAAAACAAAATTGTCAAAACCACCTTGGGCCGGTTCCCCCCACAAGAAGCCCCAAGCCCAACTAAATCTAGCACCAGACCCCTCCTTTCAGCGTGCATACCCCCCTTTTTTGTTTCTCTTTCAAATTTTGTTTTGGGCCAAGAGCCAATTCTAGGGCCCATTCAACTTTTTTTTTATTCTTTATACTCTTAAATCAATCCTTTTTTATTTTATCACTTTATTTCTTTTGTAAATAAAATAATACATTAACTCTTTTTTATATAAAACTTTCTTAATTACTTTTTTATTTTAGTTAGTATAATTAAAAATACATAAGAATAAAATTTGGAGTTAAATAATTTTCTTGTATATAAAACATTAAAAGATACATAGATAATTAGTTCGTTTTAAGTTAAATACTTTTTTCTTTAAAACCTTTTTGTTTATATAACATTAACTAAAATGTATAAATATTAGTCTTCTTTAACTTAAAACATTTTTCTTTAGAACATTTGTTTGTACATATTTAACAAAAACACAAAAAAGAATAAATACTTACTTAATAATATATTAGGTTAACATTTTTATCTTGTAAATAATCACATACACTTTCACAAATACTTTTGATACATTGCTTTTTATTCTTGTACATTGATACATGTTACATTGAGAATGCGATTCGATTTGGTTGTAAATATTATTTGGACACTACAATCCTGATAAGACTCATCCCCATTTGTAAATATTTGTACCCCCATTCCCGGATACTTATTTGTAATAGCTTAGACTTTAAATTCCCGCAATTTATCGCTTTCTATATACTGTATAGTAACTAGGGTTTGTATGCGAATATTTAAAATCAACCGCTAGACAACCTAATACAAAGACAAATGCATGATAATCAATACACCATTCACACTTGCACCCTTAGGGTTACTCCACTTGTTGCCTTCAAAAAAATGGGCCATGCTTGCATGTTGAGTTTCTTTGGCAAAATAAAACAAATCAAATGATCATAGTCCCTCGATGACGCTTTCTCAAGTTGCCTAAAAAATGATCAAAGTCCCTTAGAGAAAAAATTGCCAAAGACACTTGGCACTATTGCATTCATGGTCTAAACGATGACCCGCGCCCGTCCCGTTAACATCCTAACACAAGATTATCCACCAAATACAATGGTGGAACAATACTGTTAAAAGGGTTAAAACATAGGAAAGATCTTTGAGAAATTTAGGGTAGATAGCTCTTGGTTACTTGATCAATCTTGCAAAACACACTTGCCTACTTTCAAAACACACTCCACAACACACTTTCAAAACAACTTTCAAAAACCTTGAAACATCTTTTCAAAAAGACAAACACCTTTTGTAAAACATTCGAGTAAAGAATTGTTACAAGGGTTGCCTAGACAAGGCATCTTTTTCAAAACATTTTCAAAACCACGCACACAAAGCAGCATTTCAAGCAATTGAAAGCACCATTTCAAACAATTGAAAATGCAAGGCAAGTGATCTAAGCAAGTAACTAAGAGCCCATGGATAATCATGGATAGAAAGGGTGCTAATACCTTCTCTTTCTATAATCTACTCCCCGAACCCAAGAAAACATCTCAAAGGTTTTTCCTGTGCTTTTTAACCTTTCCTTAGGATAAAATAAAAAGTCGGTGACGACTCTTGCAAAACCAAAACATTTGCGAAAACAAACGCAAAACCAAAGTCAGTTCTCCCACCGTATCACAGAACTGGCGACTCTGCTGGGGAGAATTTAAAAGTGGGGTTACCTTAGGGTTTAGATCACCTTTACATATTTGCTTTGATTGCTTTGATTGCTTTACTTTTTGGGTCCTTGTTTGGGTTTGTTGTAAATCCTACACCCGGATTTGGGGCACCTTCTTAGGTAAATAGCAATAAAACTGTGAGGGAACTGTGCGGGGTATACCGACATGGTTGAAGCAGTAAGCTATGTTAGTGTGACATATTTGTGAGTACCAGTAACCCTTGAGTTCAATCAAGGAGAGTACGGGGTCTCTGAGTGATGTCATGAAGCACTAACGAACTCTTAGAACCTTAATTGACCATCTTAGCCTTTTTAGGGGTAGTGAGATGACCGACTTTGGTGCAGTCCGAAGTTGGTAGATACTCGATACTACACTCATTGAGGGTTATTTTCTTGGAATATTTTGGTCGCCAGTTAAGTGGCTAAACCAAAACAATGAACACAGAAAACAATCCAATGATATTGAGCTCCTTAGAACCCGGTTTCTATGTTAGGACAGGATGAGCCAACTAACTTCAAGAGGGTACTTACCTACAACCCCCGTGCAAACCTAAACCTAAGGACTTGTTTGCTTTGTGTGAATATGATTATCTATATATACACTTACTTTCTTTTTGCATACATGTACATAACATCATGACATCATACCATAGCATTTTCAATAACCATTTCAAGGATCTCGAGGGTTCTTTTGATGCAGAGTCACGTTGAATCAGACGTCTACCAAAAGGGGCAATAGGTTTTCTCCTCTAAACAAATGCCATCAAAGATCAAGTGCAACAACTTGAATCAGGGGCTATGACCCACTTGACATGGTGAGCTTGATTCTTGTGGAAAGACATCCACCGGTGCAAAGTTCTCCAATCAAAGATCAAAGTTCAACCTCTAACTTTCTCTCGTGTTTACCCCAAGAGATCCTTGAAAACATGCATCCACATGTCATGCATTACATCATAACAATTTCTTCTTTTCAGGTTTCCTTACTCTCCTACTGTTTATTTCAGTAAGAGATGGCTCTAGAGAGGACTGTCAAGGATATCCAGGACCAAAATGCCCAACTTCAAGAGATGTTCTTGAACCTGTCCTTGGGGCAAGAAGAAGTGAAAGCTCTCCTCACAAGGGGAATAGTCCAGGGGAATTATGAAGGAAAATTGCGACCAAAAGCGCAGCGGAATTTAAATTTTTCCTTTAGCGATCCTTACGAATGAGCATGGTCAGTGATATAAATATTTACCTCTTGTGGCGATTCAGAACTTTGATGTTGTGATCACGAGCGTTGATGAAGAACAACGCCTCTACTCAGTCCACATGAACAGATCGCTTTCGGTCACAGTGCTAGCTGATCACGAACGGAAACCTTGAGTGAGAGAGAGAGAGAGTCAAAAACGAAAATGCATCAAGTAAAAAAGCTTCATCATAAGGGATCTATTTATAGAATCACTCGTGTGGGCTACAAGCTAAAAGCCCAATTAAGGCTATAAGCTAAAAGCCCAATTAAGCTTATGGACATCATACCTTATGATGTACCATATATCACTTATCCACGTGGTACCTTACCACTTTTCGTATTACACTTAAGTGCACCGTACCTTATGGTGTTCCTTATTTATTCTATCTCTCATCAACCTGTCCTTATCTGTGTGACCCTGTAGGTTTTCGCGACGTTGGCAATTATATTAAATCACACATTTAATATAATAAACAGTGAGCGGTATCTAGCAACACATCACTGTTACCCAAGTCACGAAAATGTCATGTGATCTGACCAAACCTTTTCCGTGATAATATTTGTGTTGTGCAATTACCCTTTTGCCCTCATGTCTATATTGAACACAAGGCATACACTGTGTCACCCTTGTCCAGTTCAATATTGGGCCCTTAGACATTTATCCTGTTATGCAGGATGAGCAAATTCCATCTAGGTCACTCATGTCCCTTAGCATGCTTTGTGAAGTACCCATCAACCGTCTTTACAGTCATCCAGTTACGGATGACGTTTGATCAGCAATAAAGTACTTGACTCTACATCTAGGGTCCATAGTGGTTTCAGGTCGAAGGGTGGTATACACCATTATCATCATGAGAATAACTTATGACACTTTGCATAACATTCTATGTAGTATTCTCATAGCGGGTCAATCCAGTATAAATATTACTCCTAATATTCATACCTATGTCAAGACTTGATAACTCCTTATCTATGATCCATGAGATGTGATCATCAATCTATCTTCATAATAATCTTAATGCTTTAATGTTATCCCACTTCACATTAAAGCTTGACTACGGATACTTTAAGAATAGTGTCTTATGTTTAATGGGATCTCATGATTAAGTCACACTTAACATTTCATTAAACAAATAAACCATTCTAGGGACTTTATTATTTTGGAAAGCAAACATAATAAAGAAATGCCTTTTATTATTAATAAATAATTCGATACAAGTACCAAAAGTATTAGCCTATAGGGCTTACACCAACAAATTCAAGCAATGCCAGAAGTGTTCAGTTGGAAGAACTTCAGTTTGAGCTGACTGCCATGAGGATCCAAATGACGGGACAACTGGTGGGCCAGATGGCTCTCATCCAGGACTTGGCTCAAAGACAAAAGGAGCTCAGGGTTCTCGTCAACCAACTGCTTCGGGACAACCAAGTGGGGCAAACATCTGAGGTTGAAGAGCAAGTCACCACTCAACCCCCCTCAAGACAAGAAGACAAGGGAAAGGCTCCTCTATTTACTTCAGGGTCACAAGCCCATCAACAACCTCGCCAGTGTCAACAGGGTAATCGGCGTAAGCAAAATACGTCGGGAAGACAGTTCACTGAGACTGACATACCGTCATCTCTAATACTGGAGCGCTTGTTAGAGGTCAATCTGACTGCTTTGAGGGATCCTATTCAGAAGCCCAATACCTCCGCTCCTAGCTATCGTCCCGACGCTTTTTGTGTATACCACTCCTATAGCTCGGGACATGACACCGACGACTGCTGGGCCTTGAAGAACAAGATTCAAGATCTGTTTGACATTGGGGTGCTGAGATTCATGCCAGATGGTGAGATGAAAATCTTCCGTTAAGGAGTTCTCCATCTGAATTGACAAGGCTCGAACTGAGAGGCTTTTGTTTCATTTGAATTTCCAAGTTGTAATCTCTTTGTTATTCAAACAATTATCTGTTGATGTCAAACTTTGTTTCATTAATGCATTGCATATGTTTGTCTTGAATTCATCCATTCATTTTCACTACTCTTATGTTTTCTTTATGATATTTAACTCTTGATAAAAAGCTACAAGCCTTTAGAGGGAGGATGACGAAACAATACCATAATCTCATACAGTATGCTTTTGAACAGACCTTGCTGATGATGTACAGGCATTTCTTTCAATTCCCAAACACTGGAGTTATAAGGAAGATAATCCCTAGTCAACCCCTTCGAGCCAAAGAAGTAGGAGTTTTCTGTTCTAAACAAATTGAAACCTTTGATTTAAACCTGGGGCATGGTAATCTCTCAGTTAATTCAAAAAAAAATATGCGCATTGAAGTCGCAAACTCTCAGTTCGTAATACAACGAACGACATCAAAAAAGAAAGCATTCCTTTGGAATCAAAAGACAGTGATGGTTCCCTATCTCATAGGCAGTCGTTATGTATAAAAAAAAAAGAGAGCCCACTGAGCCAAAACATATAAAGGAGGCTTAAGAAAGCTGGGGCATCCCGCTGTCTGTAATCTCGAAAACAGGAACAGTCAGGCAAAAGTTAGGGATAACAAATCAAAAGAACGAGGTCATTACAAATCCTCAACAACATGAAAAATGTTGCAGAAATGACGACTGCCTTCCCAATAAATTCAATTGGTGAACCATCACCCAAAAGTCGTTCCAAACTCGAATAGAGTGCGACGCGCAATTGACTGAGTTTAGGATTGAAGAACATCACGAAGAGCGGGTGGGTACAAATATACTTTGAGCCTTTATCCTTTGTTTCTTAAACCGTGAACCAAGCCACGTTACAACCCTTCAAAAGTCCTAATTGAAGCACGGGTTAGTTCGAAAGCATACTGTTACAAAAGGTATCCTGACTCCTGTAAGGCTTTGCCCTAAATCTTGTGTTGAATTTGTCTTACAAAAAGTTTTCTGCTAAAAAACGCATTTTTCAAAACTTCGAGACCAGCATAAACTTTGCACTATTTGAATATCATTGTTTGCACATGGTTATTTGTTTAACAGCGAAGAAATTCATACAGCGAATGTTCGGAGGAACGAAAACTCTCTCAGTGAATAAAATCACTTCAAAAAGGATGACACTTCCATTGACAAATCTCCTATCAACAAGGGGGGGTGACATGTCATTATCCAGCACACCTGGGGAAGTCCAGTCGAGATCTTTCAAAGCTCAATTAACCTGGGGCAGTCTAGTCAAGGTTTCAACAGATCTTTCAAAGTTCAGTTAACCTGGGGCAGTCCAGTCAAGATTTCAACAAATCTCTCAAAAGTTCAGTGAACTTGGGGCAAGTCTCCTTCATCATCAGTTGGGGCATTCGAATGTCAAAAGTGTTCAACAATTCCTTCATCACCTGTTGGAACATACAGTTTCAGATACGCTCCAGACACGGTAGCCATTCTGTCACTCATTCAGATCCTAGTTACAGTTTCAGATACACTCCAAACAAGGAAGTCATTCTGCTACTCATACAAATATCAACTCCAAGATACAGTTTCAGATACGCTCCAAACACGGTAGCCATTCTGTCACTCATTCAGATCCTAGTTACAATTTCAGATACACTCCAAACAAGGAAGTCATTATGCTACTCATACAGATCTCAACTCCAAGTTACAGTTTCAGATACACTCCAAACAAGGAAGTCATTCTGCTACTCATACAGATCTCAACTCCAAGATACAGTTTCAGATACGCTCTAGACACGGTAGCCATTCTGTCACTCATTCAGATCCAATTACAGTTTCAGATACACTCCAAACAAGGAAGTCATTCTGCTACTCATACAGATCTCAACTCCAAGATACAGTTTCAGATACGCTCCAAACATGGTAACCATTCTGTCACTCATTCAGATCCTAGTTACAATTTCAGATACACTCCAAACAAGGAAGTCATTCTGCTACTCATACAGATCTCAACTCCAAGTTACAGTTTCAGATACACTCCAAACAAGGAAGTCATTCTGCTACTCATACAGATCTCAACTCCAAGATACAGTTTCAGATACGCTCCAGACACGGTAGCCATTTTGTCACTCATTCAGATCCAGTTACAGTTTCAGATACACTCCAAACAAGGAAGTCATTCTGCTACTCATACAGATCTCAAGTCCAAGATACAGTTCCAGATACGCTCCAAACATGGTAGACATTCTGTCACTCATTCAGATCGAGTTACAGCTTCAGATAAACTCTAAATAAGGAAGTCATTCTGCTACTCATACAGATCTCAAGTCCAAGATACAGTTTCAGATACGCTCCAAACACGGTAGCCATTCTGTCACTCATTCAGATCCAGTTACAGTTTTAGATACACTCCAAATAAGGAAGTCATTGTGCTACTCATACCGATCTCAAGTCCAAGATACAATTTCAAATACGCTCCAAACACGGTAGCCATTTTGTCACTCATTCAGATCCTGTTACAGTTTCAGATACACTCCAAACAAGGAAGTCATTCTGCTACTCATACAGATCTCATCTCCAAGATACAGTTTCAGATACGCTCCAAACATGGTAGCCATCCTGTCACTCATTCACAATATCAGACCACCGCGAAGCCTGGATTACAACCAGGTAGTGGTATCTCCTAAGAGCAAGCTATGAAGCCCGGATTCGACCGGATAATAGTTTAATCCCCAACAAGTTATTGTGAAACCTGGATTACGACCAGATAGCAATACAAGTTATTGTGAAACCTGGATTACGACCATATAGCAATACAAGTTTCTGTGAAGCCTGGATTACGAGCAGATAGCAGCCAAGAATACTACGAAGCCTGGAGTCGACCAGATAGTGGTATATCTTTAACCTAAGCCGTGAAGCCCGGATTTGACAGGATAATAGCTTAACAAGCTATTGTGAAGCCTGGATTACGACCAGATAGCAATACAAGTTTCTGTGAAGCCTGGATTACGACCAGATAGCAGCCAAGAATACTACGAAGCCTGGAGTCGACCATATAGTGGTATATCTTTAACCTAAGCCGTGAAGCCCGAATTTTACCGGATAGCAGCTTAACAAGCTATTGTGAAGCCTGGATTACGACCAGACAGCAGTCAAGAATACTACGAAACCTGGAGTCGACCAGATAGTGGTATATCTTTAACACAAGCCGTGAAGCCCGGATGTGACCGGATAACAGCTTAGCAATTTCTGTGAAGCCTGGATTACGACCATATAACAGTTAACCTTCAAGAATGAAGACTCTCATCCTTAAAACCTCAGAAGATTGGTATACTCCCAGTTTCTGACCGTTAACAGCATGAAGATTCTCATCATCTCAGAAGATTGGTATACTCCCAATTTCTGACACTCAAGAGTGAAGACTCTCATCCTTAAAACCTCAGAAGATCGGTATACTCCCGATTTCTGACTGTTAACAGAATGAAGACTCTCATCCTTAAAACCCCAGAAGATTGGTATACTCCCAATTTCTGACCCCCAACAGAATGAAGATTCTCATTCTCAAAGTGGCGTATAACCCAAGTTCCAGATTAATACCTGTAACAAGCCAGGAAAATATCTGTGGACGACTGATTGTAGACCAACACCTGTAACAAGCCAGGAAAACTATCTACAGGAAGAGATTGAAGATTAATACCTGTAACAAGCCAGGAAAACTATCTTTCTTTCTCAGGTCAGAAATTAATACCTGAAACCAGCCAGGACAACTATCTCATCGACCAACCTTTTCAAGATCCCAGATCAATACCTGCAGCAATCAAAAGATTCTTGCAATCCCCATCGGAGCTAAAACTTCCAACTATCAATCCCCAAGCAGAATGAAGACTCTCATTCTCAGTTCCTCACAGGATATTCAGATGTTCCCCAGTTAAGATCTCCTCAAGACAGGAATCCCCAGTAGATTGGCATACAACCCAAACTCCTGATTCCCCAACGGTGGTCCCAGGACTTCTCATTTTCAACAATCAAAGGATTTTCAATCCCCTGCAGCAGTCAAGGATTTACTTTCCCCGACAGCAGTCATAGATTGCATTATCTAGGATTCATCTATCCTCAGCAAGACAGCTCATCAGCTTACATGCACATTCATCACATTCATATCATAAACATTGATATAACATACATTTCATCATGCATCATGACATTGCATACAACTAACTCTTTACCTTTTCAGGAAAGATCAGTCAACAATCAAAGATCATCATCTTCCGAGATTCTTTCTAGAAATAGTTCAGATGTGACCCAGACACGGCGACATTCTGATACTTATTCCAGATTCACCCAGAGATAGTTCAGATGTGACCCAGACATGGCGACATTCTGATACTTATTCCAGATTCATCCAGATGCAGTTTTACACGGACTCATCATCAGGAAACCCTGCACCGGTTCCTTCTCAAAATCCCAGATGCAGTTTTACACGGACTCATCATCAGGAAACCCTGCACCGGTTCCTTCTCAAAATCCCAGATGCAGTTTTACACGGACTCATCATCAGGAAACCCTACACCGGTTCCTTCTCACTCCAAGACTTCTGAAAACAGTTTACGGGTTCTCCAGACACGGATGTTAACCTATCGCTTATTCAGATTCTTCAACTTTTGAAAATAGTTTATGGACGCTTCCCAACAACGGATGCTGCTCTATTGCTTATTCAACTCCAAGACTTCTGAAAACAATTTACGGGTTCTCCAGACACGGATGTTAACCTATCGCTTGTTCAGATTCTTCAACTTTTGAAAACAGTTTACGGACGCTTCCCAACAACGGATGCTGCTCTATTGCTTATTCAACTTTAAGACTTCTGAAAACAGTTTATGGATTCTCCAAACACGGATGTTAATCTATCGCTTGTTCAGACTCAATTTTTGAAAACAGTTTACGGACGCTTCCCAACAACGGATGCTGCTCTATTGCTTATTCAACTCCAAGACTTCTGAAAACAGTTTACGGATTCTCCAAACACGGATGTTAATCTATCGCTTGTTCAGACTCAATTTTTGAAAACAGTTTACGGACGCTTCCCAACAACGGATGCTGCTCTATTGCTTATTCAACTCCAAGACTTCTGAAAACCGTTTACGGATTCTCTAAACACGGATGTTAATCTATCGTTTGTTCAGACTCAATTTTTGAAAACAGTTTACGGACGCTTCCCAACAACGGATGCTGCTCTATTGCTTATTCAACTCCAAGACTTCTGAAAACAGTTTACGGATTCTCCAAACACGGATGTTAATCTATCGCTTGTTCAGACTCAATTTTTGAAAACAGTTTACGGACACTTCCCAACAACGGATGCTGCTCTATTGCTTATTCAACTTCAAGACTTCTGAAAATAGTTTACGGGTTCTCCAGACACGGATGTTAACCTATCGCTTGTTCAGATTCTTCAACTTCTGAAACCAGTTTACGGATTCTCCAAATACGGATGTTAATCTATCGCTTGTTCAGATTCTTCAACTTCTGAAAACAGTTTATGGATTCTCCAAACACGGATGTTAATCTATCGCTTGTTCAGACTCAACTTTTGAAAACAGTTTACGGATGCTTCCAGATACGGATGTCAATCTATTGCTTATTCAGACCCCCAGCTCAGGGATTTTCCAAAACATGGATACCTTTCTGATACTCATCCACTCACCAACGACGTACAATTCAACAAACATTTCCAGATGGCATCTCTAAGCCCATCCTCCTACCAACAACTTCCAGATGGCATCTCTAAGCCCATCACTAAATGACATCTTTAAGCCCATTCCCTCTACCATCACATCACCGAGTGCAAATTTTTGGGCACTCTAGTGTCCAATCTGCTTTTACCTTGGAGTCGCGAACGACAAACTTTCCGATCTAACTCTTCAGGTTCAAGAAGATTGAACAGGGGCAACTGTTGTACCCCAAAATTTGCCCTCCTATTTTTCCACAAGAAATCACAGCTTCGGGCTTTTCCTGACTTTTCAGATTGGCGTAAGAATCAGTCAAACAGACTTTTTCTTATCAGTCTATCCAAATTAGGGTTTTCATTGACTCTGGAACAGTTCAAGCAGATTATTAGGGTTTGGTTGAGTTTGGCTCAGGGTTTGATCAGGAAGGCGCTTCTTTGACAATAAATCAAGAACTAGGGTTTGTGCATGCATTCTCAGAAAGAATTAATTCTATAGTTCTTTTCAATTTACTCTGGGATATGAGCTGAGGCATTTGAATTGAGAACTTGCAGTGTTTGGTATAATCAGTAAAAGAAAAGACATGTGGACGTTTGTTTGATTAACTGTGCATTGCTTATGTTTAATTGGGACGCCGGGTTTATTATTGATTGCAAGACTACAGTGTTTGTTAATTATTTATTTTATCTAAGTTAGAATAATTGGATCTACTTCCAGTTATTTTAATTCAAGAAAGCTTAAATAATTAAATAAACAGTTGAAATAAAAGAGATATCTGACAATAAAAAGACTTTTATTTATTTTTAATTATTTGTACAAGTGTTATTTAAATACAGTAATTATTTACAAGTATTTATAATAATATTTATTACAATGATTAAAAGTAAAATAAAATTGCATCCTAATTTTCCTAAGTCTTCATCTTCTATTGATGCTCCCCATTGCTCAATTGATTTTCATCTGCAAAAAAAAAAAGAAGTCAAATGCAGATGAAATAAAAAAGCAGACAGTTAATCATAAAAAAGCTCATCATTAAAAGTGACTGGCCGGAATCAGTTGTTCACCCTCTCTGCAAATCACAAGAAATACTCTTGGTTCACAAAGAGGGAAAGAGAGATATGCTTGCAAAAAATATGAAATGCACAAGGCTACTGAATATGCCAAATACGAAGTTGCAAAGTCCAAATGGAACAAACGAGCAAAGCTGTCAACAAATTGCAAACTATACATGGCAAACTAAGTTACCAAGAGATGTCAACCAAACTGAAATGCCAAAACAAAACCAAATTGTATTGTTCAAAATGTCAACAAAGCTGTCAAACTGTCAAAAGGCTGTTAACAAATATCAAAGCAATGCAGAAAATCTGGGACAAGTACAAGATGCAGAGGAAAGAAACAATGCAAGCAACATTTCAAATTCATCATTTTCCAGCCACACTTTTTCAGAGCAAGTACAAATTTAAACAATATAATATGTTTTTTATCTGTGGAGAGAGAAAGAGAGAGAGAAGTGGAGAGGCTTACAGGCTTAGGCTTAAAGGATATAAACAAAGGATATCAGAACAAGCAAGAGAGAGGCAGAATATCACAAAAACAAGAACCACATAACAAAAACTACAAACTGTTGCATAACACAAAGAGCCTGCCTCAAGTCTTAACCTGCTTCAAACAAACCAAAGTCCTGAAACCTGGTTCAAGACACAAACCTCAAAGCTTGTAAACTCTTAAACTTGCCTTAAACATTCAAACACCTCAAAAACTGTTACATAACAATGGCCACAAAACTGCATTAGAAGCTTGCAACCCCAACCTGTAAAAAACAAGCAGCTTGCCTAAAGCCTTAACCTGCATAAACCTCAAACAAAATTCCAAATTGTTCAAAACCTACTACAGCATGAAAGCCTGAAGCAAACTCACAAACAAAACCTTCGTTCAGACATGCACATAACAGAAATAACACAAAACTCATAACCTGTCAAACTACACAAGCCTCATCCTGCATAAACAAGCCTGAAGCCTAAACCTTAAGTTTTCAAAAAGCCAGCATATCACAAACAAAGCCTGTCAAAACTATCTTCAAGCCAGAAAAGCCAATCCAAACAACCATCATCCAACATCCAAGCCACAATTTCCAAACTCTCAGAACTGATGTTCATCATTGAGTAACCAGTCCAAAAGAGAGAAAGAGAATCAGAATAAGGCAACAACAACAATATTCAGAATCAACAGATCAACAACAACTGAAGCAACAACAACCCTCAGAGCTAGGCTCATCATAGGGTCCAACAATAACAAAAACAATACTCAGATTCCAAGCATCATCATCATACATAAGCATTCAAAAGAGGAAAAGAATCAACTGTTATGGGGTTTTCAGAGAAGCTCATCACAAAACCATCAAAAAGTAAATAATACCAGGAATACCAGCAAAGCCCACAACATCATATTCTTCCGTCCGACTGCCTGAGGACGCCCCCCTATCCATTTCTCCTCCTCCATTTCCAAAAGCCAAACGAAGGTATAATTCTTCTGCCCTTTTCTTTCACACCTCACACAACAATAATAATAATCAAAGATCAGAAATTGTCAAAGATTAAAAAACATGTGAAACTTGAAACCCTAAAGCGTAAGATGAACAGAAATGGGAAATCATTACCTTACAACATCGCCTTGCTAGACCATGGAGGGAGGAGGAGACGGACGGTGGCGCCTAGTGGCCATGGACGAAGAGTTCGTTCAGAAAGCCTTGCTCAGGAAAGACGAAGAGGAGAAGAAGATGAGCGGCGCCGCTCTAGCCTGTAAACCCTTGTTTCTGAACAAACTCATTCAACCCTAAAACAAAATTGTCAAAACCACCTTGGGCCGGTTCCCCCCACAAGAAGCCCTAAGCCCAACTAAATCTAGCGCCAGACCCCTCCTTTCAGCGTGCATACCCCCCTTTTTTGTTTCTCTTTCAAATTTTGTTTTGGGCCAAGAACCAATTCTAGGGCCCATTCAACTTTTTTTTTATTCTTTATACTCTTAAATCAATCCTTTTTTATTTTATCACTTTATTTCTTTTGTAAATAAAATAATACATTAACTCTTTTTTATATAAAACTTTCTTAATTACTTTTTATTTTAGTTAGTATAATTAAAAATACATAAGAATAAAATTTGGAGTTAAATAATTTTCTTGTATATAAAACATTAAAAGATACATAGATAATTAGTTCGTTTTAAGTTAAATACTTTTTTCTTTAAAACCCTTTTGTTTATATAACATTAACTAAAATGTATAAATATTAATCTTCTTTAACTTAAAACATTTTTCTTTAGAACATTTGTTTGTACATATTTAACAAAAACACAAAAATAAATAAATACTTACTTAATAATATATTAGGTTAACATTTTTATCTTGTAAATAATCACATACACTTTCACAAATACTTTTGATACATTGCTTTTTATTCTTGTACATTGATACATGTTACATTGAGAATGCGATTCGATTTGGTTGTAAATATTATTTGGACACTACTATCCTGATAAGACTCATCCCCATTTGTAAATATTTGTACCCCCATTCCCGTATACTTATTTGTAATAGCTTAGACTTTAAATTCCCGCAATTTATCGCTTTCTATATACTGTATAGTAACTAGGGTTTGTATGCGAAGATTTAAAATCAACCGCTAGACAACCTAATACAAAGACAAATGCATGATAATCAATACACCATTCACACTTGCACCCTTAGGGTTACTCTACTTGTTGCCTTCAAAAAATGGGTCATGCTTGCATGTTGAGTTTCTTTGGCAAAATAAAACAAATCAAATGATCATAGTCCCTCGATGATGCTTTCTCAAGTTGCCTAAAAAATGATCAAAGTCCCTTAGAGAAAAAATTGCCAAAGACACTTGGCACTATTGCATTCATAGTCTAAACGATGACCCGCGCCCGTCCCGTTAACATCCTAACACAAGATTGTCCACCAAATACAATGGTGGAACAATACTGTTAAAAGGGTTAAAACATAGGAAAGATCTTTGATAAATTTAGGGTAGATAGCTCTTGGTTACTTGATCAATCTTGCAAAACAAACTTGCCTACTTTCAAAACACACTCCACAACACACTTTCAAAACAACTTTCAAAAACCTTGAAACATATTTTCAAAAAGACAAACACCTTTTGTAAAACATTCGAGTAAAGAATTGTTACAAGGGTTGCCTAGACAAGGCATCTTTTTCAAAACATTTTCAAAACCACACACACAAAGCACCATTTCAAGCAATTGAAAGCACCATTTCAAACAATTGAAAATGCAAGGCAAGTGATCTAAGCAAGTAACTAAGAGCCCATGGATAACCATGGATAGAAATGGTACTAATACCTTCTCTTTCTATAATCTACTCCCCGAACCCAAGAAAACATCTCAAAGGTTTTTCCTGTGCTTTTTAACCTTTCCTTAGGATAAAATAAAAAGTCGATGGCGACTATTGCTAAACCGAAACATTTGCGAAAACAAATGCAAAACCCAAGTCAGTTCTCCCACCGTATCACAAATAGGAAAGACCTTTGAGAGTATTTTCTTGAGTTCGGTGGGTAGATTATGAAAAGGGAAGGTGTTAGTACCCTTTTTATCCATAGATAACTATGGGCTCTTAGTTTCTTGCTAGATTATTGGTTTTGTTTGAAAGTGTGCTTTGTGGTGGTTTTCGAAAGTATTTTGGAAAAGTGCCTTCGTATAGGCAAACTTTGTAATGATTCTCGTCTCTATAAGAATGTATACAAAGTGTTGGACTTTTAAAAATATTTCATGGAAAGTGTTGGTGCATTTGGAAAGGTGTTTGTGTTTGAAGATGAGCAAGAAACTAAGAACGTTTCTACTTACTCAAAAAGTCTTTGTTCTTTTTCCTCCTTTGATATTGATATCTTACCATTGATTGGTAAGAAGCCTTATCTTTAGATGTAAAAGGACGGGCGTGGGTCATCGTATAGTCATGATAACAATGTTGTGAGATATCTTAGCATTTCTCTTGAGGGACTAAGATCATTTGTAAGACAACATTCAAAGCGTCATCGAGGGATTATGATCTTGTATTTTTGATTGTTTTTGCTAAGACGTCTCACATGCATAACATGACCATTTTTCCTAAGGCAACAAGTGGAGTTAACCCTAGAGGTGCACGTGTGCAAAGTGTGTTTGATTGCATGCATTTTTATTTTTTTGATCAGAGTGGTCTACTTGTTGATTTTATCTTGCCATGCACCCTAATTACTAGCATTTTGTGTAAAGTAAAAGAAAAGGCAGAAAGATAAAATCCTATACTATTACAACCATATTGAATTGCATGAAAATATAAAGGAAAAAATAAAATAATAGCAAGAAAAAGGGTCTTTTCCATTTAGGCAGAAAACCCTTTGATTCTGCACTTTCTGGATCTCTTCGATTTGGCCTGAAAATGTTGAAGGCATGACTTTCGATTGGGGCCTGGAGGCTAGCATGTTGATCCTTTCGAATGGGCCTGGAGTCAGTGTAGGCATGACTTTCGTCTGGGCCGGGAAGTCAGCATGGTGTGCCTTCTGGCTATCTCTTTCGTTTGACCTGGAAGTTAGTGTGAGCAAGTAAGCTTCGATTCACCCTTCTTACTGCTTCTTTTGATCGGGTCTAGGAACTAACGTGAATGTGCACCCTTCGTTTCTCCCTTATTTTTCCTTTGGTTGGACTGTGAAGTAGTATGGGGGCGAAGCTTAAGACTTCATTTCACACATAACTTTTTCTTTAGTTTGAAGTCTATACATGTTAGTCTCAACGTGTACTTGGACAAGAAAAGCATACAAACGAAAGTATAGAAACTAAGAGTGAGCAAATGTTATTTACATGCTTAAAACGAAAGGGTTAAGTTAAAAATGACTTACCTTGCTTGAAGATGGGATATGTGTGTTAGACCTAAGTTACAGCCCTAGATGCTCCTTGATTTGAAGGAAAGAAATAAGTTTGGTGTTTCTTTGACTGGATTCGAAGGAAGCAGAAACAAAAGGTGTGGTCACTTCTAGATTTGAAAGAGGAAATAAACAGGTGTTGTGTTTATTTAGATTATGGGTTTGAGAGTTTATTTAGTATTTGGGAATCTTGAGAGTTTAAGAGTTTTTTTTGAAGATTCTTCCTACACAACAAAGATCTGCCAGCGTTTTCTCTTGTTGCCTCCCCCACCTCCTTTTGATGTGCAAATGGACTCTCTATTTATAGAGAATTTTTTTGGAATGAGCAGCTTTGTGAAAGAATAAAATATAGTTTCTTTGAAAGGCCAACATCCACTTGTGTAAACTTTTTATAATCCCAAGATAAAAGTACTAAAATCAATGGTTTAGATGGGTGGCTCCTAGTTTATAGGGGGAAAATGTGCAGAAGAGACAAGCGCAAGGCTAAAAAACTTTCTAAAAAGGTAGTGATGTCATCAAGAGCAAGTTGGCTTGAAGAACAATTTAATATGAAGTGAGGCATAAGTTGGAGGCCTATGTAGCCTGACTTATGGACAAGTTGACCCTTTGAATAAAATCCTTCATCTTTCCCTAACCTTCGACCAGACTTGTTGTACCCCAAAATTTTCCCTCCCATATTTATCAAAACATTGCAAAAAAAATCTCCAAGTTGCTCAAGGTTGCTCAAAGATTGACCAGACAAGCTATCTCCTAAGGCAGTCTATCCAAAATTAGGGTTTCACATTGCATCAAGATCCTTGAGTCCAAATGAACTAAAATGACCACCATTGTCCTAATATGTTCTCAAGAACATCCATGTCAAATTTCAAGCCTTGCAGAGGAAGTTTGCTCAGTCAATTGCTCAAAGGTCCAAAAATCGACTGTGCTAGGGCAAAAGTCAACTGTGACCCAAATACAGTCAAACTTCAAGATTTTTTGTCAACATTCTCATTTTTAAGTGTATTTCATCATTTGATCAAGGGTTGATCATGATTCATCAAGGATTTCTCAAAATTCATCAAGATTCAAAAGTTGCTAAATTAGGGTTTTGAAGGAAAAGTCAACTCAACTTTGACCAAGCATAACTTTCTCATACTTTATGAGAAATGACCCATCAAAAGCTCATTTTGACGAGGATGCAATTTCCTACAATCCATTTTCATATCCCAAGATCAAAATATGCACTCACAAGAAGTTATGAATTTGGACATTATAGGTCATTTTGAAAAGTCAACAAAAACACCTTTTTTGTCAAAGCTTTTACCTTGAGCATGGAACATCAAATTGAGATGAAACCAAACGGTTTGGTTAGAGGACATATCAAGCTTTCTAAAAAATCCAAGAACACCCTCATAAGGTTAAAATTGAGAGAGATATGCATTGTCAAAGTTGGACAATTTTTGAAAAAATGCATAAAGCAAATATTGACCAAACTTGGATTTTTTCCAAATGGGCCTATCTTTTCAAGTTTGAAACTCATTCCTAACATGGTCCACGACCTCTAAGCCCACCCATACATTTTTCTACTATTTATGCTATTTATTTTGATATTTTATTCATTAAAATTCAGAATTAAATAAATGAATAATGGAAATAATGTAAATTTTGATGTGAATCCATTTTGGGAAAGTTTTATGCTGCTTTATATCAATTGATTTCGTGCATTAACTTTTCAAATATGTCCAGGTTCATCCACATGTGAAAATGGCATAAAATCATCAAATATGGCATTTTTTTCAAATCTTGATCATGGTCTTAAAACACAACATTATGAGGGAGATTCTTTCCATGCTTTCTTGTCTCCTCATTCTCCTCTATAAATATAGAGCCATACAAGCTTGAAATGGAAGAAAATCCTCTCTAAAAAGATCTCAAAAATCTCTCTAAAAGCTCTTCAAAAAGCTCTCAAGAAATCAAAGAATTGGTGCAAGTCATATCTCGAGGTTCCGGTCTCTCTCAATTGACATCAAGCCTCAAACCATCCTCTTGAAGTCCTCAAGAGTCTTACAAGGCCCAAGAGCAATCCATCACACGCCTAACACGCCCCCATTTGACAACACCAGTTTGGTAAAATTTTAAATTTCAAATCTCTAATTTTAATCACATTTTATGGTATGCTAACGTTTGCTTGAGTTTATATAGAACAATTATGGATGTTTGAATCATAGGTTCCACGCAAGAATAAAAAAACACCATAGTTAGAGCATGAAGCTTTCGAAGATTTGGGCCTAGAGATTTCTGATGATTGCACCCCCACATTGCAGGCCTAATTTGCTTTTCTCTAATTCTTTTATATTTATTTTACTAACCCATCAAATTATTTTCTTTTTTATCAAAAAATCACAAAACATTTTTCTATCCAATTAAATTCAAGATATTTATTTTTATTAAAAAAATTAATTAATTTAATTAGGTTATTAATTATTAGACAACTTTAATTTCTTTTTTATATAATTAAAAGTAATTAGAATAAATAGGTTTTATTACTAACTTAATTATTTTATTCCTTGACTAAAATAACAAAAACCCAAAAATATGTCATTTAATTATTTTCAATAATTAATTTAATAACCAATCAATTTTGCATTTAATTTAAAAATCTAATTTCTTTTCTTAAAAAAAATATTAAAAACAACAAAAAAAACATTTTCTTTTTTTAATTAGGATAGAAGGGTCAAAACCCTAATTTCCCGTCGATCTAATTTTTAATCGCGCGTTTTATTATTATTTTGCCTAATTATTGTATCTGCTCACAGTTTGTAATAATTTAATTAGGACGTTTATTTACCTTTACCGCTTTTATTTATTTTTTTACGATATTTAATGTAACTACTCATGGGGTGTAATAGTTTAATTAGGACGTTTATTCTACATTTATCGCTTTAATTTCGAACGGTTTGTTTTTGGCTATGTAAATACCCGAAGCCTTGTAATAGCTTAGTTTAATTTCCGCATTTTAAATTCCGCAAAATATTAACTTGTTAGATGTATGATTTAGGATGCATGACAAGATTGTATGTTTAATCTTAAAATCAAATTAGATCACCCTTAACATGTGCAAAGATAGAAATAACTGAAAACGACACACTCGCACATGCGCACTCTTAGGGTACACTCCACTTGGTTGCCTTCGTACACGGTCATTGAGTATAGGTCGTTTTAGAAGTCGCCCTCTTGTCTAAAAGATCATAGTTGTCTTGAAATGGTTGCCTTGGATATTGTTGCCTCAAACAAATGATCTAAGATATTAGGGTTACCGCTAAGGCGTCCTAACATTGCCTTAGTGACCGTATGTCCCTCATTCGAATTGACCCTTAAACTCCAACAACGGTGCTACGTACTCACTAATAGTAGGATAGCGTTGTCTAAAGGAAATTAGCATAGAACGATTCCTTTTTCGAGTAGGTATATTAGCTCTTAGATACTTGCTCTTTCAAAAACAAAACTTTTTTCACACTTACACTCCTTTTCGAACAAAGTTTTCAAAACACTTCATTACACTCTTGAGGATAGAAGCAAGAGTTAAATCGAAGTCAAAACAAAAACTTTTCAAAACCCACAAGCATAAAGAAAACAATTTTGAAAACAATTGAGCAAGTACCTAAGAGCCCGTGGATAACCACAGATAGAAAGGGTGCTAATACCTTCCCTTTCTATAATCTACCCCCCGTACCTAGAAAATATCGAAAAAGGAATTTTTCTGTGATTTTTTCCTTTCCTTGTTGGATAAAATAAAAGTCGGTGGCGACTCTTACTTACCGCGACATTTTGCGAAAACAAACGCAAAATGCAAACCAGCATTCCAAAAAACAGTTAGTTCTTCCCACCGTATCACAGAACTGGCGACTCTGCTGCGAAAAATGTTAAATAAGTGGGGTGTACCTTAGGATTAGTTCATATTATTTTCAATTGCTTGATTTGTATGCTTTATCTTTGTGGATTTGAATCGAAGTTACTATAGATCCTAACTCGGATCTGGGGGACACCCTTTAGGTAAGTAGCAATAGACTGTGAGGGAACTGTACGGCATAGACCGATACGGTTGAAGCAGTAGCTACGTTGGTGTGGCACTTTAGTTTGTACCTATATCCCTTGTGGCGCAACGAGGAGAATATGGGTCTGCTAAGGAGTCATTAAGCACCAACTGACCTTAGAACCTATAATTGACCAACTTGGCCATAGAAAAGTAGCAGTATGCTACACTCATTGAGACCAAACTCTCGCGATGATTCCGGCCGCAAGAAAAGGTTGCTAAACTGGAATTATGACCGATTGAGGGTGGTCAGTGATATTGAGATCCTCTAGAACCCGGTTACTATTACTAGGACAGGTTGAACCAACTAAACTGAAAGAGGGTAGTACCTAAACTCCATGCCAACCTGAAATTTAAGGGCTATTGTGTGACTTGCGTTCCTTCAAACTTGAACTACTTGCACATTATTGTTATCTGACAACATGAGTTCCTTGCAGGTTTTGTTTACAGTCCTTATCCAATAATTTGGATTTATTGCAGGGTTTACTTACAGCACCTCACACTTTTGCTTAAACACATAGCATACACATCATAACATCATGCCTTAACATTTCCTTAACCATTTCAAGGAGCTCAAGGGTTTGTGATGCAAGTTATGGTAAATCAAATGTCTAGCAAGGGGAAAAGGGGATTTATTTTCCTCTAGCCAATGTCGTCTAGAGATCAAGACACGATAACTTGAGTCAGTGGCTATGACCCACTCGATATGGTGAGCTTGACTCTTGAAGAAGGACTCTTAACGACACGAAGTTTCTTTAATCAATCTGCAAACAAATTCTAACAGTTTCTTGTTTACCTCGCGAGATCCTTGAAAACATTGCATACATACATATCATTGCATAACAGGTCTTCCATCACAGGTCTCTCATGTTCCCGCTGTTTATTTCAGCAATGGCTTTCAAACAAGACAACATAGATCTTCATACTCAAGAGACTTAGTTCAGGGAAATCTTCCTAAACCTATCCAAGGGGCAGGAAGAGTTGAAAACACTCCTCGCCGGGAACTTGGTCAAGAAAAGTCCCGAAGACAATAAGGACGAACGGCTGGAACAATTGTAAGCTGAGGTAGATGCACTGAGAACCCATATGTTGGGGAAGATGGCTTTTATCCAAAGCTTAGCCCGGGGACAAGAAGAGCTGAGAACCATTATCTGCCAACTTCATCAAGACAAATACAACAACATGAAGCAAACAGTCAAGGTCGGGGACCAAGTCATTGGTCAGCCTCCAAGAAGACAAGAGTCTGGTATGGTGAAGAATAGACCTCTCCAAATTTCTACTGCATCACGGGTCCAACAACAACCTTTCCATAAACAATGGGTTAATCAGAGGCCATTTACGAAGCTCAACATGCCGCTGTCCCAATCTTTGCAACACCTGTTGAGATTGAATCTGATGACGTTGGTAGGACCTCATCCGAATCCTAAGACTTCTTCACCCAACTACAATCCTGATGCAAGGTGTGCATACCATTCTAACAGCCCGGGGCATGATACTGACGGCTGTTGGAAGTTGAAGTACAAAATTCAAAACCTAATTGATGAAGGAGCATTGGAATTCACACAAGATGGTCAAACTGAGTTCTTCTACCATCCCTCCAAGGCTCACCATTTGAAGTGACAAGTCCTGAGACGAGAAGACTTTTTGTTCATTAGAACTTTCAATTTTTAATTTTCTTTTGATTGTTCAGACATTTATTCATGTCAAACTTTGTTACCTTATCAATGCATTGCATATGTCTGTTTTGAATCAATCCATTCGTATTCACTATATTTAAATTGCTTTCATTTTTGTGATGATCAACTCTCGATTAAAAAATTCTAAGCCTTTAGAGGGAGGATGACGAAAATGATACCAAAATCTCTACAGTATGCTTTTGAATAGACCCCGATGACGATGTACATGCATTGTTTCAAATCCTAAACAGTGGAGTTATAAGGAAGATAATCCCTCGTCAACCCCTTTGAGCCAAAGAAGTAGGAGTTTTTCTTTTCACACAAATTAAAACCCTTAATCACAACCTGGGGCAGGGTAGTTTTCTTAGTTAATCCAGGTGCATAATGAATGGCATCAAAGAAGTCCTTCCAAAGCAAAAGACGGTGATGGTTTTGTATAATTGTAAGGACAGGCAGTCATTATCTCTCGAAATAAAAGCCCATCAAGTCAAAACCTATGAAGGAGACTTAAGAAAAAAACCGGGGCATCCCGCTGACTGCAATCACATAAAGAAACAGTTCAGGAAAAAGACAGGGATAATAAAATAAAAAGAAAGAGGTCCTATAAACCCTCAACAAAAAAGACTGCCTGTTCAAGATAAATTGTCAGTATCCGAACCATCACTGGAATATCAGAGCGAAGACTTAAACGGGATCTAATGCATGATTAGCTGAGTTTAGGATCGAAGAACATCACGAAGAGCGGGTGGGTACAAATAAATTTTGAGCCTTTATCCTTTGTTTCTTGAACCATGAACCAGACCACGTTATAACCCTTAAATGTCATAGCTGAAGCATGAGTTAGTTCGAAAGCATACTGTTACAAAAGGTATCCTGACTCCCGTAGGGCTTGCTGTAAATCCTGAGTTGACATCATATTTTACAAAAAAAATTTGCTTGTTTTACTGAAAAATGCATTTTCAAAAACTTCAAGACAAATATAGGCTTTGCATTCTTAAAATAACATTGTTTGCATATGACCATTTGTTCAAACAGCAGAGAAATTTGCACGACGAATATCTAGTGAACAAAAAAAAACCTTCTCAATAAAATGGATCACCTCAAGTGGAAAAACACTTCCAAACAAGGGGCACGGCATGATCATTGTCCGTCATCTGGGGCAGTCAAGTCAAGATTCAAGGAATCTATAAAAAATGCCAAAATAGCCAGGGGCAAATCTCCATCTGAATCGCTTGGGGCATTGGACATGAATTCCAGCAATGAATCTTGCATGATCAAACAGACATCTTCTGGTAGTATGGTAACACAATACTGCCGATAGTGACAACTCCCTACACTCTGAGAGCATGGACATAGTCAGAAAATAATGCGCATGAACAAAGACTCGCTAGGTTGACAGGCCTAGGCAAAAATAAGGGCATCCCGACGAACCAAAAAGGTTCGGGCAAAAATCAGGGATAAAAAACAAAAAAAAGAAAGATATGTACACCCGGCAAGTTGAAAACCCGAAAGGACGGCTTGGGAAAAAAAGGGTATCCCGGTGGACTGAAAACTCGAAAGGGCGGTCCAGGCAAAAATTAGGGATCAAAGCGTACGACTATGTCCCTTCATCTTTTCACTTGCCTACCAGAAGAAGACTTGTAATTTCAATCGAAAGTTACCAAGCACCTCATAGGTTGGGATAATACTCGATCTGCAAAGCCTCCGCAGGTACCTTCTCCCGCAGATACAGAGGCAGAAAAGTCTCGATGCAAAGCCATCGTCATATCCTCAGGATGCATCCCAGTAACAGTCACTCCCCGCAGAGTAAGAAAAAGACAGTAATGTTAGCTCTCCCCAGCTGAGACTCGCAACTGTGAATGAATCGGTAATATTCTCCCCAAGCAGAGTTTATCTACCATCAGTACTTAAAAAGTCTTATTATCCCCGGCGGAGTATAAAATATACCCAGTGGAGTTTGAAAATTTTCCCCAGTGCAGTCTGAAAAAGCTTCCCCAGTGGAGTGTGGAGAATCATCCCCAGTAGACTTTGGAAGATTGTTCCCAGTAGAGTCTAAAAGGTTATCCCCAGTAAAGTAGCAACTGAAGATCATCCCCAGCATAGTTCATTCCTTTCACAAACAGGAATTCAATCCCCAACGGGATTCAGTATCACCAGCAAACGATAATGCATCCCCAGCGGAATTTATCATTGATATCCTCAGCAGAGAATCTCTTCCCCACAGAGTAGTCTCCTCATCAGTTTATCCCCCAACGGAGTTATCCTCTCCTGTAGGTTTACTCTCACGATCATCTTCATTCGTTATCCCCAGCGGAAACGAAGAATTCAGCTCTTTTCTCCAGCAGCTATCCGGGATTTATTTTCCCCAGCTAAAA
Organism: Vicia faba; assembly: GCA_948472305.1. Classification (NCBI taxonomy): domain Eukaryota; kingdom Viridiplantae; phylum Streptophyta; class Magnoliopsida; order Fabales; family Fabaceae; genus Vicia; species Vicia faba. Next base: position 189,436 of record CATIWC010000399.1, read on the forward strand.
ACATTACATTTACATACATCATGACACATGCATATACGCATCATACAACACAATATCATTTATTTTGTGAACATCATTGATTGATACATATCATGCATTACATACAACTAACCTTTACTTTTCAGAAAGGATGCGGTTAAGTTCTCACAAAATCCAAAGCTATGAAGCTTTTACCTCAGTCGAATTACTGACAAGTTCTTAAATATCAATAAAGTTTTTATCAGTTGAATTACAGACAAGGTCCTAAATCTCGGCAAAGTTCCTCCTTCAAATTACAGACGGGTTCCTAAATCTCAGTAGAGAAGTATTCTCAGTTGAATTACAGGCGAGTTCTTAAATCTCGATGAAGATGTTTCCCCCAAAGTCGAATTACTGACAAGTTCTTAAATCTCAACAGAGTTTTTCTCAGTTGAATTACAGGAAAGGTCCTAAATCTCGACAAAGTTCCTCCGTTGAATTACAGACAGGTTCCTAAATCTCAGCAGAGAAGTTTTCTCAGTAGAGAAGTTTTCTCAGTTGAATTACGGGAGAGTTCTTAAATCTCAATGAATATGTTTCCCCTAAAGTCGAATTACTGACAAGTTCTTAAATCTCAACAGAGTTTTTCTCAGTTGAATTACAGGAAAGGTCCTAAATCTCGACAAAGTTCCTCCGTCGAATTACAGACGAGTTCCTAAATCTCAGCAGAGTTTTCTCAGTTGAATTACTGGATAGTTCTTAAATCTCGATGAAGATGTTTCCCTCCAGTTGAATTACTGACAAGTTCTTAAATCTCAACAGAGATTTTCTCAGTTGAATTACAGACAAGGTCCTAAATCTCGACAAAATGTTCCTCCGTTGAAGTACAAACAAGTTCCTAAATCTCAGCAGAGAAGTTTTCTCAATTGAATTACGGGCGAGTTCTTAAATCTCGACAAAGATGTTTCCCCAAGTCGAATTACTGACGAGTTCTTAAATCTCAACAGAGTTTTTCTCAGTTGAATTACAGACAAGGTCCTAAATCTCGACAAAGTTCCTCCGTCGAATTACATACGAGTTCCTAAATCTCAGTAGAGTTTTCTCAGTTGAATTACGGGCGAGTTCTTAAATCTTGATGAAGATGTTTCCCTTCAATCGAATTACTGACAAGTTCTTAAATCTCAACAGAGTTTTTCTCAGTTGAATTACAGATAAGTTCCTAAATCTCGACAAAATGTTCTTCCGTTGAAGTAAAGACAAGTTCCTAAATCTCAGCAGAGAAGTTTTCTCAGTTGAATTACGGGCGAGTTCTTAAATCTCGACGAAGATGTTTCCCCAAGTTGAATTACTGACGATTTTTTAAATCTCAACATAGTTTTTCTCAGTTGAATTACAGACAAGGTCCTAAATCTCGACAAAGTTCCTCCGTCGAATTACAGACGAGTTCCTAAATCTCAGTAGAGTTTTCTCAGTTGAATTACGGGCGAGTTCTTAAATCTCGATGAAGATGTTTCCCTCCAGTCGAATTACTGACTAGTTCTTAAATCTCAACAGATTTTTTCTCAGTTGAATTACAGGCAAGGTCCTAAATCTCAACAATTTTCCTCCGTTGAATTACAGACACGTTCCTAAATCTTAGCAGAGAAGTTTTCTCAGTTGAATTACGGGCGAGTTCTTAAATCTCGATGAAGATGTTTTCCTCTAGTTGAATTACTGACAAGTTCTTAAATCTCAACAGAGTTGTTTTTCTCAGTTGAATTACAGACAAGGTCCTAAATCTCGACAAAGTTCCTCCGTTGAATTACAGACAGGTTCCTAAATCTCAACAGAGAAGTTTTCTCAGTTGAATTACGGACGAGTTCTTAAATCTCGACGAAGATGTCTCCCCTCAGTTTAATTACAGGAAAGTTCCTAAATCTCGACATTTAAGTTGAATTACGGGCAAGTTCCTAAATCTCAACAAAGATCAGACTTCCCCAGCAGAATCTTCTACAACAACAAGTATACAAGCTCTCGCTAAGGAACCTCTTATGAGATCGACACTCCTTCAGATGGAATCTTTAATCCCATCCCCTCGTCACCAATCTCCAAATGGAATCTGTAATCCCATTCCCGACATCACAAGGCTGATACCATTTCATGCGAGTGTAAATTTCTGGGCACTCTAGTGTTCAATCATCATCCACCTTTGGATCACGAAAGGCATGAAAGCCAATCTACATCCTCAGGTTTAAGAAGATTGAATAGGGGCAGATGTTGTACCCCAAAATTTGCCCTCCCATATTTCTCAAAACATTGCAAGAAAAATCTCCAAGTTGCTCAAGGTTGCTCAAAGATTGACCAGACAAGCTATCTCCTAAGACAGTCTATCCCAAATTAGGGTTTCACATTGCATCAAGATAATTGAGTCCAAATGACCTCAAATTCTCACCATTGTCCTAATATGTTCTCAAGAACATCCATGTCAAATTTCAAGTCTTGCAGAGGAAGTTTGCTCAGTCAATTGCTCAAAGGTCCAAAAATCGACTATGCTAGGGCAAAAGTCAACTATGACCCAAATACAGTCAAACTTCAAGATTTTTTGTCAACATTCTCATTTTGAAGTGTATTTCATCATTTGATCAAGGGTTGATCATGATTCATCAAGGATTGCTCAAAATTCATCAAGATTCAAAAGTTGCTAAATTAGGGTTTTGCAGGAAAAGTCAACTCAACTTTGACCAAGCATAACTTTCTCATACTTTATGAGAAATGACCCATCCAAAGCTCATTTTTAATAGGATGCAATTTCCTACAATCCATATTCATATATCAAGATCAAAATATGCATTCACAAGAAGTTATGAATTTGGACATTATAGGTCATTTTGAAAAGTCAACAAAAACACCTTTTTTGTCAAAGCTTATAACTTGAGCATGGTACATCAAATTGAGATGAGACCAAACGGGTTGGTTAGAGGACATCTAAAGCTTTCTAAAAAATCTAAGAACACCCTCATAAGGTTAAAATTGAGAGAGATATGCATTGTCAAAGTTGGACAATTTTTGAAAAAATGCATAAAGCAAATATTGACCAAACTTGGAGTTTTTCCAAATGGGCCTATCTTTTCAAGTTTGAAACTCATTCCTAACATGGTCCACGACCTCTAAGCCCACCCATACACTTTTCTACTATTTATACTATTTATTTTGATATTTTATTCATTAAAATTCAGAATTAAATAAATAAATAATGGAAATAATGTAAATTTTGATGTGAATCCATTTTGGGAAAGTTTTATGCTGGTTTATGTTAATTGATTTCGTGAAATAATTTTTCAAATATGTGCAGGTTCATTCACATGTGAAAATGGCATAAAATCATCAAATATGGCATTTTTTTCAAATCTTGATCATGGTCTTAAAACACAACATTATGAGGGAGATTCTTTCCATGCTTTCTTGTCTCCTCATTATCCTCTATAAATATAGAGCCATAAAATCTTGAAAGGGACAAAAATACTCTCTAAAAAGCTCTCAAAAAGCTCTTCAAAAAGCTCTTTAAAAGCTCTTCAAGAAGCTCTCCAGAAATCAAAGAATTGGTGCAAGTCATATCTCGAGGTTCCGGTCTCTCTCAATTGACATCAAGCCTCAAACCATCCTCTTGAAGTCCTCAAGAGTCTTACAAGGCCCAAGAGCAATCCATCACACGCCTAGCACGCCCCCATTTGACAACACCGGTTTGGTAAAATTTTAAATTTCGAATCTCTAATTTTAATCACATTTCATGGTATGCTAACGTTTGCTTGAGTTTATATAGAATAGTTATGAATGTTTGAATCATAGGTTCCACGCAAGAATAAAAAAAACACCATAGTTAGAGCATGAAGCTTTCGAAGATTCGGGCCTAGAGATTTCTGATGATTGCACCCCCACATTGCAGGCCCAGTTTGCTTTTCTCTAATTCTTTTATATTTATATTATTTCATTTATTTAATTTACTAACCCATCAAATTATTTTCTTTTTTATCAAAAAATCACAAAACATTTTTCTATCCAATTAAATTCAAGATATTTATTTTTATTAAAAAAAAGTAATTAATTTAATTAGGTTATTAATTATTAGACAACTTTAATTTCTTTTTACATAATTAAAATTAATTAGAATAAATAGGTTTTATTACTAACTTAATTATTTCATTCCTTGCCTAAAATTAAAAAACCCAAAAATATGTCATTTAATTATTTTCATTAATTAATTTAATAACCAATCAATTTTGCATTTAATTTAAAAATCTAATTTCTTTTCTTAAAAAAATATTAAAAACAACAAAAAACATTTTCTTTTTTTAATTAGGATAAAAGGGTCAAAACCCTAATTCTCGTCGATCTAATTTTTAATCGCGCGCTTTATTATTATTTTTCCCAATTATTGTATCTGCTCACAGTTTATAATAATTTAATTAGGACGTTTATTTACCTTTACCGCTTTTATTTATTTTTTTACGATATTTAATGTAACTACTCATGGGATGTAATAGTTTAATTAGGATGTTTATTCTACATTTATCGGTTTAATTTCGAAGGGTTTGTTTTTGGCTATGTAAATATCCGAAGCCTTGTAATAGCTTAATTTAATTTCCGCATTTTAAATTCCGCAAAATATTAACTGTTAGATGTATGATTTAGGATGCATGACAAGAATGTATGTTTAATCTTAAAATCAAATTAGACCACCCTTAACATGTGCAAAGATAGAAATAACTGAAAACGACACACTCGCACATGCGCACTCTTAGGGTACACCCCACTTGGTTGCCTTTGTACACAGTCATTGAGTATAGGTCGTTTTAGAGGTCGCCCTCTTGTCTAAAAGATCATAGTCGCCTCGAGATGGTTGCCTCAGATATTGTTGCCTCAAACAAATGATCTAAGACATTAGGGTTACCGCTAAGGCGTCCTAACATTGCTTTAGTAACCGTATGTCCCTCATTCGAATTGACCCTCAAACTCCAACGATGGTGCTACCTACTCACTAATAGTAGGATAACGTTGTCTAAAGGAAATTAGCATAGAACGATTCCTTTTTCGAGTAGGTAGATTAGCTCTTAGATACTTGCTCTTTCAAAAACAAATTTTTTTCACACTTACACTCCTTTTCGAACAAAGTTTTCAAAACACTTCATTACACTCTTGAGGACAGAAGCAAGAGTTAAATCGAAGTTAAAACAAAAACTTTTCAAAACCCACAAGCACAAAGAAAACAATTTTGAAAACAATTGAGCAAGTACCTAAGAGCCCGTGGATAACCACTGATAGAAAGGATGCTAATACCTTCCCTTTCTATAATCTACCCCCCGTACCTAGAAAATCTCGAAAAAGGAATTTTTCTGTGCTTTTTTCCTTTCCTTGTTGGATAAAATAAAAGTCGGTGGAGACTCTTGCTTACCGCGACATTTTGCGAAAACAAACGCAAAACACAAACCAGCATTCCAAAAAACAGTCAGTTCTTCCCACCGTATCACAAGACTTAACAAAGCAGCATTCGTTTCCACCAGTTGTGTGTCCTTCGAATGGACAAACTGTGTGTTCTTTGAATGTCCCTCTTCAGCTGAATATGCCATTTTGAGTCCTCTTGCTTTTGATCACTTAGGCCCAAACCTTCGACCAGACTCCAAAGTAAGCAAAACCAATTATTCCCCAACTATGGCAAGTCCTTCTAATGGGCCACCAAGTTGTGTGTCATAATGCAGCACTATAGCGTATTGAAGGGTTTGCAGATGGATTCGAAGGTGATATGAAGGCGCATTCGAAGAAAACATGAAGATGAAATCGAAAGTCACAAGAAGGTAGCCATTCATCCCATTGAAAACTTGTGAATCCAAGGTAAACAGGTGAGGGGCCAATGGTGCAATCGAAGCTTGCAGGAAGGAGCTATTGTCCAAACGAAGCTTGCATGTAGGAGCTATTTTAGTGAATCAAAGCAAACCTGCAGGAGGTCAAATGCCCAAATGAAACTTATGGACCAAGGCTTGATCAAAGAAGCCAGATGCTCAATCAAAGGATGTAAATCAAAGCTTGCATCGAAGGAGGCCCAAATGTTCAATCGAAACGTGAGGACTAAAGCTCGCTCGAAGAAGGCAAATGCTCAATCAGAGGATGTAAATCAAAGCTTACATCTAAGGAGGCCCAAATGCCTAATCGAAGGATGAATCAAACTTGCTCAAAGGAATCCTAGATGCCCAATCAAAACTAGTATGAATCGAAGCAAGCCTTTTTTCTTCAATTTTGTCAAGAAAAATCAATTTTTCTGCTTTGCCCTTTTTTTGTCTGTTTTGTACTTGTGCAAATTTTGAGATTTTGAAAATCCTTGTGATAAAATGTCTTGATAAAAAAGAGAGGGAAAATTTTGGGGTACAACAACTGCCCCTGTTCAATCTTTTTAAACCTGAAGAGCAAGTATGGCACATTGATGTTCGTAGCTTGAAGGTAGAAGATGATTGAACAGTAGAGTGCCTAGAAATTTGCACTCGAAGATGTAGTGGTTGATTGTATAGGGAATGGGATTATAGATGCCATCCAAAGGTGATTGTTGATAGAATTTAGACCAAGTCTAAACTTGACTGTAACTGGGAGGAGTGTCAGAATAAATATTTGGTTGATTTAACTCTGAATGATATGCTGGAATAGACTCGTGTTAAGCCGTGTCTGTAAATATATTAGAAGGAATATGTGTAAGATTACCTTATGATGAGCCTGTGTAAGGCTGCTTTAGGAGATATATGAGAGGAAAGCCTGGGTAGGACTGCTTGAAGATGAATCCATGTGAAACTTCATCTGGAAATGTATGAGAAGGAACCTGGGTAGGGTTGCTTCATGATGAATCCATGTGAGACTTCATATGGAAATGAGAAGGAACCTCTGTAGGGTTGCTTTATAATGAGTCAGTGTAAAACTTCATCTGGAAATGAGAAGGAACGTGGGTACGGTTGCTTCAGGATGCGTCCCTGTAAAACTTCATCTGAAAATGAGAAGGAACCTGGGTAGGGTTGCCTCAGGATGAGTCCGTGTAAAACTGCATCTGGAAATTGTAAGAAGGAACCTGGGTAGGGTTTCCTCAGGATGAGTCAGTGTAAAAATGCATCTGGAAATTGTGAGAAGGAACCTGGGTAAGGTTGCCTCAGGATAAGTCAGTGTAAAACTGCATCTAGAAATTCAAGAGAAGGAACCTGGGTAGGGTTGTCTCAGGATGAGTACGTGTAAAACTGCATCTGGAAATTGTAAGAAGGAACCTGGGTAGGGTTTCCTCAGGATGAGTCCGTGTAAAACTGCATCTGAAATTTGTATGAAGGAACCTGGGTAGGGTTGCTTCAAGATGAATCTATGTGAGACTTCATCTAGAAATGAGAAGGAACCTGGGTAGGGTTGCTTCAGGATGAGAAGGAATCCATGTAATATTGCTTCATGATGAGCCAGTGTAAAGCTTCATCTGGAAATGAGAAGGAACCTGAGTAGGTTGCTTTATGATGAGTTTGTGTAAAACTTCATCTGGAAATGAGAAGGAACCTGGGTAGGGTTGCTTCAGGATGAGTCCATGTAAAAATTCATCTGAAAATGAGAAGGAACCTGGGTAGGGTTGCCTCAGGATGATTCCGTGTAAAACTGCATCTGGAAATTGTAAGAAGGAACCTGGGTAGGGTTGCCTTAGGATGAGTCAGTGTAAAACTGCATCTGGAAATTGTGAGAAGGAACCTGGGTAGGGTTGCCTCAGGATGAGTCCGTGTAAAACTGCATCTGGAAATTCAAGACAAGGAACTTGGGTAGGGTTGCCTTAGGATGAGTCAGTGTAAAACTGCATCTGGAAATTGTAAGAAGGAACCTGGGTAGGGTTGCCTCAGGATGAGTCAGTGTAAAACTGTATCTGGAATTTGTAAGAAGGAACCTGGGTGGGGTTGCTTCAGGATGAATCCCTGTGAAACTTCATCTGGAAATGAGAAGGAACCTGGGTAGGGTTGCTTCAGGATGAGTCCGTGTAAAACTTCATCTGGAAATAAGAAGGAACCTGGGTAGGGTTGCTTCAGGATGAGAAGGAATCCATGTGAGATTGCTTTATGATGAGCCCGTGTAAAGGTGCATTTGGAAGTCAGAAGGAACCCGTGTAAGATTGCTTCATGATGAGTCGAGTAGGTAGTTGTCCTGTCTTGTTACATGTATTAATCTACAATCCATCATCCACATATAGTTTTCCTGTCTTGTTTCAAGTATTAATCTGGAACTTGTTTTTTTGGTTGGTTGTTGAGATAGTCGTCCTATCTTGTTTCAGGAATTAATATCTGACCTTTTGAAGATGATTGTGGTATTTGCCAAAAAGGATTTTTGTTGATTGAATTTTCCCTGCAAGGAAGAGGGTTAGTTGCATGCAGATGTATGCATAGCTTGATGATGTTCTCAAACTAAATGAGATTATGCTGTATGCATTTATCATGTATGTAATATGATGCATGAAATGTAAAATGTTGTTGGAATGTATCTTTGTCTTGGAAAATAAATCCTTGACAAATGTTGGGGAATTTTGGGAAGTTAAATCCCGTACTGTTGTTGGAGAATAGATGTATCTTCAACTTTGTTTAGAATGTTTCTGCTGGGAATTCCTGTTTTGTTGTTTGAGGAGAAAATCTGTTGGCGAATGTTGACTTTGTTTGAGAAGAAAACTCTATGGAGAGTGTTGATTCCTACTTCAGGAAAAAAGTTCAGGACTTTCAGTTGTCTGTTGCTCTGCTGGATAATTATCCATGTCGGGATAGAATCGAAAGTTAGTTGTTATCTGGTCGAAATCCAAGCTTGGAAGCAAAATGTTGGGGATAATGAAGTTGACTATTATCTGGTCGTATCCCAGGCTTCGCAGTGACTTAATGGGGAAGATTAAATTAACTGTTATCTGGTCGGATTCCAGGCTTCACAGGAAATTACTTGGGAGAGTGAAGTTAGGCTGTCATCTGGTCGGATTCCAGGCTTCGCAGCAACTTACTAACATTAAACTGCTATCTGGTCGGATTCCAGGTTTTAAAGCAAATTTCTGAGGTGGATGAATTTAATGTTATCTGGTCGAGTTCCAGGCTTCGTAATAACTTGAAAGGATGAATTTAAACTGATATCTGGTCGGGTCCAGGCTTCATAGTAACTTTCTTGAAAGGATGAAGTTAAACTGATATCTAGTTGGGTCCAGGCTTCACAGTAACTTGCTTGAAAGGATGAAGTTAAACTGATATCTGGTCGGGTCCAGGCTCCACAGTAACTTGCTTAAAAAGATGAAGTTGAACTGATATCTGGTCAAGTCTAGGCTTCACAGTAACTTGCTATGGGTGAAGTTAAACTGATATCTGGTCGGGTCCAGGCTTCATAGTAACTTGTTGGGGGGTGAAGTATAACTGATATCTGGTCGTGTCCAGGCTTCACAGTAACTTTCTTAAAAGGATGAAGTTGAACTAATATTTGGTCGGGTCCAGGATTCACAGTAACTTACTGGGGGTGAAGTTAAATTGATATCTGGTCGGGTCTAGGCTTCAAAGTAACTTGCTGCAGGATGAAGTTAAATTGATATCTGGCCGGGTCCGGGCTTCACAGTAACTTGCTAGGGGTAGAGGCAAACTCTACTGGGGAAAGAAGTTAAGCCATTGTCTAGTTGGGTTTAGGATTTACAATATATCGAGAAGTTATACTATTATCTGGTCGGGTCCAGGCTTCATAGTAACCTAAAATTGTTTGAATATAAATGATTCTGTTGGGGGGTGTATTGTTTTGTTGGGGAATAAACCCTATTGAGAGGAATATTTGACGAGCTGCTGGGGGAGATGTATTCTTTTGACAAAACTCCTTGAGGCTTCTTCTTACGACCAAGTCATCTGGGAAGAGAGTTTTCCAGAACTTGAAACTCTGGCTGGGGAGTGGTTTTCCAGAGGTTGAAACTCTGGATGGGGATTATAGAAAAGTTTACTGGGGAAGAGGGGCTATGGTCCCTAGATTTATAGTAATCGGGGAGACAAAACTCAAGCCGAGGAATCTTGCTGTTTGTTTTGGAAATAAACCCTATTGCCAATTTGCTGGAGAGGCATCTTCTTTTGGCAGAACTCCTCGAGGATTCTTGAGATCAACTCAGTTGGGGAGTGGTTTTCCGGAAGTTGAAACTCTGGCTGGGGATTATTTGGACCCAACCTTATGGGGATATCCACGAATTTGACTTTGAGGGGTTTGTACCCTTATTCGTGAAGATTATTCTATGGAGATAACCTTATAGAGATGACTTCATGGGGAATTGATTGGGGATCACCCTAAGGAAGGGACTTTGTGGGAATTTTGTCACAACTCCAAGTAGTGAGTGTTGTAGTACTTCCAGAAAATGTTTTCTTGGCTGTATGTGCCCCTTTGTTGGGATTTCAAGTTCAATTCCCCAAGTGATGGAGATGCGGACCTACCCCTGGTTATTCAGCACTTCTTGAGAGAATCTCGACTTTAACTTCCATATATGAGTGATAGTGATATGTCATGTCCCCTTGCTTATAGGAGATTTGTCATTGAGAGTGTCTTCCAATTTGAAGTGATTCTGTTTCTTGAAAATTTATGTTCATTAGACATTCGTTGTATGAATTTCTCCGTTGTCAAACAAATAGCTATATGCAAACAGCTATATTCAAATGATGCAAAGTTTATGTTTGTCTTGAAGTTTTGAAAATGAAGTTTAACAAAGAGTTTTGTAAGAATATGAATTCAACTCAGGATTTTTAGTAAGCCTTACAGGAGTCAGGATACCTTTTGTAACAATATGCTTTCGAACTAACCTATATTTCAATTAGGACTTTTGAAGGGTTGTAGCGTGGCTTGGTTCAAAGTTTAAGAAACAAAGGATAAGGCTCAAAGTGTATTTGTACCCGCCCATTCTTCGTGATGTTCTTCAGTCCTAAACTCAGTTAATTGTGCGTTTGAACTCTAATTAAATCTGGAATGGCGTTTTGGTGATGGTTCAGACAAGTTAATTTTGTTGGAAAGCAATCATTTTTGCCATGTTTTCCATGTTGTTGAGGATTTGTAGTGACCTCTTTTTTGATTTATTATCCCTGATTTTTCCTGACTGTTCTTGATTTTGAGATTACAGCCAGCGGGATGCCCCAGTTTTTCATAAGTCTCCTTTGTAGGTTTTGACTTAGTGGGCTTTTCTTTTGAGAGATAATGACTGCCTATTTTGGTTAGGAACCATCACCGTATTTTGATTCCAGAGGAATGTTTTTGATGTCATTCGTTGTATACGAAGTGAAGGTTTGCGACTGGACGTGCATTTGAATTAACTAAGAGACTACCCTGCCCCAGGTTTGATTAAAGGTTTCAGTTTGTGTGAAAAAAGAAAACTCCTACTTCTTTGGCTCAAAGAGGTAGACTAGGGATTATCTTCCTTATAACTCCTCTGTTTGGGAATTGAAAGAACGCATGTACATCATCAGCAAGGTCTGTTCAAAAGCATACTGTATGAGAATATGACATTGTTTTTGTCACCCTCCTTCTAAAGGCTTATAACTTTTAGCAAAAGTTTAATGTCATAAAGAGAGTAAAAAGCATAGTTTAAATATAGAGAAAACGAATGGATGAATTCAAAAAAAACATATGCAATGCATTAATGAAACATGGTGTGATACGGTGGGAGAACTGACTTAAGGTTTTGCGTTTTGTCGCAAATGTCGCGGTTTAGCAAGAGTCGCCACCGACTTTTATTTTATCCAAAAGGAAAGGTAAAAAAGTACAGGAAAGACCTTTGAGAAGTTTTCTTGAGTTCGGGGGGTAGATTATGAAAAGGGAAGGTGCTAGCACCCTTTTCATCCATGGTTTTCCATGGGCTCTTAGTTACTTTCTTAGATCACTTGCTTTGCTTTTGAAATTGTTTGAAATGGTGCTTTGTGTTTGGTGTAGTTTTGAAAGATATTTTGAAAAGAGGCCATTCGTTTAGGCAATCTTTGTAATGATTCTCGTTCGTAAGAATGTATACAAAGATGTTTGTCTTTTGAAAAATGTTTCAATGTTTTGAAAGTTCTTTGGAAATGTTTTGAAAATAGCAAGGATTGTTTTGAAATTGAGCAAGTAACTTAGAAGCTATCTACCTACTCAAATGTCTTTCCTATGCATTTTTATTCCTTTGACATTGTTGATTTACCATTGATTTGGTAAACAACCCTATCTTTGGATGTAAACGGGACAGGCGTAGGTCATCGTATGACCATGATAACAATGTTGCCAAGTATCTTAGCATTTTGAGGGACCAAGATCATTTGTTTAGGCAACCTTTTGATAGCGTCAATGAGGGACTATGATGTTATTTTTGCTTTGTTTTGCCAAGATACTTCGCATGCGTAACATGGCCATTTTAAATTAGGCAACCAAGTGGGTGACACCCTAAGGGTGCTTGTGTGCAATGTGTCTCATTTTACATGCATTTGTCTTGTCTTGTATTAGGTCATTCTATTTGTTTGTTTTTGGTCTTATCATACAAAACCCTAATTTACTACACATGGTATAAATGCGATAAATTGCGTAAATGTAAACTAAGCTATTACAACAATTATTATGGGAGGGGGGATACAAGTTTTTGAATGGGGGATATTGCACAAATATAAACCCTAAAATACAATTACAACCCAATTGAATTATGTGCAAATTAAATAAAAATACAAATATTAAAAATGCAATAAAAATGTATTTATGCAAAAATGTTTTGTATTTGATTTTTTGTATGAGAAAAATAAAAGTAATCAACCCTAGAAAATAAGGAAAAAAAATTTTTATTTTTGGAAGGGGGAGACCCTAATTTTTTATTAAAAGAAAAATATGTTTCCTATTATTTATTTTGTCCATTTTTGTACAAGAAAATAATAAATAATATTATGTACAAATATTAAAAATTAAAATATGTATGAAAATAAATATTTTATGTATATAAATAACATAATAAAAATGTATAGTATTTTTAAATATATTTACAATTTATTTAAGAAAATAAAGTATTTTATCCTAATAAATTATTATTTATGCCAAAAAATAATTAAAAAAATAAAATAAAAGTGAAAAAAATAAAGAAATTATTTTTATGATTTTTTAATGTTCAGAAAAAATTATTAAAAGAAATAAACATAAAAATATGAGAACATATGAAAAATATAACAAAATAAGTCAGGGGGTGCAAATATTGGATCAGGGGGGTGCAAAAATCAAAAACAAAAACAGGCCAACGCGCCAAAAAGCCCAAGGTCATCGTCCCTGTCCTCCAGCTTCTTCTTCTTCGCGCGTTTTCTCTTCAAATCTGTAACTCTCTATTGCTTGCATAAAAACAAAAACTTATAACACAAAACATGTAGCATTTCATCTCACGATTCCAATGATATAAAATTTGTAACCTAACTCTCAAAGATCAGAGAGAATTTAATCAGCCATAATTCGTGACCTAATTATTTCAGCAACTTCAAGCTTCAAATTCTCTTAGCTCAGTTAACATAAATGAAAAGTATGCATATGTACAACTTCACCATGGTAAGGACTACATTTTTGCTTCACAAATCGTGGCTTGAGGATGCCTAAATAGAGAGATAGAGTTTTGAAAAATACCTCCTTCTGCTAGATTTGGATATGTGAATGTGGGGACTTTGAGTGAGGCCTGAGGATCGTGTGAGCTTCCTTGAAGTTCCTTCAAGTTATTCCAATGCCTAGCTTGCTTTGTGGATGGCCAGAAGACTCTGCACAAGTCAAGTTGCAAGCTTCCAAAGTGAAAATGGCAATGGCTGAAACATGGCTCACAGATGCAAGATGAATGCTTGGACTGCTTTAATATGATGCGGATAAAGTGTTTCAAATGTTAAAGGGAAAAATGCACTAGCCAAAATGAAGTTGGCAATGATTTTGCAGAACTGGAAGTTTTTGGCAGAAAAATGAAGTTTTGGAGTTTTGGAGAGTTTCAGATGTTTAGCATTCGTGTTCTAGCTTGTAACAAGTTTGTGAATATCTTTAGAATGACACAAATTCCACTCTTTATCAGCTTGTACAAGTTCTGAACTTTTGGCCAACTTTCTTGCATTTTAAGAAAAGTGAGATGACTTGTGCAACATGCTTGTACTGGCTAGTTTTAGGGATGCAAAGAGTTGGTGTACATTGCTTGTGATTTGTGGAAATTGCCTGCACCAAAGGGACATCTCCAAGGCTCAAGAATGATAAAGTTGCAAAAGCTTGCCTTTATGAAAATAGCAATGTGCCCTTTATGCCATTAATGGAATTATCTCTTGTACAATGTTCCAAAAGCGAAAATAAAGCCTTTATCTTCTGAGTTAGCATTAAATTATGGAGTATAGAATGAGTTTAGGACCTGTAATGCAAGGTACAAGCATCCAAGATCAGATTTGCAACTTGATACTTTGTGAAAATGGCATGAACAAAAGTGATAAAATGACAATTTCTCTTCTTCGATTCTCCCTAACTACAAATGATCTTGGAGATTTCTTGGACATTTTAGAAAGCTTGCAATGTTCTCTACAATCCATCTTTGAAATGAATTTTGAGATACCTTTTGGAACTAGGTGAAAAATTTCCATGAAGTTTGGTCAAAAACCTGCCTAAATTAGGGCAAAATTTCACTAAGTCATTTAATTCACGGACCTTTATTCACAAATTCATAACTTGAGATCCAAGCATCTTCTGGGAAAAGTTTGTGAAGAAAAGTTGTAGATTTCATGGAGGAATACAACTTTCATGTTGGAAGTTTTCCTTGAATCAAATTGCATCATGGTGAAAAAGTGGTGGAAAGTTGGGAAAAATAATAAAATTTCCATACTTAGAAAAATTCTAAGTTAACAAATTTTTCAAATTCAAAACCCTAATTTTCAAAATTGGTTTTCTTGGTGAAAAAGTTTCATATTTTGACATATCTTGATGAATTATGACCCTTGATACTTGATTTTGACCAAAAATTCAAAGTTTGACTTTTCAGTGCACAATTGACTTTTGATCAGTTGATTGGAAAATTCATCTATCAATCCAATGAACTTGAGATCTTTTGAACCATGTAATTAGTTCAATATGATTCTATTGAGTCCTTGAAATCATATTTGAACTCAATTGGTCATTGGCTAGGTTAAAAATCGGAAATTGCCCTTTCTCAGTCAAAACCCTAATTTTGACCATTTTGCCCTTTTGATGATTTGATCAAATTTCTTTAGGAGTTGTGATCCAAACTTGATCAAATGGTAAATATGAGTCTAAAATGTTGTTGTGGATAAAAAATTATGAAGTTTGACTGTAAATTGGCCAGGGTTGACTTTTTCCCTAATACAACTAATTTTTAGGTCAACTGTCCAATTGACTGAGCAAAAAATGTGTTTTGAGGCTTGAAACTTAACATGAGAAATCTTAGGGGTCCAAGATGGTGTATAAAAGTCACATGAAGCATTGATGGTTCAAAAATCCTTGTGCAAACTCAAACCCTAATTTTAGGTTATTAGTGCAAGATGAGGTGTCTTGAGCTGACCAAACCCTAAACTTGTCTTGAGTCCAAGAAGTCTTGTGAGAAAAGTCTTGACAAATGAGAGGGAAAATTTTGGGGTACAACAGCTTCCCTTGTTCAATCTTCTTGAACCTGAAGAGTTAGATTGGCGAGTTTTGTCGTTCGTGACTCGAAGGTAAAAGATGATTGGACACTAAAGTGCCCGTAAATTTGCACTCGTCAAAGTGTAGTTGAGGGAATGGGCTTAAAGATGCCATTTGGAGAGGTGATAGAATCTTGTTGGAGATGGGCTTGTAGATGCCATCCAAGAATGTTTGTTGAATTGTAAGTTGTAAGTCAAAAGAATGAGTATCAGGATGGTGTCTATATCTGGAACGTATTTGAACTGTATCTGGAGACTGAATCTGAATGAGCAAAGGAATAGCAGCCGTGTCTGGAGCATATCCGAGCTGTATCTGTATTTGAATCTGAATTAATAACAAAATGACTTCCGTGTCTGGAGTGTATCTGTATTGTATCATGAATTAAAATCTGAATAAGCGACAAAATGGCATCCGTGTCTGGAGCGTATCTGGACTGTATCTGAACTAGGATCTGAATAAGTAACAAAATGACTTCCGTGTCTGGAGTGTATCCGAACTGTATCTTGACTTGAAATCTGAATAAGTATCAGAATGACTTCCGTGTCTGGAGTGTATCTGTACTGTATCTGAAATCTTTGAACATTGTTAATGGTAGCTGTTAATCTTATCCTGAAAAGGGTAAAATTTTAGCTGAAACACAAAGTTATGTTGCATGAAATGTATGATGCAATAAATGTGTCTTATCAATGTTTATGATATATGGATGTAATGTATGCGCATGTAAGCTGATTTGTTGTTTTACTGAGGAAAATAAATCTTTGACTGCTGCCGGGGAAAATAAATCCTTGACTGCTGAGGATAAGAAATCCTTGGCGACTGTTGGGGATTAAAAATCCTTGATTGCTGAGGATAAGAAATCCTTGGTGACTTCACTGGGGATATGGGGATCCTTCATATCTTAAATTCCGTTGTGAGAGTAATGCCATGTACTGCCTGAGGAATCTGCTTGGAGAATCTAGAGAACTTTGATGACTTCTGCTGGGAATTAAAAATGAGAATCTTCAATCTGTTGGGGAGTAATAAAAACTTTATGGGGAAGAAAGCTATCATGCCGGGGAGTAGTGAAGACTCTGAGAAAAAGCTTATTCTTGCTGGGGAACAAAGTTGAGGAGTTTGGGTTGTCTGCCAATCTACTGGGGAGTTATCCGAGGTCGTTGTCTGGTTAATTTTTAGGCTTCAAGATAACTTGCTGGGGAATTTGGAGAAACTGGATGGTCTCCACTGGGGATTGATAGTTGGAAATTTCAGCTCCGCTGGGGATCTGTAGCTCAAAGTTTTGGCTCCGCTGGGGATCTTAATGTCGTACTGTAAGGATTGCTCATGGAATAGCCTAAAGACGTTTTCCTATCCTTTCAACCTGTCAGTAATTGTTCTTTTTCATTTTGTCTATTTGTAAACAGTAATTATGTTCAAATGCATATGTTCATTAATGAATCATTGGACGTTTTTGCAAATAAAACACAAGTGTAAAAAAGAAAAGGACAAAAATGGTTTTCTGCACTTTAAAGAGATATCTTTGTATTTACTTTGAATAAGTATTTTGTACAAAGGAGACAGACATCCTAGTAAGAGGATGGTGTCATAAATATGAGAAAAATTTTATACAAAGAAAGATAGCTATGTGTAAAAAAATCCCATGGGGTTCCCATTCTGTTATAGCCTTCGTATCTCCAAATATCTTGTCAATTCATTGCTTCGTCCGAAGATGATTGGATTGATCAGAAGTTCAAAGTTTGTCAGTGAAGAGATTGTCTTTAAAGTGATCCGACGAGACATAATCATACGCTTTAATTCCCTAATTTTTGCCTGGACCGCCCTTTCGGGTTTTCGATCCACCGGGAAACCCTTTTTTGCCCAAGTCGCCCTTTCGGGTTTTCAACTTGCCGGGTGTACAATTTTTTTTTTATTTATCCCTAATTTTTGCCAGAACCTTTTGGTTCGCCGGGATGCCCTTGTTTTGCATAGGTATGTCAACCTAGCGGGTCTTTTATGCGTAGTATCTTTTGACTATGTCTACGTTTGCAGGGTGTGGCAGGTCGTCGTCGTCCATGGTCGTTAAAATCATTGCCCCACCAGAAAAGATGTTCTTGATTACAAATGGTCCTTTATAGGTAGGAGTCCATTTGCCCCTGGGATCACTTTGTGGCAAGATGATGCGCTTGATCACTAGATCTCCAACTTGATATACTTGGCATCTGACTTTCTTGTTGAAAGCCTTGATCATCCGCTTTTGATACGTCTGACCATGGAAAACAGAAGTAAGTCTCTTTTCGTCAATTAAGTTTAGCTGATCAAGTCGGGTTTGAATCCAATCGTCTTCACTCAAACCTGCATCCTTCATGATTCTTAAAGAGGGGATCTGAACCTCAATAGGTAAAACAACCTCCATGCCATAAACCAAAGAATAGGGTGTTACCCTGGTTGATGTGCGAGCCGTTGTACGGTACCCATGGAGAGAAAACAGTAGCATCTCATGCCAGTCCTTGTAGGTGACTGTCATTTTGTGTATGATCTTTTTGATGTTTTTGTTCGCAGCTTCGACTGCACCATTCATCTTTGGCCGATAGGGGGATGAATTGTGATGTTGAATTTTGAACTGCTCGCACAAGGCAATGATCATAGTATTGTTAAGGTTTGTACCATTATCAGTGATGATCCTTTCTGGGATGCCGTACCGGCAAATGAGATTTTGCTTGATGAAGCGGGCAACAAAACTCTTAGTAACAGATGCGAAGGAAGCTGTTTCGACCCACTTTGTAAAGTAGTCAATGGCCACTAGAATGAAGTGGTATCCATTGGAGGCTATAGGCTTGATCTCCCCAATCATATCAATTTCCCACATAGCGAAGGGCCAAGGAGCTGTTAAGACATTTAGAGGAACCGAAGGCACATGTACCTTGTCTGCATAGATTTGACATTTATGACAAGTTTGGGAGTGCTGATAGCAATCTGCTTCCATGGTAGACCAGTAATAGCCTGCCCTTAGAATCTTCTTAGCCATCGTATGCCCGCTAGAGTGAGTGCCAAAGGTACCTTCATGTAATTCAACCATAATCCTTTTAGCTTCAAGCTTGTCCATACAATCGAGCAGAATAGAATCATGATTGCGTTTGTACAGGATACCGTTACTTAGGAAGAACTTAGCTGAGAATCTCCTTTAGAACTTTTTGTCATTGACTGAAGCTCCTTCTGGGTATTCTTGAGCCTCGAGATACCTTTTGACTTCATGGAACCAAGGTCGGTCCACTACTTCTTTGGTATTAATCTCGTGACAGTGTGCAGGTTCGTCCATTCGTTCAATGGTGATTTGGAGAGCCTCATTATCCCAATTAAGTTTAAATATGGATGACATTGTAGCTAGAGCATCTGCTAGCTGATTTTCTTCTTGCGGGAAGTGCTCGAAGGTAATCTGCTCGAAATATGGTAACAATGTCAAGACATGTTCTTTGTAAGGGATGAGGTTTGGATGCTTAGTGCCCCATTCTCCTTTGATATGACTGATGACCAAATCTGAATCCCCAAACACCACTAAAGATTTGATTCCCAACTCTATGGCAGCCTTGAGTCCAAATATGCATGCTTCGTACTCTGCCATGTTGTTCGTACAGTTGAAGCAAAGTTTTCCAGTAAAAGGAGTATGACAACCTTCTGGAGATATAAGTACAACGCCAATACCGTTACCAAGTGCGTTGGATGCCCCATCAAAGTACATGGTCCATCGGGATCCTTGTTCAGGTCCGTCATATGGTCTAAAATCTTCAACATTATCCAATGTCATGATGTCTTGGTCAGGGAATTCGAAATTCATGGATTGATAATCTTCTACAACTTGATGAGCCAGATGATCTGCTAGCACACTGCCCTTTATAGCTTTTTGGGTCGTGTAATGTATGTCATACTCTGTTAGAATCATCTGCCATCTAGCTATCCTTCCAGACAAAGCAGGCTTCTCAAAGATGTATTTTATCGGATCCATCTTAGATATCAGCAAAGTGGTATGAGTCAACATATACTGCCTTAGCCGGCGAGCAGCCCATACCAAAGCGCATCAAGTTTTCTCGAGCAGTGAATATCTGGTTTCACACTCGGTAAACTTTTTGCTAAGGTAATAAATGGCATGCTCTTTTTGGCCAGACTCGTCATGCTGCCCCAATATGCACCCCATTGAGTTCTCTAAGACGGTCAGATACATGATTAGCGGTCTTCCCTCGACTGGTGGCATCAAGACAGGAGGTTCTTTTAAATACTCCTTGATTTTATCGAAAGCAATTTGACAGTCATCATTCCATCTAACTACCTGATCTTTCTTCAACAGCTTGAAGATTGGTTCACAAGTAGATGTTAGGTGAGAAATGAACCTAATAATGTAGTTTAGGCGTCCCAAAAAACCTCTGACCTCCTTTTTAGTGCGAGGAGCAGGCATTTCTTGTATAACTTTGACTTTGGCAGGATCAACCTCGATGCCTTTGTTGCTGACAATGAAACCCAAGAGTTTACCGGACCGGACTCTGAATGTGCACTTGTTAGGGTTCAATCTTAGCTTGTACTCCTTTAACTTGACAAACAGCTTTTGCAAGTGATCAAGGTGTTCTTCTTCAGTTTGTGATCGGGCTATCATGTCATCTACGCTGACCTCTATCTCATGATGTATCATATCATGAAACAAAGCTACCATGGCGCGTTGATAGGTTGCCCCGGCATTCTTCAGTCCGAATGGCATCACTTTGTAGCAGAACGTACCCCACTGTGTAACAAAAGTAGTTTTCTCCATGTCCTCAGGTGCCATTTTGATCTGGTTATAGCCTGAGAATCCGTCCATGAAAGAAAATACTTTGTGTTGAGCTGTATTGTCAACCAGGATGTCGATGTGCGAAAGTGGAAAATCATCTTTAGGGCTGGCCCTGTTTAAATCTCTATAATCCATGCACATTCTCACTTTTCCATCCTTTTTAGGTACGAGAACAATGTTAGCAACCCATTGTGGATAGGAAGTAACAGCAAGAAATCCATCATTGAAATGTTTCATAACCTCTGCTTTGATCTTCTCTGATATGTCAGGTCTCATGCGGCGGACTTTTTGTTTCAATGGTGGACAATCTTCTCTTGTGGGTAGACGGTGTACCACAATGTCTGTATCAAGTCTCGGCATGTCCTCGTATGACCAGGCAAAGATCTCAACATAATCATGCAACAACTGAATTAGGCGCTCCTTGACACTCGGCTCTAGGTTGGCACCCACTCTGATTTCCTTTTTGTCTTCCTCAGTGCCCAAGTTGATTGTATCCAACAGCTCCTCATGAGGCAAAATAGCTCTTTCCTCTTGTTGCAATAGTCTGGCCAATTCCCCTGGCACCTCACAATCTTCCTCACCTTCGTATTCGGCTTCGTAGACCAGATCTTCAGAGTCACTGAAGGCTATAGCAGTATCGTTACCCATGGGTTCCGGAATGGAAGGGTACCTGCATTTGTGAGTGTGGGTGTGTGTAAGGGTATAACCATCTTAAAACAACAAAATGTAAAAGAAAGACAATGAGCACAAAAGGTTTATATATGAAAAGCGTCCATGATTCATAAAATGACATATGAAAATAAGATAAGAACCCTTACAAATGGACCGTTATGCCTCGGGTAAGACACAAGGTTGAAAAAGTACGAATTGTTTGTGAATTATTATAGATCCAATAGAAATGTAAAAGATAAATTACTGCGGTATGAACGTAATCGGAACAAAGTCTTTTGCTTCCCAGTTGCACAGTCCTCCGTCGACAGTAGGAAATATCCAGTCTTCCAGGCTGCCATCTTATTCACTGTCCTCTAGTGCATTAACCCCTTGGTGGATGATCTTCACAGGTGGCCCTCCGGCACTGGTGCGGCGTACAGCTTTCTGAGCAGTTGAGGTAAATCCCAAGCCGAACTTGTCTGATTTGTAAGGAAAGTCTGGAAGCTTCCCCCAGATGGTGCTTCCCCCTTCTTCCACTACTGACTTTTCATCTTTTAGAGAAGACATCCGAGGTGGAGGTCTTGTGGTCATAGGAATTGAGGATACCGCCTTGGTCGCCGCTATTTCCTGATAGACTTCTCCAAAATGTTGGAAAGGGGTTTCAATGAATTCGCCAACCAATTCCACATATCGAAAAGAATTCAGATGACTAATCATGTATTCCTCTTCCCCATGGAAAATTATGATCTTCCCTTGGACGGGGTACTTCAGCATCTGATGTAAAGTGGAGGTGACAACGGTATTGTGAATCCAGGGACGTTCCAACATGCAAGAGTAAGAAGGACGGATGTCCATCACGTAGAATGTTGAATTGAACGTCTGGGTACCCACCTTGATCGGGATGTCCACCTCTCCATGGTCCATCCTTTTAGAGCCATCAAATGCTCTCACAATTATGTTACTGGGTTTCAGGGTTAGGCCTTCACAATCCAACCTATCCAGTGCTTTCTTTGGTAAGACGTTCAGGGATGAACCAATATCCACCAAGACATGGGCTAAGGTCGTTCCCTTACACTCCACTAAGACATGTAGTGCGTCGTTGTGTTTTCTCCCTTTGGAGGTCAAGTCAGCATCGGAGAAACCCAGGCCATTGTCAGCTGTCAAACTGGCCACACACTCTTGGAATTGATCAGGCGAAGTTTCTTGCGGCACATGAGCCGTCTTCAGATATCTTACCAAAGCCTTAGCATGTGCCTCAGAGCACAGCAGCAGGGCTAACATAGAGATTTTGGAGGGGGTCTGCCCCAGTTGTTCAACCACATCATAATCACTTTTCTTAATGATCCTCAAGATTTCTTCCATCTCCTTCTTGGATGTTTCAAGAATAGCTAGTGATTGAGCCTTCGTCAGGACAGGATCCTCTTGAACATTATTTCCTTTATTCTCAGTAGTGGAAGTAGGGATAGGAATTGTATTGTCATTGCTGGTGGGTACACTTGCAGGTACAATCACGGGCACAAATGTAATCTTCGGAAAGGCCACGGGTCCAGAGGCTGCCTTTGGAGGGGAAATCTCTGGAGAGAAAATTCTCCCACTACGAGTAATTTTGCTTGTTCCGGCAATGTTACTGATGTCAGATTTCTCCTCCTCGGAGCTCTCTTCTTCAGCAGTCTGTTCAATCTGTTTGACACCATGGTATTAGATTTCTCCACCATAATTCCATGGTACCATTTTATCTGATTTGTACAGGGTTGGCCCAAGCATTGTTATCTTCAACGGAGTAATCATTGGAGCGGATGTAATCCTAACGAGTCTTTTAGGGACCCTGGAAGGATTGGCGTATATGGTTATTATTGAAACTTATGGAATTGGAATGGGTGAAACAAGAGCTTTCTCAAACAAAATTTCTTGATTATCAATCAGTTGTTGGATACCTTTCTTCAACAGAGGGCAGTCAAATTATGAGGAAAGGCAAGTATGGAAATCTTTGTCACAACCTGGGAACACCCCAGCCTTTAAAAAATTCAACTTGATGGTCGAGAGCGGAGTCATCAATTCATCCACGGTGTCAACAAATAAGTCTTCCTCAACAGCACTAGCATTGTGTCCATGCCTAGGCATTGGAGTAGAGATAACATTTGGTTTTTCCGGCGCTTCAAACTCAACTTCCTTTGCGTCTATCAGATATTGAATCTTGTTCTTCAGAGCCCAACAGTTGTTGGTGTCGTGCCCTAGACTTTCAGAATGGTAAGCGCACCTGGCATTCGGATGGTAGTGGGGAGATGCAGTATTAGGATTTTTAGGGGCCTATTTTAGCATGGCCAGATTTAACTTCAGAAGATGTGGTAGGACTTGAGCTGGAGTCATGTTTATCTTGGTGAATTGCCGTACAGGCCTTTCCACCCTTTGCTGATTATTTCTCGACTGGTTGTTTCTTGGCTGGTATGATGCAGAATTTTGAATCATAACGGCCCCCACTGTTGGTCGTCGTTCAGTTCTTCCCTGATTTCTATGTGCATAGATAGAAGACACTTCCTTCTTTCCAGTGAAGGGATTTTTTACAGCAGCAGAGGTAGATGCGTCTTTCTGAATTTTCCCGCTTCTAATACTGGCTTCCACCCTCTCGCCAGTTAGAATCAATTATGTAAACCCTGCAGAGGAACTTCCAATCAGATGATTAAAGAAAGGACCTGATAGAGTTCCCAGGAACATGTCCACTAGCTCCCTTTCAGACAAAGGTGGTTGCACCCTTCTGGCTAAATCCCTCAACTTTTGGACGTAGTCTTTGAAGCCCTCATTGGATACCATGGCCATACTCTGGAGTTGAGTACGGGTTAGTGCCAAGTCGGAGTTGTATTAATACTGTTTATAGAAGGCTGATGCCGAGTCCTCCCAATTATGGACATCTGCTCTCTCCAACTGGTAGAACCAATCAAGCTGCGTCCCTGATAAACTGTCCTGAAAAAAGTGGACCCATAAGTCTTTGTCAGCAGAATGTGGCTGCATCTTCCTGACATAAGATCGCAGGTGCATTTTGGGACAAGACACCCCATCATACTTGGCAAATAGTGGCACCTTAAACTTAGGAGGGATTACAATTCCTGATACCAACCCTAACTCCTCAAAATCCAGCCCCGGTACTCTCTGTATCTCCATAGCAACTAGACGCTCTTCCAAGTGTTTTTATTTGTCGTCGGCCGGAGGTTATTGTTGTTTAGAGTAGTCCTCTTCCTCTTATTCTTCTGCTTCAGAATCTGATGGCACTGCCGTCTCCTTTCCTTTTCTTTCCCCTTCCTCAGAGGTTGTTGGAAATTCTAAGGTCCATCTGGCCCCTCCCTGAAACCTTCTGCCCATGATAACCACACCAGATGGCTTCTTCTTCTTTTTCTCTTTCTCTTTCTCTAGCAGAGTCTTGAGCTCCTCCTGCCCCTTGGCCAAGGTCATGAGTAGTTGTTGAAATTGTGAATTATGAGCTTGCAAGTCTTTAACCATTTGTTCAAGATCCATTTTGCTAAAATAAACAGCAGAGGGATGAGGAAACTTCTTGCAAAGATCTGTTTATGCACATGATGAATGATATGTATTCATGCAATGTTTTCAAGGATTTGAAAACTCAAATTTGTTTCAAACAAAAAGGAACACACGTTATATTAATAAAATAGAATTTGTGAGTACATCAATGCCCCTAGGGCAAAATAATACAAAATTCTAAGATAAAAAGACGTTGCGCATCCTCTTTGGTGCAATGTAGGTGTTGAGAGTCTGCTCTTCGTGAAGTAACCGAGTGAGTTCTAAAACCTTCTTCTCGCTTGCGTAGAATTTGGTTTCAAAAGTATCGTGTTCTCCCTTGAGCTGTATCCAACTCATTTGTAGATCTTCGAGTGATGTTGGCATGTCAAGATGTAGGAGGGTGTATGGAACCTCTCATTCCTTAATAGGCTCTATAATCACTGGGAGAAAAGAGGGGTAAGGAATCATAATACTTTGGGCACGGGTTTGTACCCACTTGAGGTAAGGCTCAAGAGAGATGGAATTCTTGTGTCCCAAGGTCTTACTGTCTACCTTGTTTGGCATCCTCCAAGCTCGGATGAACCTTTGTCGAAGTCCTTGATTGTCATTGTCGAAGTCGAAAACCAAGCCTTGAATTAGCATATCATGTGGGCCATCCCTTCGGGCATAACCAAACTGTCTTAGAGCCAAGCAAGGGTTGTAGGTGATGCCTCCCCTAATGCCAAGTAGAGGGACATTAGGGAATTCCCCATAATGGTTGACAAGGATAACATTTTCTTTGGATTGAGAACACCAATGAATGTCTGAATGCGTAAGAGTCATCAACCTTTGTGACCACCTCAAGCCTTGCTCATTCTTCAAGACTGATTGGGGAAGATTAGAAATAAACCATCTTGCCAGGAGAGGAGTGCAACACATGAGAACACCTCTTTTCCTCATTGTACGAGTGTGAAAAGAGTGTAAGATATCTCCAAGCAATGTAGGCACTGGATTGCGTGACATGAAGATTTTGACAGCACTTACGTCTATGAGTTGGTCAGGATTAGGGAACAAGACCATCCCATAGATGAGAAGAGCTACAATCTCCTCAAAATCTTGTAAGTCTAAGGAGTTCCAACAGCTTTGGGCCTTCTCAAACAAGAACTTTGCCAAGAAGCCTTTGACACCACTTCTAGTTTCCCAATGGGTTGTGACATCAGATGAGTGCAAGTGCAAGGCTTGAGCAATCTCTTCTGACTTTGGATCTCTTTCCGTACCATTGAAAGGTAGTTGATTGAGAATAGGAATCCTCAAGAGTTGAAAAAATTCCTCCAAAGTAGGCACAAGCTGGTAGTCAGGAAATGTGAAGTAGTGATGCAAAGGGTCAAAGAACTGGAAGAGAACCTTCATCATGTCTTCCTCTGTGTTGGAAGTGACTAAGTTGAGTAGACGACCATGCCTCTCGGTGAATGGAGAGTTCTCAAGAATCCTTGAAGTTAGCTCCTTGAGTTGTGGAGGAATTCTTACAAGGTTGACTTGGATAGTTTTCCTACGAAGTGAATCCATAACCTACAAAACAGGAACAAAGATGAATTTCCAAAATCCTTGAAATGGTTAGTGGATGCATATGTTGTTCATGATGTCCATGATGTTATGCACAAGTATATATGTACAAGCAAATCACATAAGTTCCTAGTTTAGGCTTGCATGGGGTTTCATAGGTAAGTACCCTCTTAAAGTTTAGTTGGCTCAACCTGTCCTAGAAATAGTAACCGGGTTATAAGGAGCTCAATATCACTGGATTGTTTCCTTGTTCATTGTTTCAATTCATCCTCTTGACTGGCGACCGAAATATTCCAAGGAACCAACCCTCAATGAGTGTAGTATCGAGTATCTACCAACTTCGGACTACACCAAAGCCGGTTATCTCACTACATCCTAAAAGGCCAAGTTGGTCAAGTAAAGGTTCTAGAAGTTCGTTAGTGCTTCATGACATCACTCAGCGGCCCCGTATTCTCTTTGATTGACTCAAAGGCTACCGGTACCCATAAATATGTCACACTAACATAGCTATTGCTTAGACCGTGTCGGTATACCCCGCACAGTTTCCACAACGTATTGCTATTTACCTATAATGTTTCCCAAATCCGGGTGGAGGATTCAAACCCAAAAAATAGAACCAAAGTGTAAAGCAAACAAGTCAAACAATTGTAATTAAATAAAGGTGATCTAAACCCTAAGGTAACCCCACTTTTATTATATCCCCAGCAGAGTCGCCAGTTCTGTGATACAGTGGGAGAACTGACTTGAGGTTGTGCATTTTGTCGCAAATGTCGCGGTTTAGCAAGTGTCGCCACCGACTTTTATTTTATCCAAAAGGAAAGGTAGAAAAGCACAGGAAAGACCTTTGAGATGTTTTCTTGAGTTTGGGGGGTAGATTATGAAAAGGGAAGGTGCTAGCACCCTTTTCATCCATGGTTTTCCATGGGCTCTTAGTTACTTGCTTAGATCACTTGCTTTGCTTTTGAAATTGTTTGAAATGGTGCTTTGTGTTTGGTGTGGCATGCTTGTGACAGTGGCATGTTGATGTTGGTAAACCGTGTCTTGGGCTCTTCTTGCCTTCACTGATTTCCCCGTTATTGTTGTCACACTGATGCTGGACTAGAGATCAGGAATGCCCCCACATGTTGGTCGTGGTTATTCTTGTTATGACCCTTTTGACCATACACAACATATGACTCTTTCTTCCCATTGTATGGATTTTTCTGAGTATTATAGGGTGTATCTCCTTGGATCTTTCCGCTTTTGATGCCAACTTCGACCCTTTCTCCAGTCAATATTATCTCGGTGAACCCGACTAAGGAACTTCCGATTAGGTGATTGAAGAAAGGTCCCGTCAAAGTTCCCATAATGATGTCAATCAGTTCCCTATCAGTTAAGGGTGGCTGCACCCTTCCAGCCAGGTCTCTCCACTTTTGGGCGTATTCTTTGAATCCCTCATTTTTACCCATCATCATATCTTGTAGTTGAACTCTAGTCGGCACCAGGTTGGCATTGTATTGGTATTGGTGATAAAAAACAATGGCCAAGTCTTCCCAGGTGTGAATACGGGAACCCTCCAATTGGTAAAACCACTCTAGTTGAGTCCCAACCAAGCTTTCTTGAAAGAAATTGACCCAAAGTTTCTTGTCAGTGGTGTGCGGCTGTATTTTGCACACGTAAGACTTCAGATGAAGCTTTGGGAAGGAAATCCTATCATATTTAACGAAAACTGGTATCTTGAATTTATGGGGAATGACAACCCCCGATATTAAACCTAAATCATCAAAATCCAAACCAGGAATGGCTTGAATCTCAACAGCCTTCAACCTATCCTCTAGCTACTTGTACTTGTCGTTGATAGGAGGATACTGATCGTCAAAATAGTCTTCATCATCGGACACTCGATCATCAACACACCCGGCCCGAGTACTCCTTGCCTCCTCAGCTTGATTTTCGTCTTCCTCAGACGAATCTTCAACTACCGGCATCTGGCAGATCGGCTCTTTGAATCTTTTACCCATGTCGACTAGGGCTTTCCTTTTTGGTTTCTTTTTGGATTCCAGCAACGTCATTAACTCTTGTTTCCCCTTGGCCAGGGTCAGCAGAGTCTCTTGAAATTGGGAATTTTGTACTTGCAGGTCTTTCACTGTTTTCTCGATATCCATTTTGCTAAAATAAACAGTTAGGAAGATAAGGAGATCTGTGTGGGAGAAACCTGTCTTGATATGATGCATGGTAAGTGGATGCATGTTTTCAAGGATCTCGCGGGGTAAACACAAGAAGATGCAAGAAGTTGAGTTTTGATCAACAACTTTGATTGGAGAACTTCGTATTGTTGAATGTCCTTCCGCGAGAATCAAGCTCACCATGTCAAGTGGGTCATAACCCTTGACTCGAGATACCATGCTTTGGTCTTGACGACATTTGGTTAGAGGAAAATAAATCCTCTTGCCCCTTGATAGACGTCTGGTTTAACGTGACCGTGCATCATAGGCCCTTGAGATCCTTGAAATGGTTATTGAAAATGCTATGATATGATGTTATGATGTTATGTACAAATATGCAAAGTAAGCAAGTTGTTATGTACAAATAGTCATATACACAAAGCAGACAAGTCCTTAGGTTTAGGCTTGTATGGAGTTTGTAGGTAAGTACCCTCTTGAAGTTTAGTTTGCTCAACCTGTCCTAGTAATAGTAACCGGCTTCTATGGGATCTTAATATCACTGACCTTTCTTTTAGGCATTGTCTCAGCATAATCAATCTTTTCTTGTGGCCGAGATATCCCAAAAGTCCGATCTTAATGAGTGTAGTATCGAGTATCAACCAATTTTCAGCTTTCTAACGAAACCGGCTATCTCACTACTTCCTAATGGCCAAGTTATTCAATTAAGGTTCTAAGGTCAGTTAGTGCTTCATGACACTGCTCAGTGCCCCCGTATTCTCCTCGATTCAACACAAGGGATATCGGTACCAACAAATGTGTCACACTAACATGGCCATTGCTTCAACCATATCGGTCTACGCCGTACAGTTTCCACAATCTATGCATAAGGTAAAAGTAAGGGATATGAACCATCTAACTAACAAGAAGCCAACACTTGACATTATGATTCAAGATAGAATTCCCATTCTTTGGATTGAAACCAAGAAAGCAAAGATACTATACCTCTTGAAAGAACAAAACTTCAAGTGTATTAAGTCTTCACAAAAATTGGGCAGTGTAACGGCTGTATACAGGTGGATTCCAGATGATAAACAAAGAGTGTAATCACAATAACCTGTACATAAAACAAACAAAAAAACAACCCAATGTCTTAAGGTAAACCTCAAGAGCTCCAGACAAAATAATCAGATAAGGTCACACGGTCTCTAATCATATGCCAAGGTTTCTAATCCTAAGTCCAAGAAGTCCAATGTTCCATAATACCAATGATAGTAACCAAATAGTCTAAATATCATTAAGGATTTTATGGTTCATATTGATTATTAAGTATCTTAAGAAAAAAAAAAGCTCAAGTGAGAAAAATAAAAATGACAAGAAAGTAAATGCTCAAATGAGCAAAGATGAAAATGGAATGAAATGCAAATGCTAAAAGTAAATAGTGCATAAAAATAAAAGGGGCATATAATAAAAATACAAGATAAAGTCAATTATTAGTGATTAGTGGTTAGATGGATGATCATCTTGAAACTTGAATTTGGAACTCATTAGAGGATTGGTAGAACCAAAGCCTCCACACAACAAGTTGCATTTGCTTTTTGTCAAGTATATCATCCATTTGAAATCCTCATAAGTACCATTTAATGATCAACGATGTTTCAGTGATTCGCGTTGACCAAAGGTGTTGTAGATCCATTAGAGGATTGGTAGAACCAAAGCCTCCAATAAATCTCAAGGTTATTGGATCAAAGAGATCAAATTAATATACTTGGGCTTGCAAACATAAGTTTGGGCCACGAATGATCATTTATTCGAATCGGGACAAAAATTTAGCGCTATATTAAGCAATCGTAAGTGGACTTATATAGAAGTCGCACCTATTTTGAGGTTGGTCAATAGCAATCTATGCACCATTTGCTTTGAGACATGATATAGAGATCATGCTCCAATAACACTTAGTGCAATAAGAAATGGATGAGATGAAGAGGGGTGAGAGAGAATATACAAACCACTTTTGAATTAAATTTAATCAAACTATTATTAAAATCATTAATCCATTTTTGTGGAGTTAGACTCAACACCATGGATCCAATGATGTTAATAAAATCCATGATAAAAAATTTAACCCAAGATCAGCCAGAAAATAATCACAAAATAATATTGCATTTTAATATATACAAAAAAAAGGTTTAAAAAATGTTTTAAAATAGAAATAAAAGAGAAAAATATCAACTATGTTCAAATTAATCAAGAAATAAAAAGTAAGACCATAGAAAAATCAGAAAAGGACTCAAATGATTTTATAAAATTTTTGGTATTTTTTTAAAGTAAGAAACTATTTTTAAAATTTAAAAGAAATGAGTAAAATAAACCAAAAATGATAAAAAAATAACAAAGTCAGAAAGAAAAATAAAATAAGGTCACCAATATTTGTCACAATATCATTGGATCATTCCATAATTTTTTCAGAATTTAAAAATACATAAAAGTATTTTTAAACATTTAAAACAATTCAAATAAAGTGAAAATTTATAAAAAATATCAAAACACAATTAAATTGTGAAAAAATAAATATCAGAAAGAGACTAATCAAAAATATTTTTCATAATTTTTTTTCAGATTTTTTGGACTTAAAATGAATTTTCTAAGATATTTTTAAGTTTAAAACAATTAAATATAAAAATCAGAAAAGAAAATAAAAACCAAAAAAATATGGGTCATCTGATCAATGTCAAAACGCGTTAGTAAACAGATCAAGTGCACCTGGCGCACTGGGCATGTTATGGACTTTAGTGAATAATGCATAGGATCATTAATTAAATCAGATTTTTGAAAACACAGATGACGCCTTCATTGGTTGCAAGATGACACGTTGGTCATCTTCAACCTCCAGCCAGTCACAAAACCAAATTGCTCAATCTATAAAATTAGAGCACGAGACCCATGTCATTCGCTTCATCTCTTCAAGACGAAGACAACCACACCTTCGCGACAAATTTATATAAATTGTAGCTCAAGCAATTTGGAAGGAAAGTTTTGAAAAGGGATTTGAAATTTCATGGTCAAAACGTGTTTCCAGTAAAAAAGCAAGTGTTGCGACTATAACTATGGCAATGAGAGCATCACAATGATATCAAAGTTTTGAAGAATTGATGAAGGAATATACCTATTGAAGTTGAGTTGCAGAGATCTGAAACTGGACTTCTAAGGAGCAATATAGGGCACGATTCTTGAATGTAATTATATGGTTAGCTTCATGGAAGATCAAGGAAGGTGAATTGATGGAAAAATTAGATGGAAAAAGGCTTGAGAATAGATTTCGAAGTTGTTGAATTTTGAGTTATGTAACAAGTTTGGCAGGGTGATTCTGGCTATCCAAGCATGAGGAAATGAATTGGTAATGACCCCCTATTTATAGGGAATCAAATGGAATGTCAAGCATGTGAAAGGATGAAGTTTGGAGGGAAATCGTGTGAAGTTGCAAACAAGAAAAATGTGACTTCTAATTTGATCAAAACTCATCAAAAACACGTGTTTTATTGTGCTAATCAATTCTGGAACTTCATTAAACATGTTTAGAGGCATAAACGCGTGGAAAACTTGTGATTAGAAGCTAAAACAAAGACTTCAAATTCTGACTTATGGGGAAACTTCAGTTCCAAGTTATCAAGTTCAATCCAATGGCATTCTCAGCTCAAGGGGTCTTAGGGCATGATTCTTGATGCTTTAGAAAGAGGAGGTTACAAACTTTCCAATGGAAAAAGAATGGAATCAAATGGATGCTTGAGATGAAAGTTGCGTTGAGTCAAAGTTGGAAAAAAGGGTTGACTTTCCATACTTCGAAATATTTCAAGTTTTTCTTCAAAAGTGACCTATAATGTCTTGCATCCAAACACGGCCTTGCACTTGGATTTTTCTCTTGACCAAAAAATATGGCATGAAATAGACCTCTTGAATGACATTTTGGGACTTGAACCATTCAAAATATCCAAAAATTGAGAGAGTTATGAATTGTTGAAGTTTGCAAATAATCATGAAATGACCTATACTCTTTTGTATCCTTAAGGCAACTTCCATCCATTTTCTCACTTTGAATATAAAAGAAGGCATAAATTTAACATCCTCAAGATCATTTTGGAAAATGAATGGGCTCAAGGTGATAAAAATTGACCAATTTATGATCATTTGAAGTCACACATGGAAAATTGGGGATTCATCTGGAGGACTTGTAATATTTCTTCTTCATCACGTTTCTTCCATAGAAAAATCCTTAGAACTTTTGAAGTGATTTGTTGGTAACCCTTTAAAGAGAAGGATGTATTCGGAATCACTCCAAAATACCAAAATATGAGCAAGATATGCTTCTTTGAAGTTCAAAACTTAGCTCCTAGATCAAGAAAAAATGCCTTGAGGAACTTTGACAATTTTGAACAAACTTCTTGTACCAACACAAATGCTTTGTAAATATAAGTTGTTGAGGATGATAATGAGAACTCATATCAACCACAACCACTTGCTTATCTTGAGAATTGAGATAAATATGCATTTGTGATCAATGGGATCAAAGCCTTGTCCAAGCATGATAACTTCTCCAATTAATCCTGTTGTACCCCAAAATTTTCCCTCTCATGTTTTCCGAAGTCTTCCCCCTGCATGGTTGATCACAAACCCTTGCCTAAAGAAAAAAGAAATTTTTTTGAGTGGTGCTTTAAGCATTTCGATTGGCATTCTTTAAGACCCTTCGATTGGCATTCTGAAGGAGCACTTCGATTGGCATTCTGAAGGAGCATTTCGATTGGCACTCTGAAGAAGAATTTCGATTGGCATTATGGACAAGTATTTCGATTGGAATTATAACAGTGTCCTTCGATTGGGATTCCAAAAGGTCCATTCGAAGAGGCATTCAAAAGGTCCATTCGAAGAGGCATTCAAAAGGTCCATTCGAAGAGGCATTCAAAAGGTCCATTCGAAGAAGCATTCAAAGGGTCCATTCGAAGAAGCTTTCGAAAAGCATTCGAAGGAGGCCATCAGCCCATTCGAAAGGGACCATTCGAAGGAGGTCATCAAGAGGGCACTCAGGTCAAAAGCGTCCAGGTTCATTCAAGAGACACAAATGTTTCAAAAGAGGAAAACTTTTAATGTGTTTGTTTCTTGTCTCCTGGCATTTAATGGCCTGTTTAATGGCTGTCTCCTGCCATTGCTGCACTCTCACACCCCTATAAATATAGAGGCCAGCATACACACCAAACACACGAAAATCAGAGAAAAATCATAGAACGAAAATTATACACACACAAAAAATCTGCAGGAGAACAAAACATTGGAGAGACGCTGCCCAGAATCCTTCACGCCCAGAAATCCCAGATCGAAGGTATTCATCCAGCCAGTACCCAAACCGAAGTTCCAATCTACTGGTAAGAGAGGGTAAATTATCCAACCTCATATTTTCATAACATATTATTACTGGTTGTTGCCTTTGATTTCCCATCCTAGACAGGATCGAAAGGCCTGGGTTTGGCACCCAGGTCATGTTTTTCGTTTGCTAACACTTGCTGCAGACATAGCCTGAAGGGACCCAGCAAGCGCATGATCGAAGGGCCTGGGGTTCAATACCCAGGCCCTGCATTTTATTTCGCTCACATACTTTTGCAGGTATAACAGCCAAGATCGAAGGAGACACCTTCTCTGAATCGAACCCTTTAGCATGCTGGATCGAAGGAGGCATCTCATTCCTTGATCGAAAGCCATGACCTCCATGATCAAAGACAGTCCTCTTTCCTGGATCGAAGGCTACTCACGCCTTGCTGTTTGGCCTAATCGAAAGGACCCTGACCCCCTCTGGATCGAAGCTTCTATTTCTCTCCCTGGGTCGAAACTCCCGTTTTCTCCTTGGATCGAAGGATTTCCCTTGTATTTTATTTTTGTTTTCATAGAATTCCTTTTAATTAACATTAAAATAAAAAAACCACAAAAACATTAGGCTAGTTCTTTTTCTATTAAATTAACTTTGTTAATTAACCTTTAATTATCTTAACATTTTTCCAAAACTAAAATTAAATAGATTTAGATTATTCTTCCCAAAATAAGATAAAACAACAAAAAGAGTTCTTATTCTTAGGATTTTTTAGATTCGCGCGCGTTTATTTTACTGGGATGTAATAGCTTAAATTAAGACTTCTACTTTTACTGCTTTACTTCCCCAATTTTTGGACATGTAAATAATCCCCCTCCCCGAAGCCTTGTAATAGCGTAGGATTTACAAATCTCGCACTTTAAATTCCTGTACATATATTAACTGTTTAGATGTATGCTAACTAGGATTTCATGGCAAGATCTATCTTAATCTAAAATCAACCACAACTCACCATAACATGTACAAAGATAACATAAACTGAAAATTGACACACTTGCACATGCCACTATTAGGGTACACCTCACTTGGTTGCCTCAAACGTGGTCATTAAGTATAGGATGTTTTAGAGGTCGTCCTTCTCTCCAAAGATCAAAGTTGCCTCGAAATGGTTGCCTCGATAAAAATGATCTAAGACATTAGGATTACCACTAAGACGTCCTAACGTTGCTTTAGTGACCACACGTCCCTAACATTGAATTGACCCGAAAACTCCGACGACGGTGCTACCTACTCCTCAATAGTAGGATAGTACTGTCTAAAGGACATTTGCACAATTAAATTCCTTTTTGAGTAGGTAGAGGTTCTTAAGTACTTGCTCTCTTTTAAAAAAAACAAAACAAAAACTTTTCGCACTTACACTTTCTTCAAAAACAAAATTCTTTTCAAAACCCACAATCACAAAGAAAAGCAAACCTTTTGAAAACATAGTGAGCAAGTACCTAAGAGCCCGTGGATAACCACGGATAGAAAGGGTGCTAACACCTTCCCTTTCTATAATCTACCTCCCGAACCCGAGAAACATCTCGAAAAGGAATTTTTATGTGCTTTTGTCCTTTACCTTGTTG
The DNA here is from genome assembly GCA_948472305.1 of Vicia faba. Taxonomy (NCBI): domain Eukaryota; kingdom Viridiplantae; phylum Streptophyta; class Magnoliopsida; order Fabales; family Fabaceae; genus Vicia; species Vicia faba. The sequence continues at coordinate 224,653 of CATIWC010000399.1, forward strand.
GATAAAATAAAAGACGTTGGCGACTCTTGCTTACCGCGACACTTTGCGAAAACAAACGCAAACACGAACCAGCATTCGAAAAACAGTCAGTTCTCGTTCCCACCGATCACAGAACTGGCGACTCTGCTGGGGAATAATTAATAAGTGAGGTATACCTTGGGATTAGATCACTTGTGTTTTCAATTGTATTGCTTTGTATGCATTTAATTTTCTGGGCTTGTATCGGAGTTCTATAGATCCTAACTCGGATATGGGGGTACCCTTTTTAGGTAAGTAGCAATAAACTGTGAGGGATCTGTCCGGCGTAGACCAACACGGATGAAGCAGTAGCTACGTTGGTGTGGCACCTTGGTCTGTACCGATATCCCTTGTGTTGAAACGAGGAGAATATGGGTCTTCTGAGGAGTCATTAAGCACCAACTGACCTTAGAACCTTAAATTGACCAACTTGGCCATAGAACAGTAGCAGTATGCTACACTAATTGAGACTAAACTCTCATGATGGTTCCGGCTGCAAGAAAAGGTTGCTAAGCTGGAATTATGACCGATTGAGGGTAGTCAATGATATTGAGATCCTCTAGAACCCAGTTACTATTTTTTTAGGACAAGTTTAAACCAACTAAACTGAAAGAGGGTAATGCCTAAACTCCATGCCAGCCTAAACTTAAGGCTATATGTGTGACTTGTGTGCCTTCAAACTTGAACTACTTGTCATCTGACAACAGGGGTTCCTTGCAGGTTTTGTTTACAGTCCTTATCCAACAAATTGGATTTATTGCAGGGCTCACTTACATCACCTCACACTTGTGCTTAAACGCATAGCATACACATCATAACATCATGCCTTAACATTTCTTTAACCATATCAAGCATCTCAAGGGTCTATGATGCAGGTTATGGTAAATCAAATGGCTAGCAAGGGGGCAAAGGGGATTTATTTTCCTCTAGCCAAGGTTGTCTAGAAATCCAAGCACGACAATTTGAGTCAGGGGCGATGACCCACTCGATATGGTGAGCTTGACTCTTGAAGAAGGACTCTCAGCAACATGAAGTTCCTTCAATCAAGCTACCGGATGCAAATTCTAACAAGTTTCTTGTTTACCCTGCGAGATCCTTGAAAACATTGCATACATATATCATACATATCATTGCATAACAGGTCTCCCAATACAGGTCTCTCATGTTCTCGCTGTTTATTTCAGCAATGGCTTTCCCACAAGACAACCAGGATCTTCATACTCAAGAGACTCAGTTCAGGGAAATCTTCCTAAACCTATCCAAGGGGTAGGAAGAGTTGAGAACACTCCTCATGGGGAACTTGGTCAAGAAAAGTCCTGAAGACAATAAGGACGAACGGCTGAAACATCTGCAAGCTAGGGTATATGCATTGAAAACCCAGATGCTGGGGCAGATGGCTCTTATCCAAGGCTTAGCTCGGGAACAAGAAGAGTTGAGAACCATGATCAACCAGCTTCATCAAGACAGATACAACAACATGAAGCAAACGATCAAGGCTGGGGATCAAATCATTAACTAGCCTCCAAGAAGACAAGAGTTTGGTATGGTGAAGAATGGACCTCTCTAAGTTGCTACTACCTCAAGGGTCCAACAACAACCTCGCCAAAAACAACGGGTTGATCAGAGTAAGCCCAGAAGGCAATTTACCGAGCTCAACGTGTCGCTGTCTCAAGCTTTACAACACCTGTTGAGGTTGAATCTGGTGACGTTAAGGGACCCTCCTAAGAATCCCAACATAACCTCCCTAAAGTACAATCCTGATGCAAGGTGTGCATACCATTCCAACAGCCCGGGGCATGATACTGATGACTGTTGGGCATTGAAAAACAAAGTTCAAGACCTGATTAATGAAGGAGCTTTGGAATTCACACAAGATGGTCAGGCTGAGTTCTTCTACCATCCCTCCAAGGTTCACCATTTGAAGTGACAAGTACTGAGACGAGAAGACTTTTGTTCATTTGAATTTTCAAGTTGTAATCTCTTTGTTACTCAAACAATTATCTATTAATGCCAAACTTTGTTTTATTAATGAATTGCATATGTTTGCCTTGAATTCATCTTTTCATTACATTTAAACTATGCTTTTTGCTCACTTTATGACATTCAACTCTTGCTAAAAGTTACAAGCCTTTAGAGGGAGGATGATGAAACAATGCCATAATCTCATACAGTATGCTTTTGGACAGACCTTGCTGACGATGTACAAGCATTTCTTTCAAATCCTAAACACTGGAGTTATAAGGAAGATAATCCCTAGTCAACCCCTCCGAGCCAAAGAAGTAGGAGTTTTATGTTTTAAACACAAATTGAAAACCTTTAATTTAAACCTGGGGCAGGGTAGTCTCTCAGTTAATTCAAAAAGACGCGCATTGAAGTCGCAAAAATCTCAGTTCATAATACAATGAACGACATCAAAAGCATTCCTCTGGAATCAAAAGACAATGGTGGTTCCTTATCTCATAGGCAGTCAATCTCTCAAAAAAAAAGCCCACTGAGCCAAAACCTATAAAGGAAGTTTAAGAAAGCCGGGGCATCCCACTGACTGTAATCTCGAAAACAGGAACAGTCAGGCAAAAATTAGGGATAACAAATCAAAAGAACGAGGTCATTACAAATCCTCGACAACATGAAAAATGTTGCAAAAATGACTGCCTTCAAAAATTCAACTTGTGTGAACCATCACCAAAAACGTCGTTCCAGACTCATTTGGAGTTCAAATGCACAATTAACTGAGTTTAGGATTGAAGAACATCACGAAGAGCGGGTGGATACAAATATACTTTGAGCCTTTATCCTTTGTTTTTTAAACCGTGAACCAAGCCACGTTACAACCCTTCAAAAGTCCTAACTGAAGCATGGGTTAGTTCGAAAGCATACTGTTACAAAAGGTATCCTGACTCCTGTAAGGCTTTGCCCTAAATCTTGTGTTGAATTTGTCTTATAAAGAGTTTTCTGCTAAAAAACGCATTTTTCAAAAACTTCGAGACAAGCATAAACTTTGCATTATCAGAATATCACTGTTTGCATTTGGCTATTTGTTTGACAGTGGAGAAATTCACACAACGAATATCCGATGAACGAAAGCCCTCTCAGTGAACAAAATCACTTCAAAAAGGATGACACTTCCATTGACAAATCTCCTTCCAATCAAGGGGCATGGCATGATCATTGTCCATCACCTGGGGAAGTCTAGTCAAGATTTCAAGAAATCTCTGAAGAAATGCAGAGTAACCAGGGGCAAGTCTCCATCTCCGTCACTTGGGGCATTGAACATCAATCTCAGCGAAGGGTTATGTACAATTAAAAATTTTCTGGCAGTGTCACAAACACTTGCTACTAGGGGCAATGACAAATCTCCACAAAATCATTCTCATAGGATGACTCCCAACAAGGGTTTAATCTCTGAAAACCTTTCCCCAGCTGAATCAACCTCAAGAATCCTCGAGGACTTCTCCCCAACGAAGATGTCACCTCTCTAGCGGACTGACGACAGGGTTTATTTCTCCAACAACACCAGGATTCCCCAGCTTGAGTTTGCCTCTCCGACTACTACAAATCAAAGGACCACAACTCCTCTTCCCCAGTAGACTACTCTACAATCCCCAGCAAGTTACTGTGAAACCTGGACCCGACCAGATGTCAGTTTAACTCTGACTCCCCAGTAGAGCAACGGACAACCGAGACTCCTGAACTTGTTCCCCAATAATGAATCAATACTCTCCACAGAGTTCACAACTTCCCCCAATGGAGTTCTCCTCAACAAAACGAGGATCCTCAGTGTAAACATTCTAAGCAAAATTTGAAGACACACATACTCTTCAACAACAATCCGGGATTTAACAACTCCCTAACACTTGTCAAGGATTTATTTTCCCAGACAAAAATACATTCATTAACATTTCACATTTCATACATCCTATTTACATACATGACAAAATACATATAACATAAATCTCATTTATTTTGAGAACATCATTACACAATGCATACATCATGACATTGCATACAACTAACTCTTTACCTATTCAGGAAAGATCGATCGACAGATAAAAGTCATTACCTTTTAGAGTAGCAGTCGTCAAAGATTCCTTCACCATCCTGCTGAGGTAGTAATCGTCCAAGATTCCTTCACCATCCTGTTGAGGTAGTAATTGTCCAAGATTCCTTCATCATCTTGCTGAGGTAGTAATCGTCCAAGATTCCTTCATCATCCTGCTGAGGTAGAAATCGTCCAAATTCCTTCACCATCCTGCTAAGGTAGTAATCGTCCAAGATTCCTTCACCAACCTGCTGAGGTAGTAATCATCCAAGATTCCTTCACCATCCTGCTGAGGTAGTAATCATCCAAGATTCCTTCACCAACCTGCTGAGGTAGTAATTGTCCAAGATTCCTTCACCAACCTGCTGAGGTAGAAGTCATCCAAGATTCCTTCATCATCCTGCTGAGGTAGTAATCGTCCAAGATTCCTTCATCATTCTGCTGAGGTAGTAATCGTCCAAGATTCCTTCATCATCCTGCTGAGGTAGTAATCGTCCAAGAATCCTTCGTCATCCTGCTGAGGTAGTAATCATCCAAGATTCCTTCATCATCTGTTTGGAGTAGTAATCATCTCAGATTCCTTCATCACACATCATTATCAAAAAAGACCTCCTCTGGTTAGATTTATTTCTTCCAGTTAATGAAAGGTAATCAGAGACCTTCAACAGTCCAGATACGATCCAGATTCGAATGTAATTCTGTTACTCATTTCAAATACAGTCCAACAATCGGCCATGGATGGCATATTTAAGCCCATCTCCAATGACTATCCATTACTCCTCCTGCAGATGTCATCTATAAGCCCATCCCCTACCAGCAATCTCCAAATGGCATCTGTAAGCCCATTCCCGACATCAAAATGCTGATACTACACCATGCGAGTGCAAATTTCTGGGCACTCTAGTGTTCAATTATCTTCCACCTTCGGATCACGAAAGGCTCGAAAGCCAATCTATATCCTCAGGTTTAAGAAAATTGAACAGGGGCAACTGTTGTACCCCAAAATTTGCCCTCTCATGTTTTCCAAAGTCTTCCCCCTGCATGGTTGATCATAAACCCTTGCCTAAGGAAAAAAGAAAATTTTTTGAGTGGTGCTTTAAGAATTTCGATTGGCATTCTTTAAGACCCTTCGATTGGCATTCTGAAGGAGCACTTCGATTGGCATTCTGAAGGAGCATTTTGATTGGCACTCTGAAGAAGAATTTCGATTGGCATTATGGACAAGTATTTCGATTGGCATTATAACAGTGTCCTTCGATTGGGATTCCAAAAGGTCCATTCGAAGAGGCATTCAAAAGGTCCATTTGAAGAGGCATTCAAAAGGTCCATTTGAAGAGGCATTCAAAAGGTCCATTCGAAGAAGCATTCAAAGGGTCCATTCGAAGAAGCTTTCGAAAACCATTCGAAGGAGGCCATCAGCCCATTCGAAAGGGACCATTCGAAGGAAGTCATCAAGAGGGCACTCAGGTCAAAAGCGTCCAGGTTCATTCAAGAGACATAAATGTTTCAAAAGAGGAAAACTTTTAATGTGTCCGTTTCTTGTCTCCTGGCATTTAGTGGCCTGTTTAATGGTTGTCTCCTGCCATTACTGCACACTCACACCCCTATAAATACAGAGGCTAGCATACATACCAAACACACGAAAATCAGAGGAAAATCATAGAACGAAAATTATACACACACAAAAAATCTGCAGGAGAACAAAACATTGGAGAGACGCTGCCTAGAATCCTCCACGCCCAGAAATCCCAGATCGAAGGTATTCATCCAGCCAGTACCCAAATCGAAGTTCCAATCTACTGGTAAGAGAGGGTAAATTATCCAACCTCATATTTGCATAACATATTATTACTGGTTGTTGCCTTTGATTTCCCATCCTAGACAGGATCGAAAGGCCTGAGTTTGGAACCCAGGTCATGTTTTTCGTTTGCTAACACTTGCTGCAGACATAGCCTGAAGGGACCCAGCAAGCGCATGATCGAAGGGCCTGGGGTTCAATACCCAGGCCCTGCATTTTATTTCGCTCACATACTTTTGCGGGTATAACAGTCCAGATCGAAGGAGCCACCTTCTCTGGATCGAACCCTTTAGCATGCTGGATCGAAGGAGGCATCTCATTCCTTGATCGAAAGCCATGACCTCCATGATCAAAGACAGTCCGCTTCCCTGGATCGAAGGCTACTCACGCCTTGCTGTTTGGCCCAATCGAAAGGACCCTGACCCCCTCTGGATTGAAGCTTCTATTTCTCTCTCTGGGTCGAAACTCCCATTTTCTCCTTGGATCGAAGGATTCCCCTTGTATTTTATTTTTGTTTTCAGAGACTTCCTTTTAATTAACATTAAAATCAAAAAACCACAAAAACATTAGGCTAGTTCTTTTTCTATTAAATTAACTTTGTTAATTAACCTTTAATTATCTTAACATTTTTCCAAAACTAAAATTAAATAGATTTAGATTATTCTTCCCAAAATAAGATAAAACAACAAAAAGAGTTCTTATTCTTAGGATTTTTTAGATTCGCGCGCGTTTATTTTACTGGGATGTAATAGCTTAAATTAAGACTTCTACTTTTACTGCTTTACTTCCCCAATTTTTGGACATGTAAATAATCCCCCTCCCCGAAGCCTTGTAATAGCGTAGGATTTACAATTCTCGCACTTTAAATTCCTGTACATATATTAACTGTTTAGATGTATGCTAACTAGGATTGCATGGCAAGATCTATCTTAATCTAAAATCAACCACAGCTCACCATAACATGTACAAAGATAACATAAACTGAAAATTGACACACTTGCACATGCCACTCTTAGGGTACACCTCACTTGGTTGCCTCAAACGTGGTCATTAAGTATAGGATGTTTTAGAGGTCGTCCTTCTGTCCAAAGATCAAAGTTGCCTCGATAAAAATGATCTAAGACATTAGGATTACCACTAAGACGTCCTAACGTTGCTTTAGTGACCACACGTCCCTAAAATCGAATTGACCCAAAAACTCCGACGACGGTGCTACCTACTCCTCAGTAGTAGGATAGTACTGTCTAAAGGACATTTGCACAATTAAATTCCTTTTTGAGTAGGTAGAGGTTCTTAAGTACTTGCTCTCTTTTAAAAAAAACAAAACAAAAACTTTTCGCACTTACACTTTCTTCAAAAACAAAATTCTTTTCAAAACCCACATTCACAAAGAAAAGCAAACCTTTTGAAAACAGTGAGCAAGTACCTAAGAGCCCGTGGATAACCACTGATAGAAAGGGTGCTAACACCTTCCCTTTCTATAATCTACCTCCCGAACCCGAAAAACATCTCGAAAAGGAATTTTTCTGTGCTTTTGTCCTTTCCCTTGTTGGATAAAATAAAAGACGGTGGCGACTCTTGCTTACCGCGACACTTTGCAAAAACAAACGCAAACGCGAACCAGCATTCCAAAAACAGTCAGTTCTCGTTCCCACCAAACACAAATCCCTTATGCTTTTGAATCAAATTTGATAATCTTGAAATGTGGTGAACCAAAATAACCTTGCCATGCCATTTCCTCCAAAACAAATCCAATGGCGAGGTTTGAACTTTTCAAGATTTATTGACTAGGGCATGGAAATAAACTCATGAACCCATGGAGCAACTTGTTGAATCTTATTGCCTTTACCTACATGAGTAACAAGCAAGACAAACCAACATTGCATTTTATTAATTAAAAGAAGAAATAAAGACAAAAATTTTCATGATCACAAAAGAACACAAGTCAAGGTCCTTGGTGATTCCTCAAAGAGCAAAGCTAAATATAGGGAGGGGAACCAAGAATCCTAATGTGATCTTGTTGTGATGGAATCAACATGGTATGATGAAGGGATATTAGGGGAAAAAATCGGGGTACAATAGGATGAACTTATCCTTATCTAACCATGTTTGTTTAATAATCATGTATCTAACATGGTGAAGTTTTATGATTGCCACGTTTCCTCCCTGGAGAATTTTCTATGTGATTAGCAGTCGCTCCTTGACATGTCATCCACTAGACTATCTAATCTACTTTAAGTAAAACTTTTAAGATGCCTTCTAGTGGAGAAAGCACAAGGGAGAAAGAATCCTACATTGTTCAATTATTACAATTCATGGTGAACCATGCAAATAGGAATTCTCATAAGGGGAAAACGGGATGTTGTGAAGACACTTACCATGGTGATGACCACTGAGGCTCTCGCACAGTTTAAAGATGTAGGGCATCTGAAGCAATTGTTTAAGAGGGATCATAGCACCTTGGAGAGTATGGAGGAGAGAGTCTCGCTACTTAAGGATGATGTTATGGTAAACTTCATCCATCATTTTGAGAAATAGAGAGTAGACATGTCGCCTTTCTTTACCTTGACCAGGATTTAAGCCTCGTGGATCCCTTTTAGGTGGTTCGCAACAGTCAAATAGTGGATGATGAGTAGCTCTTTGTGCTATGATATTTTTTTAATATACTATTGAGCATCCTCTTCCTTGTTAAATACCATAATTGTGACACTATATTTGTATTTTAGGGTACAATGAACCTCCCTAGAGATGGCCAGGATCCTATTTAGGGATCCAACATTTTGATCGCCTAAATGGGCAATAAGAATACCACTGAGGGATTCAACATTTTCATAGCCTCTATGGGCGGAAAGGATCCTACTAAGGGATCTAGTGTTTTGATTTCCTCTAGAGGCGGCAAGGATCCCACATTAGGATCTAGCATTTTGATCGCCTCTTTGGAGGCAAGGATCCCACTTAAGAATCCATCACTTTTATTGTCATTATGGATGGCAAGGATTCTAATTAAGGATCCAACATTTTGATAGCCTCTATAGGCAGTAAGGACCCCTTTGAGAGATCTAGAGTTTTGCTTTCCTATATGGGAAGCAAGGATCCTACTTATAGATCCAACATTTTAATCACCTCTATGGGCAGAAACAATCCTACTTAGGGATCCATTATTTTGATGACCTCTACAGAAGGCAAGGATCCCTCTCAGGGATCCATCATTTTGATCTCATCTATGGTCAATAAGGATCCTATTTAGGGATCTAGCATTTTTATCGCCTTTGTGAGTGTCAAAGATCCCACTTAGGGATTCATCATTTTGAAAGACTCTCGTGGCAGAAAGGATCCCACTTAGGGTTCCAGCATATTGATCGTCTCTATGAGGCAATCTTTTTTCCTAACTTATGGATTTTCTGCAAAAAGAAATAACTCGAAACACAAATTCTCTAAAATAATAAAGTGACGGGTCTCATTAAAAATCCTCGCCCCATGAAAATCAAAAAGGGAAAAGAGTGAACCACACAAATTAAACTTGGCTTTACAATCGGTATATATTTAATACTTACATATAAAAATCAACATCAAAGTAGCCAAATAGTAATAAAGAAAATTAAATAAACGACAACCATGCAGATGTCTCCATAGGGCATCCCTTTGGGACCTTCAATTTTTTATCCCCTTAGTGGTTGGAGAGGGAGCCTCCTCGCCCTTGTAGGTTTCTCCTAGTGGCTTTATTCCTAAGCCAAATTTCCTGGATTTCACGCTTAAATAGCATCCCTTTTTCAAATTGATGCTCTCCACATAGAATTTACTAGGGATCTCCTATTCTCCTTGGGTAACTCCCACTCGCCCATTGGAAAATGCGTACTTCATGAATAAATATAAAATGGACAAGGCGTCGCACAACTGGTTAGAATTTTGATGCCTTATAATCATATTGTAGGAAGAGGGGGAATCGATAACCGAAAATTTAACATTTATTTCTTTGGCTTGATCCTACTCCCAAAAAATCATCTTCAAGGTGATGTATCCTTTCACTTGTACCTGTTCTCTTGAGAATCTGATCAACGAACCTTTAAAGGGTTTATAGTCCTCTAGGTCAAGGCAAAGTCTTTCAAACGCCTCCTGTTGTATCCCAAAATTTTCCCTCTCTTTTTTCTCAAGACATTTTATCACAAGGATTTTCAAAAGCTCAAATTTTGCATAAGTACAAAACAGACTAAAAAGGGCAAAGCAGAAAAATTGATTTTTCTTGACAAAATTGAAGAAAAAAAAGCTTGCTTCGATTCATACTAGTTTCGATTGGGCATCTAGGCTTCCTTCGAGCAAGTTTGATTCATCCTTCGATTGGGCATTTGGGCCTCCTTCGATGTAAGCTTTGATTTACATCCTTCAATTGAGCATTTTCCTCATTCGAGCGAGCTTTGGTCCTCACGTTTCGATTGAACATTTGGGCCTCCTTCGATGCAAGCTTTGATTTACATCCTTAGATTGAGCATCTGGATTCTTTGATCAAGCTTTGGTCCATAAGTTTCATTTTGGCATTTGACCTCCTGCAGGTTTTCTCTGATTCACTAAAATAGCTCATGCATGCAAGCTTCATTTGGACAATGGATCTTGCCTGCAAGCTTCGATTGCACCATTGGCCTCTCACCTATTTGCCTTGGATTCACAAGTTTTCGATTGGATGAATGGCTACCTTCCAGTGGCTTTCGATTTCATTTTCATGTTTTCTTCGAGTGCACCTTCATATCACCTTCGAATCCATTTGCAAACCCTTCAATATGCCATAATGTTGCATTATGACACACAAGTCGGTGGCCCATTCGAAGGACTTGCCATAGTTGGGGAATAATTGGTTTTGCTTACTTTGGAGTCTAGTCGAAGGTTTGGGCCTAAGTGATCAAAAGCAAGAGGACTCAAAATGGCATATTCAGCTGAACAGGGACATTCAAATAACACACAGTTAGTCCATTCGAAGGACACACAACTGGTGGAAACGAATGCTGCTTTGTTGAGTCTGGTCGAAGGTTATGGAAAGATGAAGGATTCAATTCAAAGGGTCAAGTTGTCCATAGGTCAGGCTACATAGGCCTCCAACTTATGCCTCACTCCATATTAAATTGTTCTTCAAGCCAACTTTCTCTTGATGACATCACTACCTTTTTAGAAAGTTTTTTAGCCTTGCGCATGTCTCTTCTGCACATTTTCCCCCTATAAACTAGGAGCCACCCATCTAAACCATTTATTTAGTAATTTTATCTTGGTATTATAAAAAGGTTACACAACTTTCAAAGAAAATATATTTTATTCTTTCACAAAGCTGCTCATTCCAAAAATTTTCTCAATAAATAGAGAGTTCATTTGCACATCAAAAGGAGGTGGGGGGCAACAAGAGAAAACACTGACATATTTTGGATGTGTGGGAAGAATCTTAAAAAAAACTCTCAAACTCTCAAGATTCCCAAACACTAAATACACTATCAAACCCATAATCTAAAGAAACACAACACCTATTTCTTTCCTCTTTCAAACCCAGAAGTGACCACACCTTTTGTTTCTGCTTCCTTCGAATCCAGTCATAGAAACACCACACTTGTTTCTTTCCTTCAAATCTAGGAGCATCCATGGCTGTAACTTAGGTCCAACACACATATCCCAGCTTTAAGCAAGGTAAGTCATTCTGACTTTAACTCTTTCGTTTTAAGCATGTAAATAACATTTGTTCACTCTTCGTTTCTATACTTTCGTTTGTATGCTTTTTTTGTCCAAGTACACGTTGAAACTCACCCATACAGACTTCAAACAAAAGAAAAAGTTATGTGTGAAATGAAGCCTTAAGCTTCGCCTCCATACCACTTCACAGTCCAAACAAAGGGAAAAGAAGGGAGAAACGAAGGGTGCACACTCACGTTAATTCCTAGTCCCGATCAAAAGAAGCAGCAAGAAGGGTGAATCGAAGCTTACTTGCTCACACTAACTTCCAAGTCAAACGAAAGAGATAGCCAGAAGGCACACCATGCTGACTTCCCGGCCCAGACGAAAGTCACACCTACACTGACTCTAGGCCCATTAGAAAAGATCAACATGCTGGACTCTAGGCCCCAATCAAAAGTCATGCCTTCACCATTTTCAGGCCAAATCGAAGAGATCCAGAAAGTGCAGAATCAAAGGGTTTTCTGCCTAAATGGAAAATACTCTTTTTATTGCTTTTATTTTATTTTTACCTTTATATTTTCATGCAATTCAATATGGTTGTAATAGTATAGGATTTTATCTTTATGCCTTTTCTTTTACTTTACACAAAATGCTAGTAATTAGGGTGCATGGCAAGATAAAATCAACAAGTAAACCACCCTTATCAAAAAACAAAAATGCATGCAATCAAACACACTTTGCACACGTGCACCTCTAGGGTTAACTCCACTTGTTGCCTTATGAAAAATTGTCATGTTATGCATGTGAGACGTCTTAGCAAAAACAATAAAAAATACAAGATCGTAGTCCCTCGATGACGCTCCGAATGTTTCCTTACAAATGATCTTAGTCCCTCAAGAGAAATGCTAAGATATCTCACAACATTATTATCATGACTATACAATGACCCACGCCAGTCCCTTTACATCCAAAGATAAGGCTTCTTACAAATCAATGGTAAGATAGAAATATCAAAGGAGGAGAAAGAACAAAGACTTTTTGAGTAAGTAGAAATGTTCTTAGTTGCTTGCTCATCTTCAAACGCAAACACCTTTCTAAATGCACCAACCTTTTCCATGAAATATTTTCAAAAGTCCAACACTTTGTATACATTCTTATAGAGACGTGAATCATTACAAAGTTTTCCTAAACGAAGACGCTTTTCAAAAATACTTTCAAAAACCACCACAAAGCACACTTTCAAATAAAAGCAATAATCTAGCAAGCAACTAAGAGCCCATAGATAACTATGGATCGAAAGGGTGCTAACACCTTCCCTTTTTATAATCTACCCCTCAAACTTAAGAAAATAATCTTAAAGGTCTTTCCTGTTCTTTTCACCCTTTCCTTTATTTGGATAAAATAAAAGTGAGTGGCGACTCTTGCTATCCGCAACAATTGCGATCAAACGCAAAACACCCAAGTCAGTTCTCCCACTGTGTTACAGAACTGGAGACTCTGTTGGGGAGACACTTAAAAGTGGGGTTACCTTAGGGCTAGATCACCTTTACTTTCTTTTCTTTGTTTGACTTGTTTTCTTTACATTATAGTTCCTTGTTTGGGCTTGTTTTGATCCTCTAATCGGATCTGGGGCACCTTTTTAGGTAAGTAACACTTTATTGAAGAGAGAACAATGTAAGTCTGCAAAACATGGCGATATGTCAACAAAAATATTAACAAATGTTAATGAATGATGATTTTACAATTTTAGCTATGCATGATGCATGTATGGATGTATGAGTGTTATCGTGTGTATGCTGACAAATAAGATATACAACACTGGGAGTAACCAGGAAAAACCACCTCGGGCACAAACAACACTCGGCTAAATCACATCCAAGATGATCATTCCAAGAAAAAGTAAATGCCAACTGACAAAACAAAACCTACTGCCCGCTTTAGCTTTACTAGGGAGAAACATAATCTGGAAGTAAACAAAACAAAGTGACAGAATAGTACAAATACAAGGATTAAACATCCTTCTTCAGGCTTCACCGGGGAAAAAAATGTTTTTAAAAGTAACACTTCTACTGGGGATTGCAAAACCAATCTCAAGTAAAGCAGATGGACACCAAATCATCAAAACATTCACTGGGGAATTCAGGCCCACTTCATTGGGGAGGTTAACACCACATCCTCAAAGGGAAAACCACAATACGTTCTTCACTAGAGAAACCGGGGACCTGCGTTCTTCAAGAGTGATTATGGTACCAACTTCTCTGGAAAAGCAACTTCCATTAAACCGAACAAAAACCTCACTGGAGAAATATCAGATTGAAACTTCACATCATGAAAACTCAGAAAAGAGGAGAAATGAATCAAAACTTGACCGAGGATACCGGAGTCACGAACCCAATACGGTGAATCATCCTGAGTAGACCTTCCCGAGGGGAACAAAAACTTCTTAAAACAACTAGAGTTTATCCATTCATGGGATCACCATTTTTGTTGTTGTTTTTTTACTTTTTTTCGCATCACAAATTCTAAAGTAAAAGCAAATTGTAAATTCTTTTTGAAAAATCGATTTTGTTATTTAATATTTTTGCTTTGAAAGTTATTATCAATAATAAATTGAGTCTTTGCAAGCTAAATAAAATAAGAAACACAAAGAATTGGGTATCAACTCAAACTTTATTAATATAATGGTATTCTACGAATGGCGAGGCTCCATAGATGATTACAAAGTTCGGAAAATGGTAATATATAATGGAAAAGATACATTGAGATACAATGACCACTATCCCCTCTAACAATTTTTGAAATCCTCAGCAGTAACTTTCGTTTACGTATGATGAGGATTCGAGAAGATTGTTACTTCAATGATCAGATCTTACATGACATAGTTACTTGCCAAGAAAGTCCCTAACTTTTGCCTAAGCTGCCCTTGCGGGTTTTCAACTTAGCGGGAAATTTATTCTGTTTATGTCTCTAACTTTTTCCTAGACCGCCCTTTCGGGTTTTCGGCCTACCAAGACGCTCTTTTTGCCTAAGCCGCCCTTTAGGGTTTTCAACTTAGCGAGTTGTTCTTTTATTTCTTTAGGCAAAGTATTTCTTAATTGCATCAGCATTCATGGGACGTGGGAACTCCTTTCCATCCATAGTTTCAAGGATTAATGCACTGCCAGAGAAGGCTCTCTTGACAACATATTGACCTTCAAAATTGGGAGTCCACTTGCCCCTATAATCAGTGTTGAAAGGCATGATCTTCCTGAGCATGAGGTCGCCTTCTCTGAATTCACGAGGTTTGACCTTTTCTATCGAAAGCTTTCTTCATTCTTTTCTGATATAACTGTCCATGACACAAAGCTGTCATCCTCTCCTCTTCGATCAGATTCAATTGGTCAAACTGGTTTTGGACCCATTCAGCCTCTATCAACTTAGTTTCCATTATCACACGCAAAGAGGGAATCTCAACCTCAATTGGGAGTACAACTTCCATTCCATACACCAGGGAGAACGGGGTTTCTCCTGTTGAAGTGCTGACAGATGTTCGATATCCATGAAAAGCAAAGGGAGAATTTCATGCCAATCCTTATAAGTAACAACCATTTTCTAGATAATCTTCTTGATATTCTTATTAGCAGCTTCAACAACCCCATTCATCTTTGGCTTGTACGGTGAGGCATTATGATGGACAATCTTGAATTCTTCACACTGTTCTGTCATCATTTTATTTTTCAGATTCGAGCCATTGTCGGTGATAATTCTGCTCGACACACCGTACTGACATATAAGATTATTCTTAATGAAGCGTACAACCACATGCTTAGTAACATTGGCATATGAAGCAGCCTTCACCCACTTGGTGAAGTAATCAATTGCTACCAAGATAAAACAGTGTCCATTCAAAGATTTGGGTTCTATCATCCCAATCATGTCAACACCCCACATGGAGAAAGGCCACGGGGAGGAAATCACATTCAGAAGTGTCGGAGGCACATGGACCTTATTTGCATAAATCTGGCATTTATGACACTTCTTTGCAAATTTCTAACAATCTGATTCCATTGTCAGCCAATAGTAACCTTCCCTTAGCATCTTTTTAGCCATCGAATGTCCATTGGCATGAGTGCCAAAAGAACCTTCATGAACCTCATGCATCAACATGCTTGCTTCGTGTCTATCCATGCATCTGAGCAAGACCATGTCATAATTTATTTTATACAACAAATTTTCACCGAGGAAGAAACTGCTAGCCAATATTCTCAATGTCTTTCTATCTTTATTCGATGCCCCGATCGGGTATTCCTGAGTCTGGAGAAAATGCTTGATATCATAATACCAAGGCTTCTCATATGCTACCTCCTCTGTTGTAAACACATGAGCGGGCCTATCCATTCTCCGAACCATAATTTGAGGTATATCATTCCAAGTATTCACTTGATACATAGAAGCCAGAGTTGCCAGAGCATCCGCCATCTGATTTTCATCTCTAGGAATGTGATGGAATTCGACTTTATTGAAGAAGGGTAACAATCTTCTAGCATAGTCTTTGTAGAGGATCAAGCCAGGGTGACGAGTATCCCACTCTCCTTTAATCTGATTTATTACCAAAGCTGAATCGCCATACACATCAAGAATCTTAATTCCGAGATCAATAGCTTCCTCGAGACCCATGATGCAAGCCTCATATTCTGCCATATTATTAGTACAATCAAAGGTCAACCTTGCAGTAAAAGGAATATGTAATCCATGTGGAGTGACAATCACATCACCAATTCCTTTACCATAAGCATTCACAGCTCCATCAAATATCAAACTCCAACGAGATTCAGGATCCGGACCTTCCTCAAGAAATGGTTCATCATAATCTTTTACTTTCAGGAACATCACATCCTCATCAGGGAAATCATACTCCACAGACTGATGATCCTCCACTGGTTGGTGAGCAAGATAATCTGCCAACACACTGCTTTTAATAGCTTTTTGAGTGCGGTATTCAATATCATATTCAGATAGCAACATCTGCCAGTGGGCAATTCTCCCAGTAAGAGCAGGCTTTTCAAAAATGTACTTTATTGGATCCATTTTGGAGATCAACCAAGTAGTGTGATTCAACATATACTGCCGCAAACATTTCGCCACCCATGCTAGAGCACAACATTTCTTTTCCAGCATGGAATACTGCGACTCACAATCAGTGAACTTTTTACTGAGATAACAAATGGAAAACTCTTTCTTCCCTATTTCATCCTGTTGTCCCAAAATACAACCCATGGAATTATCTAACACTATCAGATACATAATCAACGGTCTTCCTTCGACATGAGGAAGCAAGATAGGAGGTTTGAGCAGATATTCTTTAATAATTTCAAATTCCCTTTGGCAGTCATCCGTCCACACACAACCTTTATCTTTCTTTAACAACTTAAAGATCGGTTCACATGTTGCAGTCATGTGGGAAATGAATCTAGAAATAAATTCAAACGCCCGAGGAACCCTCTGACTTGCTTTTCAGTTCTTGGCGTTGGCATCTCTTGAATTTCTTTGACTTTATCAGGGTCAAATTCAATTCCTTTCTGGCTAACAATGAAACCCAACAATTTTCCTGATGGAACACCGAAGGTGCATTTATTTAGATTCAAGCGGAGACGATACTTCCTCAAACGCTGAAACAACTTCAACAAATCTCCTACATGCTCTTCTTCAGTTTGGGATTTAGCAATCATATCATCAACATATACCTCGATTTCCTTATGCATCAGATCATGGAATAGGGTTGTCATATCCCTCTGGTACGTTGCACCAGCGTTCTTCAACCCGAAGGGCATCACTCTGTAACAGAATGTTCCCCAGGTGTGATAAACGTTGTTTTTTCCATGTCCTCCGGAGCCATTCTTATTTGATTATAACCAGAAAATCCGTCCATGAACGAGAAAACTTTGAATTTTGTTGTGCTATCCACTAACATATCAATGTGTGGCAATGGAAAATCATCTTTTGGACTGGATTTATTTAGATCTCTGTAATCTATGCACATGCGGACTTTTCCGTCTTTTTTCGGTACTGAGACAATATTGGAAATCCATTAAGGATACACTGACGTCACAAGAAAACCAGCATTAATCTTCTTTAGACCCTCCTCTTTGATCTTTACTGCCATATCTGGGTGAATTCTTCTCAACTTTTGTTTGATTGTCGGACACTTTGGTTTCAACGGTAAATGGTGCTCCATAATATCTGTATCTAGACCAGGCATATATTTGTAATACCAAGCAAAAATATCCACATACTCCTTCAACAGCTCAATCAACCTGCTCTTCACATCAAGATACAACGATGCTCCAATCCTGACTTCTTTTGGATCTTCTTCTGAACCCAAATTGATCACTTCCAATGGCTCTTTATATGGCTGAATGGTATTTTCCTCGTGCTCAAGAAACCGTGAGACCTCTTCTGGAATCTCATCATAGTCTTCTTCTTCAGCCCCATACACAGGACATTCAAAGTTGGGAGAGGGTGTATGGTCATTGTATTCAACGAGTTTTTTAATTAATCTGCACATATGATTTATGATTGCTTTTAGAAACTGACACATATAACTAGTGATCATTGAGATTGAATTTCAGATATTATTTATTTTGAAAGTTTTTTTTTTTCTGATTACCATTTTCCAAGAAAAAGCAGAAAATAAAGACACAATTTGGGAAACAAAGACAACTTTTATTATTGATTTTAAAAGTCACAGCAAACAGATAAGCCTACAAAATTAATACTTCCACCTTGGGCAGAGTGAAAGCTTTTCAAAAAGATTAACAAAAAAAATTACTTTGAAACATGTATGCAAGAGGGAACATCAATGGTGATCCAGTTCTGAACCCTAACTTCGTGTGTCACATAATTTGGCATTTCCTGCTCTGTTTCATCTTCCACAATGGCATTAATCCCGGAAACAGTTGGATGAAGATAACCCCCACTACAGAAGATGTCTTGATACTTGCCTGCACCAGACTTAGGCTTCATGCCCTTACCTTTGTCATTCTTCAAAGAGAACCCCAAGCCAGCTCTATTCTTGTTTACAGGTGGATCCACAATCTGTCCCCATACCTTGCTATGACCCTTTCGCACAACTTTCTGCGCATCCTTAAGCGAAACCATGGAATTATCATTTCCTCTTATGTTGTCAATGGATAAGGCTTGGAACTGAGTTCTAACAACAGCTTCATCCTCCTCCACAATGCTGAAAGAGGACAAATGAGATATCAATAATTCATGTTTCCAATTATGATTACTACTTTCCCTTCACGTACAAATTTCAGTTTCTGGTGTAAAGTTGAAGTGACAGCCCCTGCCTCATGAATCCACGACCGTCCCAACAAACAACTATAAGCGGGAATAATGTCCATGACCTGGAAAGTTATCTGAAACAAACATGGTCCTATATGAATAGGCAAGTCCACTTCACCAATAACAGATTTCCTTGATCCATCAAAGGATTTCACAATGATGCCACTGGGGCTCATAGGCGTTCCTTGATATTTTAACTTCATAAGAGTGCTCCTCGGTATAACGTTCAACACGGATCCATTATCAATCAACACATCGGATAGTGAATCATTCTTGCAATTCATAGAGATGTGGAGGGCCAGGTTGTGATTCCTTCCTTCATCTGGTAATTCATCATCGCAGAAACTCAAGTTATTATATGATGTAATGTTCCCTATTATGCTGCTGAATTGGTCTATTGGCATATCACTCTCCATAAAAGCGGGGTCCAATACCCTCATCAAGGATTCTCTGTGAGCAGAGGAGTTCATCAATAACGCCAAGATAGATATTTTTGAAGGAGTCTGCAGTAGCTGATCTATAATTCCATAGTTGCTCATCTTGATTATCTATAAAATATCATCCACTTCTTTCTCTAACGTAGCCCCACTAGTCTCACCCGTAGCCTTCTTGGGTTCAACATTCTCAGCAATTTTCTTTCCAGCACTAACATTTCCTCGAACAACTGGTGCAAACACACGACCGCTGTGGGTCACCCTTCTATTTTCAGCAATATTTCCAACATCAGGCATTGGATGGATGGGAACTTTCACTCCATCCTCTATGATTGTAGCGTTGTATTTGTAGGGCACATCCTTATCTGACTTGTAGGGGATATGACCCAACAAACTAATCACCAATGGGGTAACAGCTGGCTTGCTATAATATTCAACTTCAAGATGGGCGGGTTCCCCAAAACAAGGTACAATGACGTTTACCCCTTCTTTAACATAATCAGTCATTATTGAGTCATTTCTAGAAAACAAATCCTCATCTAAGGAGAAATAGTCATCTGTAGAGGCATACTCTTCATCCGACTCTTCTTCAGTTAAGAAAAACTCAATCATATCAACTTCATGGTAATCATCCCTTTGACCTGTAACCTTGATAGTTCCATTGTCCAATAATAATTGAACACCTTTCCTCACAATTGAACATCCTCGGGAGTATCGGCAACAAATTTGGAAAGATCCATACTGATGTTCCACCTGACCTTCTATATGGCAGAAAGTAGCATGCAATTGTACAAGATCCTCATTCATTTACTCCACATCAAAAATTCTGAACTCTGCAGGACATCCAGAAACCATGTTCACTTCTTCTTCATACTCTGCCCTAGGCCTGATTATGTGGATGAGGCCCTCATCCATCAACTCCTACAAATCGACCTTTATCTTATCGCAACCCTGTATGTCTGTACTGCAAATAGAACAACCTGAATGGTCATGCGTATAGTAGCTAAATTCACAGGGTTCTGCATGCATTTTCACCAAATCTCCTCTAACCAGATTGATATCAAAAATTTGGAAGTCGCTTGGACAACCAGCCACCATATTCACAACATTTACTCCTCCATACTTGGGTAGAGGGCTGTCTTTCACATTAGGGCCCACATCCTTGAAAGATAGAATATAAGACTTCACCAATTTCTGCACCTCAGTCTTCAAAGGATAATAATTCTCAACATTATTTCCTGGTGCTCCCTGATGAAAAGCACATGTTTGGTCTGCTTTGTAATACCAAGGCAATGGTGATGGTACAACGGGAGGTGGTCAGGTCTGAAACAACTTCTTCTGAATCAATACCGGTAGTAACTCTGTATATCTCATAGGAATAGGGTCATAACTCTCCCTTCTCTGATTATACTCTTGATTCCGCTGCTGGGACGGTCTCTGATAAGCAACGATAGTTGGAGTTGCACCCACAACTGGAGTAACTGAGGCGAATTGCTGATGACGCTGATAATTCATTCTAGGAGTATTAACCATCCTCTCTTGCATAACAGCATTTGCATCCCCTTCCTTCTTCTTGGTAAACCCATAAGATGGCTTCTTCACACCTCCAGATCCTTCACTTGGCACACTTGCTACCATCCTCTCGTAGTAGAAAGCACCCAGAGTTTTCAAGAAAATCTTAGTCATCTCCTTCTCGTCCATGGGAGGAATCACTTGGGCGACTACCTCACGCCATCTCTGTGCATATTCTTTGAATGATTCCTTGTCTTTCTGAACCATGGCCCTGAGTTGATCACGGTCATGCTCCATGTTCATATTATACTTGTATTGTTTTATAAACGCTTCTCCCAAATCATTGAAAGTATGGATGTTAACACGGTCCAAACTCATACACCACTTCAACGCAGCAGCGGTCAAACTATCCTGAAAAAAGTGAATCAGCAGACGTTGATCATTAGTATGGGTAGACATTCTCCTTACATACATCACTAGATGAGCACGAGGTCAAGTGTTGCCCTTGTACTTCTCAAACTCCGGGACCTTAAACTTCACAGGTATCTTAACATTCGGGACCAAGCATAATTCATTCACATTCTTCCTAAATAGCTCTTTTCCCCTGAGGGCCTTCATCTCTCTCTGCATCTTGTCAAACTGTTCTTGAAAATCATCCATTCTGTCATAAAGACACAAGTCTCACTCGGTGGAGGGAAAGGACAACACACATCATCGTTAACAAACAGAATCTTATTCACCGAAGGAGGTGCATCAGGAGCAACATGCACCACAGGAGGTGTCAGAGTAACAATAGTCTGAACAATTGGAGTATCTTGAGAACCAAGATTGAAACCTTCAGGTGAAAAATTCTCTAGCATTCCCCATGGATAACCTTGAGGCATGCGACTCTGAACAACAGCTGGAGTGACAGATACGGGAAAAGTTGGAGCTTCAGTAGTGGCCCTTGTTGGTTGAGGTTGGACACTCGGTGGCTGATTCTGAGCAGCCACCAGAGATTCCATCAGAGCAGTAAGATTAGCCATGCCGGCCTTCAAATCAGAAACCTCCTTGAGTAGCCCGCGATTCTCTTGTTCTAAGTTGTCCATCTTCTTTATGAAATTAGCCCGAGTGTTGTAGTGGTGAGTCAGCTTGCTGAACAAAGTAAAGGAGCTTGGTAAGACATTTGGATATGCATAACAAATGCAAGAAATATGTGCAATATGATGCATGGTATGCAATGCACATGATTTTATTTTATTATTTAATATTTTAAGGGATTTAAAATTTATGGACATATTGCAAATATCAAAGTAATAACACATTTTAAATACTGAAAATTTTTATTATAACAACTCCAAAATGGATTACAAGTTTCAATGATCCCAAGTACAAGATGAAAATAAAATCTAAAACTCTGAGAAGTAAAGCTGATGGAGATCACTCTATACACTAGCGCTTCCCTGTGAGCCTAGCAATCTGAGCCTTCAACCTCTGGTTTTCTTCCGCATATCTGGTGGAAACCTCCTTCCAATCAACTGAATCGGGGAGTGATCAAATGGCATATGACTGAGGCTTAGGAGAAAATAAATCCCCTTTCCTCTCCATGGTCTCTACAGCCCGTCTCTCAAGAATCTCAATCAAGTCGTCTTTCTCCTTTAAATCTGCTCTATAAGAAATCTCTAAAGTTTGGAACTTGTTCTTCCAAGCATCCTTTTCTTGTTGCATCCTGACTAAAGCAAGTTGTAGCTCTTCAAGATCATGCAATAAGGGAGGAGTGGTCTTCACAAACAAATCAAGTATAGGTGTTTCCCGGGAATCGGCATCTTCAACTGAATAGCTCTCGTTTGGACCCACTGAAGATATGGCTCCAAAGAAACAGC
The DNA here is from genome assembly GCA_948472305.1 of Vicia faba. Taxonomy (NCBI): domain Eukaryota; kingdom Viridiplantae; phylum Streptophyta; class Magnoliopsida; order Fabales; family Fabaceae; genus Vicia; species Vicia faba. The sequence goes on from CATIWC010000399.1 coordinate 247,288, forward strand.
ACCCCTAGGTCCAAAATCCTTCCTACTCTTCTTATGAATGTGACGTCAGGACTTCACAATCTGCTCCCTAGCTTCCCTATGGTCTTCTCCCTCCTTCATAAAGAAACTACTCAAATGAATACAATTTGGTTTATCCCTCATCGGATAACCGAGCTTTCATCGTGAAAGAACAGGGTTATAGTTAATTCCTCCCTTTGTACCAAGAAGAGGTACATTGGGGAAACTACCACAACTGTCAATAATCTCTATATCCTGGTAAGCTTGATGATACTGTGATACGGTTGGAGAACTGACTTGAGGTTTTGCGTTTGTGTTTGCAAATGTTTCGGTTTAGCAAGAGTCGCCACCGACTTTTTATTTTATCCAAAGGAAAGGTCAAAAAGCACAGGAAAGACCTTTGAGATGTTTTCTTGGGTTCGGGGGGTAGATTATGAAAAGGGAAGGTGTTAGCACCCTTTTCATCCATGGTTTTCCATGGGCTCTTAGTTACTTGTTTAGATCACTTGCTTTGCTTTTTCAATTGTTTGAAATGGTGCTTTGTGTGGTTTTGAAAGTATTTTGAAAAGAGGCCATCATTTTGGCAATCTTTGTAATGATTCTTGTTTGAAGAATGTATACAAAGATGTTTGTCTTTTGAAAAATGTTTCAATGTTTGAAAGTTTGTTTTGGGAATTGTTTTGAAATTGTGTGTGTTTTTGAAAATAGCAAGGATGTTTGCAAATTGACCAAGTAACTAGGAGTTGTCTACCCTAATCAAAAGTCTTTCTTGTACATTTTTAACCCTTTGACATTGTTGTTTTACCATTGTATTTGATAAACAACCTTATCTTTGGATGTTAAACGGGACAGGCGTGGGTCATCGTATGACCATGATAGCAATGGTGCCAAGTATCTTAGCAAGTTTTAGGGACTAAGATCATTTTTGTTTAGGCAATTTTGAAAGCGTCATCGAGGGACTATGATCTTTTTTGTTTTGATTTTGCCAAGATACCAAGCATGCATACCATGGCCATTTTAAGGCAACAAAGTGGATGAAACCCTAGGGGTGCTTGTGTGCATTGTGTTGTCATTTTTCATGCATTTTTGTCTTGTATTAGTCATGCTATTTGTTTGATTTTTTGTCTTTGCGTACAAAACCCTAATTTACTAAACATGCATATAAAAGCAATAAAATGCGTAAAGTAAATCTAGACTATTACAACATTATTATGGGAAGGGGGTACAAGTTTGAATAGGGGGATATTGCTCAAAATAAAGCCCTAATTTACTATTACAACCCAATTGAATTTAATTTACAAATAAATAAATAAACAAGCATTTAAATGTGCAATTAAATATAAATATGCAAAAAATGTATTGTAATTGTTTTTATGTATGTAAAAATGAATTTATTTAAGTCTTAAAAATAATAGAAAATAAAAATGATTATTTTTTGAAAGGGTGAAAACCCTAGTTTTTGTTTTAAAGGAATATATGCTTTATATTATTTATTTATTCATTTATGTACAAGAAAATAAATAAAAATATATACAAAAATGTTTAAAAAATAAAATATGTGAGAAAATAATATTTTTTAATGTATAAATAATAAAAATAAAAATATACAATATTTTTATATTATTTATAAATTTATTCAAGAAAATAAATTATATTTAACCTAATAAACTATTTTTTGTCATAAAAAAATAGTAAAAATAATAAAATAAAATGCAAAAATTAAGAAAAATATTTTTGATATTTTTCAATGTTTAGAATAAATAAATAAAGTCAGAAAATATAAAAGAAATGAAAAATATACAAAAAATATGCAAAATAAAGAAAATGGGCCAATGGGGTGCAGGAAGTAAACAGCGGGTGTCAAAAGAAATAAGCCCAAGCGCCAGGCCTAGCTAGCTTCGTCACTGTCCTCTGGCCAAACACGCGCGTGTTCTGCAACTCAAACCCGTTCTTGCTCATGCTTGCATGAAATCAAAAATTTACAACATGAAAGTTATAGCATTTTAAATCACGATTCCAACCATATCCATTTTGTGACCCAACTCTAAGAAACCAGGGAGAATTTCAGTGCCCCTAATTTATGACCTAAAATTTTCAGCAACTTCAATTATCAAATACTCCTAGCTCAGTCAATATAAATAAGAACTATGCATATGTACAGCTCAAGCACATTAAAGACTACATTTTTGCTTCACAAACCTAAGCCTAAGGATGCCTAAATAAGGAGATAGAACTTTGAAAATTACCTTGTTCAGTCAAGTTTGAATATGGCAATGTAGGAGTTGTGACTGAGGCCTGAAGGTCGTGTTAGCTTGCCTGAAGTTGTCTCAACCTTTCCCAATGCTTAGCTTGCTTTGAACTTGCCTGAATGTCCCTGTAGAAGTCAACCTGCAAAGCTTCAAAATGAAAATGGTGAAGTGTGAAAATGAGGTTACAGTTGCTGAACAATGGCTTGGACAGCTTAGGTGTGATGTATGGAGTGTGTTTGAAGTGGTTCAAGGCAAAACGCATGAGCCAATTTGGCTTTGGAAATGATTCTACAGATGATGCCCTGTTTGGGCAAGAACTTGTGATTTTGTGTTTCAGGGTGTTTGAGAGCTTGGAAAATCGTGTTTCTGGCTTGTTGCAATATGCTGAAGTCGTTTTAAAAGATCACAAAGCTTGGTTTTAACAGATGCACAAGTTGTGGACTTTTTGCAAGCTTACTTGCTTTTGAAGCAAAAGTTGTGATGACAAAGCTCAAAGCCTATACAGGCCTGTTCCTTAGCTGCACATAGTTGGTGAACTTTTCCTGATATTCATGGACTTTTTTTGCTGTAAGAGATTGGGTCCAATGCTAAAGATAAACAAAATTGCCAAAAGCTAACTTTATCAAAGTAGCATTGTAACCTTTTTGCCATTTTTGGATTATACCATTGTACAAAGCTCCAAAGATCAGAACAATGCCATTGTCCAATGTATTTGCATTAAATTAAGGAGTGTGGAAAGGTTTAAGACCTGTAAAACAAGTACAAGCATGCTTAGGACAGATTTGCAACTTGTAGCAATGTGCAAAATGCCTTGGACAAAAGTGAGAAATGGCCATTTTCATTCCTTCGATTCTCCCTAACCATAAATGATCATGGAGAGTTCTTGGACATTTTGGAAAGCTTGTAACATTCTCTATAATCCATCTTTGAAATGAATTTTGAGATTCCACTTGGAACTATGTGAAAAGTTGCCATGAAGTTAGGTCAAAAATCTACCTAAACTAGGGCAAAATTTCACTAAGTTAAAAGTTTCATGGACCCCTATTCACAAAATCATAACTTGAGATCCAAGAATCTTTTGGGAAAATTTTGTGAATAAAAGTTGTATATTTTTTGGAGGACTACAACTTTCATGTTGGAAGTTTTCTTTGAATCCAATTGCATCATGGTGAAAAAATTGAGAAAAGTTGGGAAAAAATAAGAAATTTTCATAACTTAGAAAATTTCTAAGTTATGAAAATTTTCAAACTTAAACCTTAATTTTCAAAATTAGGTTTCTTGGTGAACAAGTTTCATGTTTTGACAAATCTTGATGAAAAATGACCCGTGCCACTTGATTTTGACCAAAGAGTCAAAGTTTGACTTTTTAGTGTACAGTTGATTTTTGATCAGTTGACTGGAAAATTCATCTGTCAATCCAATGCTTTTGAGATCTTTTGAACCTTGTGATTAGGTCAAGATAATGCCATTGAGTCCTTGAAACCATGCTTGAACCCAATTTTCCATTGGCTAGGTTAAAAATCAGAAATTGCCCTTCTGCAGTCAAAACCCTAAAAATGACCATTTTACCCTTTTGATGATCTGATCAAATTTCTTGAGAAGTTGTGGTCCAAACCTGATAAAATGGTTCATATGAGTCTATAATGTTGATGTGGATAAAAAATCATGATGTTTGACTGTAAATTGGCCATAGTTGACTTTTTCCTCAATACAACTGATTTTTAGGTCAACTGTCCAATTGACTGGGCAAAAATTTGATTCAAGGCTTGAAACTTGGTATGAGAAATCTTATAGGTCCAAGATGAAGTATGAAAGTCACATTAGGCATTGGAAGTCCAAAAATCCTTGAGCAATCTCAAACCCTAATTTCAGGTCATCAGTACAAGGAGATATCTTAAGCTGAGCAAACCCTAATCCTGTCTGGAGTCCAAAGAGTCTTGTGAGGGGAAATCTTGATAAAATGAGAGGGAAAATTTTGGGGTACAACAGCTTCCCCTGTTCAATCTTCTTAAACCTGAAGAGTTAGATTGGCAAGTTTTATCGTTCGTGACTCGAAGGTAACAAATGATTGGACACTAGAGTGCCCGTAAATTTGCACTCGTCAAAGTATAGTTGAGGGAATGGGCTTAAAGATGCCATTTGGAGATGTGATAGAATATTGTTGGAGATGGGCTTAAAGATGCCATCCAAGAGTGTTTGTTGAACTGCATGTTGTAAGTCAGAAGAATGAGTATTAGAATGGTATCCGCGTCTGGTACGTATCTGAACTGTATCTGGAGACTGAGTCTGTATGAGCAATGGAATGGCGTCCGTGTCTGGAGCGTATCTGAGTTGTAACTGTATTTGAATATGAATGAATAACAGAATGACTTCCGCGTCTGGAGTGTATCTGAGCTGGGGAAAAAGTCATAATAAGTGACAAAATGGAAGCCGTGTATGGAGCGTATCTGGACTGTATCTAAAGTTGAGATCTGCATGAGTAGCAGAATGACTTCCGTGTCTGGAGTATATATGTACTGTAACTGGGATCTGAATAAGTGATAGAATGACTTCCGTGTCTAGAGTGTATCTGAACTTGAACTGGGATCTGAATAAGTGACAGAATGACTTCCGTGTCTGGAGTGTATCTGAACTTGAACAGGGATCTGAATAAGTGACAAAATGACTTCTGTGTCTGGAGTGTATCTGAACTTGAAATTGATAGTTGAATCTGAATGAGAAATAGAATGGCTTCCGTATCTGTAGCGTATCTAATCTGCATCTGATTGTTGAAGTCTGAATGAGTGACAGAATGGCATCTGTGTCTGGAGCGTATCCATACAGTATCTTGACTTTGAATTCTGAATGAGTAATAGAATGACCTCCGTGTCTGGGGTGTATCCGTACTGTATCTGAATAAGAGATCTGAATGAGTAACAGAATGACTTCCGTGTCTGGAGTGTATCCGTACTGCATCTGAAATCTTTGAATATTTGTTAAAGATAGCTGTTAATCTTATCCTAAAAAGGGTAAAATGTTAGCTGAAACACAAAGTTATGTTGCATGAAATGTATGATGCAATAAAATGTGTTTTATCAATGTTTATCATACATGAATGTAATGTATGCGCATGTAAGCTGATTTGCTGTATTGTTGAGGAAAGTAAATCCTTGATAACTAGAGATAATAAAATCCTTGACTTCTGCCGGGGAAAATAAATCCTTGACTGCTGTTGGAAATTCAAAATCTTTGATTGTTGAGGATGATAAATCCTTGCTGACTGCTTGGGGATTAAAGATCCTTGGAAACTTCTGTGGGGATGTGAGTATCCTTCACGACTTTCCTGGGGATATAGGGATCCTTCAAGTCTTTGGAGTTGGAGGATGATAAACATTCTGCTGTGAGAATAATGCCAAGTGTTGCTTGAGAAACCTGTTTGGGGAATCCCAAGAACTCTGATAACTATGGATGGGGATTACACAATGGGAATTCTTACTCGGCTGGGGAATAAGGAAAATTATGATGATTTTAGCAGGGAAATAAGAATGAGAATTTTCAATCTCCTGGGGAATTTGAATCCTTGGGGATTTCATGCTGGGGAGTAAAGAAGGCTCTGGCAACTTTACTGGGGAAATGAGAATGAGAATCTTCAATCTGCTAGGGGATGAAAAACTGTGTGGGGAGTAGCTATACTGCTGGAGAGTAAGTTCAGGACTCTGGGAAAAAGCTTATTCTTGTTGAGAAAAATTTCAGGAGTTTGGGTTGTATGCCACTCTACTGGGGAATTATCCTAGCTTGGGGATAAGACCAAAGTTAACTGTTATCTGGTTGATTCTCAGACTTTAAGACAACTTGCTAGGGAATCTGGGGAAAACTGAATGGTTCCCATTGGGGATTGGAAAATTGATTCGACTGAGGAAGAAGGTTTCATCTCCGTTGAGGGTCTGTAGTTCAAAGTTTTGGCTCCGCTGGGATTGGGAGTTTGAAAACCTAATTCTGATGGGGATTTTAAAATTTAGCTCCGTTGGGGATATGTATTTCAAGGTTTTAGCTCCATTGGGGATCTAGATGATGTACTGCAGGGGATTTCTCCTGGAATAGCCTAAAGACATTTTCCTATACCTTCAACCTGTCAGTAATTATTCTTTCCCATTTTGTTTATTTGTAAATAGTGATTATATTCAAATGCATATGCTTATCAATAAATCATTGGACGTTTTCAAATAAAACACAAGTGTAAAAGACAAATAGTTTTCTGCACTTTGAAGTATCTTTGTATTAACTTTGTGTAAGTATTTTGTACAAAGGAGACAAACATCCTAGTAAGAGAACATTGTCATAAAAAATGAGAAAAATTTATACAAAGAAAGATGGCCATGTGTAACAATTCCATGGGGTTCCCATTCTGCTATAGCCTTCGTAACTCCTAATATCTTGTCCATTCGCTGCTTCGTCCGAAGATGATTGAGTTGATCAGAAGCCAGGAGCTTGTATGTGAAGAGATTGTCCTTAAAGTGATCCGACGAGACATAGTCATACGCTTTGAATTCCCCAACTTTTTCCTGGACCGCCCTTTCGGGTTTTCGATCCACCGGGAAACCCTTTTTTGCCCAAGTCTCCCTTTCGAGTTTTCAACTTGCCGGGTGTACATATTTTTTTTGTTTATCCCTAACTTTTGCCTGAACCGCCCTTTCGGGTTTTCGATTCACCGGGATGCCCTTTTTTGCCTAGGTGTGTCAACCTAGCGGGTCGTTTATGCGTAGTATCTTTTGACTATGTCTGTGTTCGCAGGGTGCGGTAGGTCATCGTCGTCCATGGTGGTTAATACCATTGCCCCACCAGAAAAGATGTTTTTGATCACAAATGGTCCTTTGTAGGTAGGAGTCCATTTCCCCCTGGGATCACTTTGCAGCAAGATGATCTGCTTGATTACAAGATCTCCGACTTGATATACCTGACGCCTGACTTTCTTGTTGAAAGCCTTGATCATCCGTTTTTGATACGTCTGACCGTGGAAAACAACAGTAAGTCTCTTTTCATCAATCAAATTAAGTTGATCAAGCCGGGTCTGAATCCAATCGTCTTCACTCAAACTAACATCCTTCATGATTCTCAAGAAGGAAATCTGAACCTCAATAGGCAAAACAGCTTCCATGCCGTATACCAAAGAATAGGGTGTTGCCCCAGTTGATGTACGCGCCGTGGTACGTTACCAGTGAAGAGAAAACGATAACATATCATGCTAGTCCTTGTAGGTGACTGTCATCTTTTGTATGATCTTCTTGATATTTTTGTTCGCAGCTTTGACATCACCGTTCATCTTCGGCCGATAGGGAGATGAATTATGATGTTGAATCTGGAACTGCTCGCACAAGGAGGTGATCATAGTGTTGTTAAGGTTTGTACCATTGTCGGTGATGATCCTTTCGAGGATGCCGTACCGGAAAATGAGGTTCTGCTTGATGAAGCGGGCAACAACATTCTTTGTAACAGATGCGAAGGAAGCTGCTTCGACCCATTTGGTGAAGTAATCAATGGCCACTAGAATAAAGTGGTGTCCATTGGATGTTGTAGGCTTGATCTCTCCAATAATGTCGATTCCCCACATTGAGAATGGCCAAGGAGCTGTTAAGACATTGAGAGCAAATGGAGGTATATGTACCTTGTCCGCATAGATTTGACATTTGTGACAAGTCCTGGAATGTTGATGGCAGTCAGCTTCCATGGTAGACCAGTAATAGTCTACCCGTAGAATCTTATTAGCCATCATATGCCCGCTAAAGTGGGTGCCAAAGGTACCATTATACAGTTCAGCCATGATCTGCTCAGCTTCAACATTGTCCACACAACGGAGTAGAATGCAATCATGATTGCGCTTGTACAGGATACCATTGCTCAGGAAGAACTTGGCAGAGAATCTCCTTAAAAACTTGTTGTCGTTGACTGAAGCTCCTTCAGGATATTCTTGAGTCTCGAGATACCTTTTGACTTCGTGAAACCAAGGCCGGTCCACTACTTCTTCGGTATTAATCTCGTGATAATGTGCAGGTTCGTCCATCCGTTCAATGGTGATTTGGGGAGCCTCATTATCCCAGTTAAGTTTAAACATGGATGACATTGTAGCTAGAGCACCTGCTAGCTGATTTTCTTCTCGCGGGAAGTGGTCGAAGGTAATCTGCTCGAAATGAGGGAGCAATGTCAAGACATGTTCTTTGTAAGGGATGAGGTTGGGATGTTTAGTGTCCCACTCTCCTTTGATCTGACTGATGACCAAAGCTGAGTCTCCAAATACAATCAAAGATTTGATTCCCAGGTCTATTGCAGCCTTGAGACCAAAGATGCAAGCTTCATACTCGGCTATGTTGTTGGTGCAGTTAAAGCAAAGTCTGGCTGTGAATGGTGCATGGCAACCTTCTGGGGAGATGAGTACCGCACCAATACCATTGCCAAGTGCATTAGAGGCACCATCGAAGTACATGGTCCATCGGGATCCTTGTTCAGGTCCGTAATATGGTATGAGATCTTCAATGTTATCCAATGTCATAATGTCTTCGTCAGGGAAGTCGAACTTCATGGATTGGTAATCTTCGACAGCTTGATGAGCCAAATGGTCAACTAGCACACTTCCCTTTATAGGTTTTTTGGTCATGTACTGTATATCGTATTCCGTGAGGATCATTTGCCATCTAACTATCCTTCCAGACAAAGCAGGCTTTTAGAAGATGTACTTGATCAGATCCATCTTAGATATCAGTAGAGTGGTAGGAGTCAACATATATTGCCTTAGCCGGCGAGCAGCCCATACCAAAGCGCAACAAGTTTTCTCGAGCAGTGAGTATCGGGTCACACAGTCGGTAAACTTTTGCTAAGGTAATAAATGGCATGCTCTTTTCGGCCAAACTCGTCATGTTGGCCCAGTACGCACCCCATTGAGTTATCCAAAACAGTCAGATACATGATTAGCGGTCTTCCTTCAACGGGAGGCATCAAGATAGGAGGTTCTACCAAATACTCCTTGATTTTATCGAAAGCAACTTGACAGTCATCATTCCATTTAGCCACCTGATCTTTCTTCAACAGCTTGAAGATTGGCTCACAGGTAGATGTTAGGTGAGAGATGAACCTTGCAATGTAGTTTAGGCGTCCCAAGAAACCTCTGACCTCCTTCTCTGTGCGAGGGGCAGGCATTTCTTGTATAGCTTTGACTTTGGCAGGATCGACCTTGATGCCTTTGTTGCTGATGATGAAACCCAAGAGTTTACCGAACCTGACTCCAAAAGTGAACTTGTTAGGGTTTAATCTGAGCTTGTACTCCTTCAACTTGACAAACAGCTTTTGCAAGTGGTCGAGGTGTTCTTCTTCTGTTTGTGAATGGGCTATCATGTCATCTACGTAGACTTCAATCTAATGATGTATCATGTCATGAAACAAAGCTACCATGGCGCGTTGATAGGTTTCCCCGACATTCTTCAGTCCGAATGGCATCACTTTATAGCAGAACGTACCCCACTGTGTAACAAAAATAGTTTTCTCCATGTCTTCAGGGGCCATTTTGATCTGGTTGTAGCCTGAAAATCTGTCCATGAAAGAAAATACCTTGTGCTGAGTTGTGTTGTCAACCAAGATGTCAATGTGCGGTAGTGGAAAGTTATCTTTAGGGCTAGCCCTGTTTAAGTCTCTGTAATCCACGCACATGATCACTTTATCGTCCTTCTTAGGTACGGGCACGATGTTAGCAACCCATTATGGATAGGAAGTAACAACAAGAAATCCAGCATTGAACTGCTTCATAAATTCTACTTTGATCTTTTCTGACATGCCGGGCCTCATGCGGTGGACTTTCTGTTTAACTAGTGGACAGTCTTCTCTTGTAGGGAAACAGTGAACCACAATATCTGTATCGAGTCCCGGCATGTCTTCGTATGACTAGGCGAAGATCTCAACATATTCATTCAATAGATGAACTAAGCGCTCCTTGACACTTGGCTCTAGGTTGGCACCCACTCTGACTTCTTTTCTGTCTTCCTCAGTACCCAAGTTGATTGTCTCTAACAGCTCCTCGTGAGGTAGAATAGCCCTTTCTTCCTGTTGCAACAGTCTAGATAATTCTCCCGGCACCTCACAATCTTCATCACCTTCTTATTCGGCATGGTAGACCAGATCTTCAGAGTCACTGAAGGCCATAGCAAAATTGTTACCCATGGAATCCGGAATGGAAGGGTACCTACATTTGTGAGTGTGGGTGTGTGTAAGGGATAGCCACCTTTAAACAAATAAAATGTAAAAAGCAAGATAATTAACACAAAAGTTTATATATGAAAACGTCCATGATTCATTAAAATGGCATATGAAGATGAAAAATCAAACCCTTACAAATGGTCCTATGTGCCTCGGGTAAGGCACAAGGTTAAAAGTGTACGAATTGTTTGAGAATTATTACAAACCAACATAAATGTTTGAAAGATAAATTACTGCGGTCTGAAAGTAATCGGAACAAAGTCTTTTGCTTCCCAGTTGCACAGTCCTCTGTCAACAGTAGGGAAAATCAAGTCTTCCAAGTTGCTCTCCTCTTCACTATCCTCCAAAGAATTGACTCCATGATGGGTGATCTTTACTGGTGGCCCTCCTGCATGGGCGCGGCGTACAACCTTTTGAGCAGAAGCAGTAAACCCCAAGCTGAACTTATCTGATTTGAAAGGAAAGTCTGGAAGCTGCCCCCAGATTGTGCTTCCTCCTTCTTCAATCACAACCTTTGCATCTTTGAGGGACGACATCCGTGGCGGAGGTCTGGTAATCATGGGTACAGAAGGTACTGTCTTGGTTGCCTCAATCTCCTGAGCTACCTCCTCAAAATGCTGGAAAGGGGTCTCGATGAATTCACCATCCAATTCAACATAGCGGAAAGAATTTAGATGGCTTATCATGTACTCCTCTTCGCCATGAACAGTTATAATTTTCCCCTGGACAGGGTACTTGAGCATTTGATGCAGAGAAGAAGTGACGGCTCCATCATTGTGAATCCATGGTCTTCCTAACAAGCAGGAATAGGAAGGACGGATGTCCATCACATAGAATGTGGAGTTGAAGGTTTTAGTTCCCACTTTAATCGGGATGTCCACCTCCCCGTGGACCATCCTTTTAGAACCATCAAAGGCTCTGATAATTATATTGCTGGGCTTCAAAGTTAGGCCTTCACAGTCCAATCTATCCAAGGCTTTCTTCGGAAAGACATTTAAAGACGAACCAGTGTCGACCAGAACGTGTGCTAGAGTAGTCCATCTGTATTCCACCGAGACATGCAAAGAGTTATTATGTTTTCTCCCTTTAGATGTTAAATCGGCATTGGAGAATCCTAGACCATTGTCAGCTATTAAGATAGCTACACATTCCTGAAACTGATCCGCGGAGGTTTCCTGGGGGACATGGGCCGTCTTCAAGAATCTGATCAGAGCTTTAGCATGAGCTTCTGAACAAAGCAGCAGGGCCAACATAGAGATCTTTGAGGGGGTTTTCCCTAGTTGTTCCACAACATCATAATCGCTTTTCTTGATTATTTTCAAAATATCTTCCATTTCTTTTTGAGAGGTCTCAGGGATGACCAAAGGCTGAGCCCTCGTCCTGATGGGCGCTTCTTGGATCCCTTTCCCTCTATCATCAACAGTAGCAGAGGGGACAACCACAGGAGTCACAACTTCTTCAATAATTGGAGTTATCGCAGATATTTTGACCGACACAAAGGTAACCTTAGGAGCAGATGAGGGTCCAAAGATTGCCTTTGGAGGGGCAATCTCTGGAGAGAAAATTCTTCCATTGCGGGTGATTTTGCTCGTTCCAGCAATGTTTCCAATGCCAGAAGTCTCTTCATTAGAACTCTCTTCAGTCGATTCAATTTGTTTAATACAGTGGTAATAGATTTCTCCACCATAGTTCCACGGTATTGATTTGTTGGACTTGTACGGGATGGGCCCCAGCATGTTTATCTTCAAAGGTGCAATCTTCGGATCGGATGTAATCTTAACAGGTATTTTGGAGACCTTGGAAAGATTGGCGGATATGGTAATTATTGAAACATCATTGACAGGAGTCGGTGTAACGGGAGTCTTTTCAAAAAGGATTTCTTGGTTATCCATTAGGCGCTGGATGCCTAACTTCAACAATGGACAGTCGGTTGGTAAGGATGAACAAAGGCAACAATCTTCTTCACAACCTGGGAAAATCCCAGCCTTCAGCAAATTCAACTTAATTATCGGTAGAAGAGTTATCAAATCATCAACAGTAGCAACAAACAGATCCTCTTCAACAACATGGGCATTGTGGCCATGCCTTGGCATTGGAGCAGAGATCACATTCTGCTTTTCAGGGGCGTCGAATTCATCTTCTTTATCATCTATCAAATCCTGAATCTTATTCTTGAGGGCCCAACAATTGTTGGTGTCATGCCCTATACTCCCTGAATGATAAGCACACTTGGCATTTGAATGGTAGTGAGGAGAAGTTGTATTCGGATTCTTCGGGGCCTCTTTCAAACTGGCAAGATTTAACTTCAAGAGATGGGGAAGAACCTGAGCGGGAGTCATGTTTATCTGGGTGAATTTCCGTACAGGCCTTTCCACCCTTTACTGGTTAGTTCTGGGTTGATTGTTCCTAGGCTGATCAGCTGCAGACTTCTGAATCATTACGGCCCCCACCACTGGTCGGCGCTCAACTCTTCCTTGACCTCTTTGAGAGTAGAAAACTGATACTTCCTTCTTTGCTGGAAAAGTCTTTTTTACGGCAGCGAAAGCAGATGCATCTTTTTGAATTTTCCCGTTTTTGATTCCAGCTTCAACTCTCTCACCAGTTAGAATCAACTCGGTGAACCCGCAGACGAACTTCCAATCAGGTGATTAAAAAAGGGGCCTGACAGTGTACCCAAGAACATATCTACAAGCTCTCTCTCAAATAGAGGTGGTTGTACTCGTCCCGCCAAGTCTCTCCATTTCTGGGCATACTCTTTGAAACCTTCATTTGAGACCATGCCCATACTCTATGATTGAGTACGAGTTGGTGCTAAGTCCGCATTATATTGATACTACTTGTAGAAGGCAGCAGCCAAATCCTCCCAATTATGCACATCATACCTCTCTAGCTGGTAGTCTGGAAATGTGAAGAAGTGGTGTAGGGGGTCAAAGAACTGGAAGAGAACTTTCACCATGTCTTCCTCTGTGTTAGCGTTGACCAAGTTGAGAAGTCGACCATGTCTCTCAGTGAATGGAGAATACTCTGGAATCTTGGAAGCAAGATCTTTGAGTTGAAGAGGAACTCTCACAAGGTTGACTAGGATAGTTTTCCTGCGAAGTGATTCCATAACCTACAAAACAGGAACAAAGATGAAGATCCAAAATCCTTGAAATGGTTAGCGGATGCTTCATGATGCTTCATGATGTTCATGATGTTATGCACAAGTATATATGTACAAGCAAATCACACAAGTTCCTAGTTTAGGCTTGCATGGGGTTTCATAGGTAAATACCTTCTTGAAGTTTAGTTGGCTCAACCTGTCCTATAAATAGTAACCGGGTTCTAAGGAGCTCAATATCATTGGATTATTTTCTATGTTCATTGTTTCAGTTTTGCCACTTTACTGGCGACCGAAATATTCCAAGAAAACAACCCTTAATGAGTGTAGTATCGAGTATCTACCAACTTCGGACTGCACCAAAGCCGGTCATCTCACTACATCCTAAAAAGGCCAAGTTGGTCAAGTAAAGGTTCTAAAAGTCCATTAGTGCTTCATGACATCACTCAGCGGCCCTGTATTCTCTTTGATTGACTCAAAAGCTACCGGTACCCATAAATATGTCGCACTAATATAACTATTGCTTAGACCATGTCGATATACCCCGCACAGTTTCCACAACGTATTGCTATTTACCTATGAATGTTTCGCAAATCCGGGTAGAGGATTCAAAAACAAACAATAGAACCAAAGTGTAAAGCATACAAGTCAAACAATATAAGCATGTAAAGGTGATCTAAAGCCTAAGGTAACCCCACTTTTAGATTCTCCCCAGCAGAGTCGCCAGTTCTGTGATACGGTGGGAGAACTGACTTAAGGTTTTGCGTTTGTGTTCGCAAATGTTTCAGTTTAGCAAGAGTCGCCACCGACTTTTTATTTTATCCAAAGGAAAGGTCAAAAAGCACAGGAAAGACCTTTGAGATGTTTTCTTGGGTTCGGGGGTAGATTATGAAAAGGGAAGGTGCTAGTACCCTTTTCATCCATGGTTTTCCATGGGATCTTAGTTACTTGTTTAGATCACTTGCTTTGCTTTTTCAATTGTTTGAAATGGTGCTTTGTGTGGTTTTGAAAGTATTTTGAAAAGAGGTCATCATTTTGGCAATCTTTGTAATGATTCTTGTTTGAAGAATGTATACAAAGATGTTTGTCTTTTCAAAAATGTTTCAATGTTTGAAAGTTTGTTTTGGGAATTGTTTTGAAATTGTGTGTGTGCTTTTGAAAATAACAAGGATGTTTGCAAATTGACCAAGTAACTAGGAGTTGTCTACCCTAATTAAAAGTCTTTCTTGTACATTTTTAACCCTTTGACATTTTTAACCTCCATGAACTGAGTCATCTGAGTAGCCATCTGGGCCTTCATTTCAGTGAGTTCAGCTTGAACTTGTTCCATCTGTCTGGGCAAGCTGTTTCTGGTGGAATACCGATGAGTAGTCGTCTTGAATTCTGAATAAGAAAAGCAGCAAAATAAGAAAACCGTCTAGAGATAACCTGTAATGTTATGAAATGCATGATGTGTATGATATGTTTGTCATTTCTAGGTATCCAAGAGTCCTTTTATTCATCAGTCATGGCGTGCGACCATACAATCAAAAGAGAAAGGATAATAAGATGAACACTTCAATTATTTACAAACAAAAGAAATGATGTCTAAGTGACTTCGGACAATTAAGAGTAAAATGATAAACAGCTAAATACATGTCTTAACAATAAAGCAAAAAGAACTGAATAATAAAAACAGTGAAACGGTCCCTTCCAACAATTCTGGGGGTGACCAAATACACCAAAAGTAAATAATAGAACTAAATCTCCAGAACTTAACATGCTTCAAGATGTTGACAGTACTCTTCAAGTCTGGATTTCTCCTTCAAAAGTTGAGATGTGACTATTTTACTTTCTTGGAAATGATCTTCTGCGATACGCTTCTGGGCTACTTCTTTCTCAAGCTGAGCATCTTTGTCTTTGAGTTGTTTTTCTAAGTTCTGAAGCTTCTTTCTGTAGTTATTCTCAGATGCCTGAAGCTTCCGACACTCTTGCTGAGTCTTACTCAATTCTTCTTCCATTTCAGCATGAGAACTCTTCCTAAAACTGGTTGCATCAGAAGTTTCCCCTTGAGCTTCCTTGAGTTTGCGAGCTAAGTCGGCCCTTTCTTGATCTGCCCAATAAAGTTTCATCCCCGCCTCACGGTCTTTGGCACGAAGCTGGATGTTCTCAACATGAACCTGGGTGAACATCTCGGTAGGCACTATGTTACTTAGAACAACAGGAGGTTGCTCGTATAGAGGAGCCGACCTTGCAAATGGTAACCGTAAGATCTTAACCCTGGCCTTAACCCACTCCAGGTAAGAAACCCTAGCAATAGGAACCTTCTTTCCCAAAGTAGTTCTATCCTTCTTGTGAATCCCTTTCCAAGCACTTGTCACTCTTTTCAACATCACAGGATCACTCCCTCTAGCGAAATACACTGATTTAGACACCTCCTCAACATTTGGCGGTCCATCTATTGCATATCCCAATTGACGATAAGCAAACACAGGATTTAGTTGATACATCCCTTAGTTCCTACGAGGGGAACATTAGGGAAATCTCCGCAGCTAGTGATAATACTTCGTACTTCCCCCATGTCATAATTCCACCGGATATCAAAAGAAGTAAGGTTGACAAGCCTTGATGACCATCGGAGAGAATGCCTGGTATCCACGAAAAGGCCAATTACGGGTAGATGCAACTTAAGCCATTGATATAACATCGAATGACATAAACTTACATTACCACCTTTTCCATGTCTGAAATGAATGGTGTAAAGGGTATCTGCCAAGAGTTCCGGTATCGGGTTCTTGTTTCTAAAAACACAAATAGCCGCCAAATCCACAAAATTTCTCTTGCAAGGGAAAAGGAAGATCTCGTATATCATGAGAGCGTACAGAGAACTGATATCACTCCAATTGCCTTTCTTTGCCCAGTCTTCAGATTTATTCACTAAGAAATCCAAATAAAACCTTGTAGAACCTTCACTCGACTTCCAATTGTCTTTCACCTCTTTCCAACTCAAACGAAGAATTTCAGCAAAAACTTCGAACTTCGGCTTCTCCGGCACTTGGACAAAAGGAACTTCATCGGACAAATTGATATTAAGCAGGTGTGCGTACTCTTCAAGGGTGGGAACCAGTTGATAATCTTGAAAAGTAAAGCCCCGTAATTCTTTGTCATAGAACTGGAAGAGAGTGATCAAAGCCATCGGGTCAACTGGGGTGTTAAGGACCAGTAACAAGTTGCCATAATTTTTGTTGAAATTATTCAGAACATCACCCCTCAGATAAGAACTCAACCTCTTCAATTCGGACACATCAGTGGTAGGAATCTGATAAGAGAAAGTATGCCTGGTGAGCTCTTTAACACGAACTGAATCAAACTCAACTTGTGGGAGAACGACCATTTCTGATGAAAGGAAAACTCTTGAATGTCCCTGGAAAACGACATATGCATGCTAGTTATTTTCTTTACATTATTTTTTTAGAAATAAATATGCTATGATGCAACATGACAGGATCAAATTTTCACACTGGATCATGACTGGACCATTACAGAACAACACCACTCAAGATCAAAAGAAAATCCCACAGCTTCAAAACTATCATGGGAACCTGAGTCACCTTCATAACACAAAGTCACCAATAATACCTGTACCTGTAAGAAAAGTTTTCCCGCCTCTCTCACAAGTGTAGTCTAGGTCAAGGTAAGGTTAAAAGCCAAATCAGAGTAGGAGAGCTCGAATGTCGGTATTATCATATGATAACACCTATCCGAACTACATCCGAAGTCATAGGTCTCATGGTCAGATCTACAAAGCATCCGCCTCGTAGCTTCCATGGCCACTCTATTCCTAGTTCATATGGAATTCACTCATAGCCTGGGTATGAGGCCTTTTACCTCATGGAACAACCCACCCACCAAGAAGTCCAGAATCCAAACAGTCCAGCCAAATCCAGTATGTAGAAAGTAAAGCGCACATAGTATGCAATGCAAACAGATAAATATGCAAAGCCGTAAAATAAACACCCAAAAAGAAAACAAACAAGAGCTAGGATCGACTCCGGGATGGACCAGCAAAAGGTCAATCATTTCTCCAGTGAAGTCGCCCGCTGAAACTACACGGCCGGAACCTGTCATCTGGATGTTAATGAAACATCAATGAAGTCGCCACCAAACGTCTTTTATCCCGCCGAGAGGGAAAGGTAAACATTAAGAAAACCTGAAAAGGGAGAAATCACGGTCTTTCGACCGAGAGATCGGGTAAGGGAGTCTGTTACGCAAGGGGAAGGTGTTAGCACCCCACACGCCCGTAGTACTCTACGGTATCCACTCTTGTTGTCTAGTCTAATGGGTGTGGTCAAATCCTATGTCTATGGATTACAACTGAAAAAGGAGAGCATGCGAAAGAAAAATAAAATAATGTAGGGAAAATAAAAGATGTGCTTGGTTGGGCCCTACCCCAATGCCTACGTATCCCTTTTAAAGAATCATAGCAGCCGTAGTTCGGCTTATGTGTTTTGGTTGGTTTATGTTTTTTAATTAAGGCAAACAGAGATAGTCAAGATGGCAAAACATCGAATGAAACTACAATCAAATGAGGCGAACAAACATCGATTAAATAATAACGAAATAACATGTCAAAGATGGAGAAACATCAAATGATAAAACGGATGACAAAACATCACACCTATCAATGATATTAAGAATCAAAGCAGGATAACAAACAGATGTGATGGCGAAACATCGGCTTCAGAAAAATGTGCGATGGAGAAACATCGGCTAAGAGATATCATGGCAAAGATGGCGAAACATCAATAAAACAGATGATAAAACATCACACCTAACAATGATATTGAGAATCAAAGTAGGATAACAAACATGTGCGATGGCGAAACATCGGCTTCAAACAAATATGCGATGGCGAAACATCGGATAAGAGATAACATGGCAAAGATTGTGAAACATCAATAAAACACGTGATGAAACATCGCACCTAACAATGATATTGAGAATCAAAGTAGGATAACAAACATGTGCGATGGCGAAACATCGGCTTCAAACAATTGTGCAATGGCGAAACATCGGCTAAGAGATAACATGGCAAAGATGGCGAAACATCAATTAGACAGATGATAAAACATCACACCTAACAATGATATTGAGAATCAAAGTAGGATAAAAACATGTGTGATGGCGAAACATCGGCTTCAAAAAAATGTGCGATGGCGAAACATTAATAAAATAGATGATAAAACATCACACCTAACAATGATATTGAGAATCAAAGTAGGATAACAAACATGTGTGATGACGAAACATCGACTTCAAGATAACACAGACAAGGCAAGATTGGTTTGTATCTTTTACTTTGAAGAAGGATTTGAGCTCATTAGAAATGTCTTATGATTTTCCAAGAAACAAATTTTTGTTTTAAGATGCAAAATGCAAAGAAAGGAAAAACAACTAAGGGAAACTAGCCTAACACTGTCCCTAGTGTTATCATACAATGGTTGATCCTAATGTTGATGATAAAGGAAAATCCTACCCTAATTTACATGTTAAAGGGAACTCAAAAAAACTATCCTATAGGGAACATTTAATAAGAGCGAAGTCGTGATCTTAATTTCTAAATTGAGTGACTAATCGATCAACAGTTAAAAAAGGAAAGCAATAAACATCCTATAGGGAACATGCAATGAGAGCGAAGTCGTGATCTCAATTTCTAAATTGAGTGACTCATCAATCAACAGTTAAAGAAGGAAAGCAATAAACATCCTATAGGGAGCATGGAATGAGAGCGAAGTCGTGATCTCAATTTCTAAATTGAGTGACTCATCGATAAAAAAAAACACAACACATGCATCAGACAAAAACCAGAGGGCCTTCTGACATATATCAGCAATAGAGGTCCCATCATGCAGTCAGAGATTATGCAAAATGAAAATGGGAGAAAGGAAGTAGTACAATACCAAACAAATAACTATCTGTAGCAATCAAGCAAGAATAAAAGAAACCCAGAGAAACTTCAAGCAAGCTGGCATCAGTAGACAAATCGAGTCAGAAATTACACCATCAGGATGTAAGTAATTTATCAGATATGAAAAAATCCCATGGGCAATGTATGGCATTCACAATCATATGTATGTATATCCTGCATAAACCATCAAACATGCCAAACACAAAAATAATGCCAATATGATAAATTGTGTTCCACAAATAAAGTGAAACACAAAAGCCTCAAGCCAAAAGTGGCAACTTTCTTAGAGTACCTCGCATATTCAACAACCAAGTTAGTATTCCATAAGGTGAAAAAGTGAGAACAACATGGTGGCAATTATCAAACATTAGACATTATAAGCAAGAGGAAACAAGCACATGCATAGATTAGGTCAAAAGAATCGGAGGAATGTTGCTCCTTTCTATCACCATGTTGAATTGACAATTGAATATCAATCAAGGATCATAAGAGCTTGAGAATAATATGAACAAAGACCATGAAGGTCAGTAGCAAACATATTTCAATCATGCACAATTAAATCAAACACAAATTCATGAACACAATAGGAGATGAAACCTATATAATGCATTAGAAGGTTCAAAACATTTAAACATGAGACATCGAGTCAAAATGATTTGAGCTAACATGGACAATCAGAATCAACATGATCATTAAGTTCCCAATTATAAACCTCACTCAAGTTCATTGACCATCAAACAAATTACAACAAGACATACAAACATAATTCGGTACCTTCACTTCAAAATTACATCAAAAATGGAAATAAGGGTCCATAATTCAAACCAAAAAAATATTAGCATCCTTGAAAGGTATATAAGTCAGAATGCAAGCCCTAAGTTCATGAATGATTGGGGAGGAGACCAAATGAAGTTCAAAGTTCAAGACTAGTTGGCAAAACTACCAAACTAGACAAGTTTTCAAAATAATTTATGGAAAAATGCCAAACCAAGTTAAAAAAATCAAGTTGAATGGTTTTAGGACCCTCAATACATTCATGAACCCTAATCAAGACTTGAATCCCATAGAAAATCCAGGGCATGGTGGTTTTAAAAATGAAACTTGCACCATAAGAAACAAAACCCTAATTTTTGACTTTTAATCTCTAATATTGATTAAGTGAGATCAAAGTTCAAACAAATTAAACCAAGATCATACAAAACACCAAGAAACCCTAAATGTCAGAAAATACATTTTTTCACATTTTTTAAATTGAATAAAAAAATCAAAAATGAAATTAAATTCAACAATTAGACAATTAACAGTTATTCACATCTCAAAATATCATTTAAATCAAAAAGTCAGAAAAATGGACTAACAAGATTATATTTAAATATTAGAACTAAAAACACACATCCCTGAATTTTTGTATAATTTTTGAATTAAAGGAAATATTAAAGTAAAAATTAAACCAAACAATTAGCAATTAAACTATTTTTTAAGGGAAAAAATGTAAACCTTAGCCAAAAAATCACAAAAAGGTCAAAATAAAAATTTATTCAGATTCTATGATTAAAAAAAAACATTCATGAATTTTTTGAGAATTTTTGAATTAAAGGAAGTATTGAAATAAAAATTACAAAGAAAAAATTCAAAATAAGCCTCTTAAATTAAAATTCTACTCAAAAGTAGAAAATATGCTAAACCAATTTCAGAATCAAATTTTATATTATTTTGTGAGTCTAGAAAAATTTTTGTGGAATTTTTTGGATCAAAGAATTATTAAAATAAAAATCAACTTTGAACAATTAATTAATTAAACCTATGAATTTGTTAAACCAATCAAATCATTTTTAAAAAAAATCCCAAAAAAATATGATAAATACTAGAAAATAATATTGACCTATGGTAATTTTTTTGTGATTTTTAAAAGTGTTTTGATCAGAAAATAAAATCAAACAAAATGTCAAATAAAACAAAATATTCAAATAAGCCAAAAATTCAAACGGACCAATGAGAAAGCGCCACCACATCATCTTCAACCTCTGGACAATTTAAAAACGCGCGCAACATCCAGGCTTAGGGCTCATGTTCAGACCAGCATAACATACTCAATTTTGCATCATTTTTTATGAAATCAAGGGCAAATCAAAGCTAGCATTTCATACTTCTCATTGCAATTGGAATCAAATCAAAACATCAACCACATTGTTCACAATCAAGTCAGGAATATGAACAAAATCATTCTAAATCGCGAGTTTTAGAGCAATCAATCATGCATAATTCATCAAATCAAATGCTATAAAGCTTCAGAAACATTCCATTAACATCATTGAACACTAATCCAGGCTCAAATATCTCAATAAACAAGCGCATCTCAGAAATTGAAGTTTGGAATCATTACCTCAAGGAGAAAAGTGTTCTACTGTCTCCTTCACTCCAGATGCAAACAAATGGTGCTAACTTGATCTACTTGCTTTGCTGAAGCAGAATCCACAAGAATTTTGAGGAAAACACCAAGGAATTGAGAGAATCGAATCAAGTTGCAGAAGAAGAAAGTAAATATCAGATCTAAATTTCTTGCAAATGGCACCTTTTTCTCTCTCTTTGCTTGCTTCCTCTTATATAGAGCTTGTAGAGAAGGTTAAAAAAGGAATTTGGTCTTCCAAGCTGTCCAAGGGCTTGATTGGAAAAGTTTGGAAAAAATGAAGTGTGCACAGAATTGGCTGTTTCGCTCGTGCATTCTTTGGCTTCATATGCATTTTTTGGGCCAAATAACTTCAGAAGATCATGCTTAGAACCTTGGCCCTTAATTCCACTTGATCAAAGAGTGTTGGAGTTTTTGCAAATTTGGGCAATTTTTGCATTTTTCATTCAAGCAAACACCAAGGTCCATGGAACACGAAATGGATGATATTATGGGCCTTAACAAGTCACAAATAGGTCATGGGCTGGATTAGGAACAAAGAGAATGGCTGAAACCTGAGTTTTCATGAATTGGCCATTTTGCATATTTGCTAAATTTCAATAAAATGCTCCAAAATTCCAAGACTCACAACTTGATCATACTTTTGGCACAAATGAGCACAATTTGGAAAGGTATTGAAAAGGTCCACAATACCTTAGTTTTGAGTTTTTGCAATTGAATCCATTAAGGTCCTCAAAATTTGGCTTGAAATTCACTAAATTTAAAAAAATGACCTATAATTTTATGACTTCAAAAAAACTTAACTCTTGATTCCTTGCCAATTTGGACATGAGACTAAAAGGAGGTGAAAGATATTCTTTTAGCTTTCCAAGCATATTTCATTTGCATCTTCTTGATCAAGGGTGAATAAAATATGAATTTTTGAAATTAAGTCCTCATTTTCCAAAATTAGAAACTTTTAGGGTTTCTTCATGAACAAGTTTCAACCCAAACCACAATCTTTTTGATTCAATGACCAAAATGGACTTGAAATATGAAAAGTACATCCTTGAATTGATGGTTGGCCAAAAACTCAATTGGTCAACCTTGACTTTGACTGATTTTGACCAAAATGATCATTTTGCCCCTCTGAATCAATTGATCCATTTCCCTTCAAAATTGATGATCAAAACTTCAAACATATGATCTTCCAAATATATAGAGGCCATGTACAAAGTTTCACTTCAAAATTCTCAAAGAAACCTGATAAAAACCCAAACCCTAGTTTTGGTCAACACATGAGGAGACTGATGAATCATCCTCAAAACTTCAAATCCTTTGGGCATCA
The DNA here is from genome assembly GCA_948472305.1 of Vicia faba. NCBI lineage: Eukaryota > Viridiplantae > Streptophyta > Magnoliopsida > Fabales > Fabaceae > Vicia > Vicia faba. Next base: position 270,532 of record CATIWC010000399.1, read on the forward strand.
TGACCAATTCCTTATGCAAAGACCTCTTAGATACCAAAGAGATGTTATAGCTCCCTAAGTCAAGACTTGTACATTGGACAATAGCCTTGCTCAAACAAAACCCTAATTTGACTGGTGAATCCAAAGAGCGATTCCCTTTGTAATCAAACACAAACTTCAATCCTCTGATGATCCAAAGATATGGGTAAAATGTCTTTGAGATATGCAATAACCTTTAAGCTTGAAAGATCCAAAGGTTTAGATGGTAAGATTCTGCTTGAACAACTTGTCAATGCAATCAACCTTCAAAGCTTGAGGGAAACTTGATAACCAAAGCACTTTGATCCTATCACAATGTATGAATGTAATGCAATATGATGTTCATGATGAAACATAAGCCTAAATCAAGAGGGTAAATTTTGGGGTGCAACAGCTTCCCCTATTCAAATATTTTCAACATGATAAGTGAGAAAAGTGATAACTTTCGAGCGTTCAGGGTTGAAGATGTTTGAATATGAAAGAACCCGAAAATTTACTCTCTTGAAAGAAACAAAAACAGAAAACTCCCAAGACAAGCGTCAGAATGAAGCTGTGACGCAGGTTGAAACAGAATGAAAACAAAAGAAGAGTAAGCACAACTAAACTTCCAGACAAATGTGTCAGGGCAAAACTGGGCTTCAAAAAGGGTGAGATAAAACTCAAACCACAGAGTATAGGCGAAACTAAGCTCTGGAAAAGAAAACGTACGCGGGTGAGGAGATGAAACTCTGAGCTCGACCCAAAGGCTAGAGTGCGTGATTCTAGGAGCACTTGCTAATCTCAACTAAGATAGTCAGTATGAAGGAACTGAAAGAATCTCAGAAATGAGGAACAAAAGCGAGATGAAACTCGACATAACGACTAGTCAGAAGAAACTAGACTAGATGAGTACCAGGACGAAACTGGATTTCACGCACGGGTAACGAGGCGAAAGTCGACCCAAAGCAAAGTGATGAGAGTGCATGTTTCTCAGAGCACCTGCTGGTCTCAGATCAATGGATAAACAGTAACGAAAACTGATAGGAGAATCCAAGAAACAAAGGAGACTGATTTCAAACCAGGGACGCAGTACGAACACTACGCTCGGTAAACGAACACCGTCAAAGAGTCCAAGATAGGAAAGCAAACATGAGACAAAACTCGACTCAAAAACTAGTTAGGCAAAACTAAACTAGATGAGTACCAGGACGAAACCGGATTTCATGCACAAGGTAAGGAGACGAAACTCTGAGCTTAACCCAAAGCAAGGAGATTAGGGCGTACACCTAAAAACCTGCTGAAAGTGAATATCAGGATGAAACTATTATTAAAAAGGTGCATCAATTGACATTGGAATGAATCGGAGAGGGTAGTGAAGACTAAACCCGAGAATACCGTGCCAGGGAGTAACTGAACCATAGTCAATAGTAGACACTCAAGCAAAAGATTGACGTCAGAAGGATATTGGTATGGGGTGGATAATGAGGATGAAGACCTCGCTGGGGATTAAATCCGAAGTATTAGCAAATCACTGGGGATGACAGAAATAATAATGGCTTATGTTCCGATGCATGTTTGAATTCTTTTTATATAGCGCAATGCTCCATATAATGGAAATGCTACGCGTTTTGGTAGATGCAATGCAATGATGCATGTTTAAAAGTTCCACTAGGGAATTGCCAATTGAGAAGTCAATGACCAAGGAGTCAGGATCTGACATGACTTGCAAAAATAAATTTCAAAATCCAAAGGAGAAGAGAAAATATGGGAAACCACTGAAGAGCTGAAGTTTCGCGGGGAATAACAACCGAGCAACCAGTGGAAACGGGCCACAAACACTTGAGAGGAACTGCAAAAATAAATTGTGAATTCCTAGGGAAGACCAGGTTGACACTGCAGCTTCCGGAAAGGGACGCCTATCTGAAGATTAGACATTTGAGAGAGAGGATCAGGGTAAGACTGTAATCCCTGGAAAAGACAGCACACAGTCGTGTTGAGGATGACACCAAGACAACAAATCCACCGTTAAGGGTGAACACTCATGCTGGGGGAACAAAGCTCTGCTGAAGATGTGGGACTTCACCGGGGGGAGATTGACCTCTTGTTGGTCCATCCCTAAGTGGGTTGAGCCTATCTTTGTTTATATCTCTATATGTGCTATTGTTGTTTATGTGTTATATGTTGTATATATATTTATCTGGATTTTCCTAGTTTTCAGGGTGCTTTGTGATTATTTATAAGTCCTATACCCGGACTTGGGAAAACATCAAGATAGGACAGGCGGTATAGTCATGTTAACTTTGAGGGAGTAATCCAAAAAAAGGAGGCATGAGATCCCCTACTCAGTGGAGGCCCCTTTGACTGTAGTGTCGTTTACCAAGTAATCGGGAAGACGTACTGCTTTCGACCTGGGAGCCTACTGAAGATGAGGACCGTAGAATACCTAACCCATCTTGGCCTTTTAGGTGTAGTGTGGAAACTATGACGGAGTAATCCGGAAATAGTTGTCAGGCGATACTACGCTCGGACGAGTTTTTCTTGAGAATATTACTAATTACCGAGTTAATCGGGAAGTTGGTAATATCCGAAGGAAGGATGTAGACTCTGGGAACCTCTAGAACCATGTTTGGCAGGTGATAACTTTTAGACCAATACCTTATGGGTAGTACCTTCGACCTCATGCTCGTGACATTAAACCTATGAACCCTATTGTTGTACCCCAAAATTTGCCCTCCCATATTCTTCAAGATTTGCCAAGATCAATCTCCAGATGATTCAAAATCTCTCAAGGATTGCACAGTCCAATTGCCTCCTAACACAGTCAAAATTAGGGTTTTGGTTCTTGCAAAGAAATTGAGGTTTCCAAGGGTCCAATCAAGTCCCATATGCCTATATACATTGTCAAGCACCTACATGTCAAGTTTTAAGACTCACAACATCAAATTGCACAGTCAAAAACCCTAATTGTTTCACAGTCAACTGCAAGGGCAAAATGGTCATTTGACAGTCAAAAGTCCAAATTTTTGGTCAACATCTTATTTTGAAGCCACAAACATCACTTGATCAATTCTTGATCATGATTTCTCAAAGCATGGCTCAAAAAGTCTCAAGATGCAAAAGTTTCTATTTTTGGACAGGTGAAAAGTCAACTGCAAATTGACCAAGGCATAACTTCCTCATGGTTCATCAGAAAAATCCCATCCAAAGCTCATTTTGAAGGGGATTACATTTCCTACAACTCATCTTCACGCTTCAAGTCCAAGAAATGCTCTCACAAAAAGTTATCAATTTCAACATTATAGGTCATTTTCAAAAGTCAACAAAGAGGCACTTTAAGTCAAAGACCATAACTTGAGATTGGTAAATCAAAATGACATGGGACCAAAGGCATTGGTTATAGGACTTCAAGACCTTTCCAAAATATCCAAGAACATGTTCATAGCTTCAAAATTGAGCAAGATATGCATTGGAGAAGTTGGGAAAGTTTTGGGAATTTTCAAAAGTCAACTTTGCCTAAAACACTTCAAATTTGCTAATGGGCCTCAAATTCTTCCTTGAATCATTACCCAAAGCCTATACACGACCCATTGAGCTAAAAATGATTTATTTTCTTATTTTTAATTAATTAATTGAATTTTTATTCTTATTAATTCATTTGATTAGATTTAATTATGGGAAAATATCAAATAATGCTTTTTCAAATCTTTTTATGCAGCAAATACACTCATTATATGCTAAAGATTTCGTGAATCATCCAAGGGGACAAGATCATCGACATTTGGCAAGATTTTCATGAAAAAAGATTGGAAAATATATGATTGGCAATCAAAGATTCAAGTCATCAATTCATGGACCTTTGGGCTCTTTCTTGACCTAGAATCCTTCACATACTTATGCACAACCTAACCTAATTCACAAACACACGAAAAAGCTGCTGAAGCTGCATAACCAAGTTGCCAAAATTCCAAAGAAATTGTGAAACTGATTTCATAGTTGGAGCACGTTTCAAAGCATAAAAAGTATTTCAACACGTTGCTGGACCTTCCAGGAAACTATTTGCATCAAGAACAAGTCCCCATACTCCAAGAATCGGTAGAACTGAGTCACGTTTCTTCACAAATATTCCATAATCGAATTTCAATTTCTACGCATCATTCATATGTTTTATTCATTGATTTGCATTACTGACATCTCCCTGAAACTTTTGATGTGGTTTAATTGTGCTAAAAACGCTTGAAACGAAATCTACCATTGATGAAACCTAGGGTTTCAGAAGCTTCAAAATAGGGCTTTTCACATATGGTAAAATTGGACCTCAAGACCAATATGGTTGAACTCGTTGCAAGAAGCCTGATCCATTGAGATGATCGCGCCTTTTTTATATTAATGCCTCTTCTATTCGATATTTTTCGTGGCTATGCTTAGTGGGGGTTTAAAACCCCCGCTATTTGTTTTATGTTTATAGAGAAAACAAGGAAGAAGATGGACGTGGCATGACACTACTGGAAGATTCAAACTGCGCGCGTTTTTTTGCTTTATATCATTAATATTGTTGTTTTTTATATAACATTTGTTTTCCATTATAGATACAAACGCGCACAACAGCTCAATTGGCAAGAGACACGCTTGGTAAGCATTGGGACCTGGGTTCGATTCCCAGGTCCCCCCACATATTTCATAATTTTTCTCCTAACGTGTTTCCATGCAGCGTTCACCAAAAGGCCTACCATGCATCCTCACACGCTAGCCTGTCACGCGCTCATGATCACTCATCCAATGGCCACAGAATGGTATCCAGGGTGTACCCCAGTCAAGCATCATACGCCTGATCAGAAAAGTCAAACAAGGCATTGTCTCTTGGGCCAAAATTACTTCAGCTTACCTCCATTTGGGCCTGAAACCCCCCTTGGTTTGCTTCTTTTAATTTTCTTTTCTTTTCAATTCTAATTCTTTTTTTAAATTGTTTTAATTGTTTTGTTTTTCTCACCATAAAATAATTTTCCATAAAAAAATCAGAAACCAAAACAATACAAATATGTTTAATTATATTTAATTTCACCATTAAAATATTTTTGTAAATAAACTCTAACAATTAACTTAGTTTAATTTAGGTTTTAAACTTTAAACTTTTCCTTAATAAATAAAATATGTAGAATTAGGTTTTTTTATTATTTTTTTTCCATCTTTTTCTTAATTAAATTATTTTCTTCATTATTTATTATTATTGTTAATTACTACTTATTTTTGTAAATAAACATGTACATTAATTAATAAGTAAATTAGAGTAACTTTAATATTTGTTTTTATTAATAATTAAAATAGACTTAGAATTAGGGTTTCTATTTAATTTCAATTTTCTTTATTTTCATAAATACCAAAAACATAAAAAACAATTTCTTTTCTTTAATTAAATAATTAATTAGCTTTTAATTTAATTTAATTTCAAAAGGGTCAAAACCCTCGGACGTTCAATTTTAATTTCTATTCCGCGCATTATTTTCTTTTGGAATATTATGTAACTGCTTTCTGGATGTAATAGTAATTAGGTTTACCGCATTTTTTACTTTCCGCATCTTTTATCAAACGGGTCTTTGTACTTTGGCGATGTATAGACCCGCGCCTTGTAATAGCGTAGCTTTTACCTTTCCGTATTTAAATTTCCGCACTCTTAAATTCTAATTGCATGAAAGAATGTATGGTTAATTAAAAACAAGCGTAGCTCACAATGCCATGATCAAAGATAAACTTAACATGAAAACAACACACAAATTCACACACCACTTCTAGGGTACGCCTCACCTGTTGCCTTCGAAACGTGGTCGTCAAGTATAGGACGTTTTAGTAAGTCCTTATGTCCATGATCCAGTTGCCTCGAAACAGTCGCCTCGGAATAGTTGCCTCGAAACGGTTGCCTCGGATTAAAAAAAGGATCAAGGACATAAGGGTAGCTTCTAAGGTGTCCTAACTATTGCTTCGGTGACCACACTGTCCCTACACTAGAATTGACCCGAACACCTCCAACGGTGGTGCTACCTACCTCTCAATGGTGGGATGGCACTACCTTAAGGACATTTACACAGCCTAATTCCTTAGGGTAGGTAGATGACTCATGGATACTTGCTCTCTAAAAAACAAAACAAAAACCTTTTCACACCGACACTTTCAAAAATCTTTCAAAACAATTTTTCAAACACTCTTGAGGACCGATACAAGAGTTATTCAGAAATCTTTCAATGAAACTTTTTCAAACCCACTCACATTTTGAAAAGCAAACATTTTTTGAAAACATAAGAGCAAGTATCTAAGAGCCCATTGATAACCATGGATAGAAAGGGTGCTAACACCTTCCCTTTCTATAAATCTACCTCCCGAACCGAGAAACTATCTCATAAGGAATTTTGCTGTGCTTTTGTCCTGTCCATGTTGGAGAAAATAAAAGACGGTGGCGACTCTTGCTTCCGCGACATTTCACGAAACCAGCATTAAACAGTCAGTTCTAAATCCACCGATCACAGAATTGGCGACTCTGCTGGGGATACTTATAAAAGTGAGGTGTACCTTAGGACTAAGATCACTTGTGTTTTCAATTGTCTGAATTGTTTGCTTTATTATTGTGGGTACTGTCTTGGGAGTTCTATAGATCCTAACCCGGATCTGGGGATACCTTCTTAGAAAGTAGCAACAAGACTGTGAGGGAACTGTGCGGGGTATACCGACACGGTTGAAGCAGTCTGCTACGTTGATGTGGCACTTTGGTGAGTACCGGTAACCCTTGAGTCCAGTCAAGGAGAGTACGGGGCCGCCGCGTGGTGTCGTGAAGCGTCAACTGACCTTAGGAACCTTAATTGAACCATCTTGGCCTCTTTAGGGTAGTGAGATAACTGACTTTGGTGCAGTCCGAGGTTGGTTGATACTCGATACTACACTCAGTTGAGGGTTGTTTTCTTGGAATATTTCGGTCGCCAGTTCAGTGGCTAAATCGAAACGATGACCACAGAAAACAATCCAATGATATTGGGACCCTTAGAACCCGGTTACTTTGATAGGACAGGTTTGAGCCCACCAACTTCAAGAGGGTAGTACCCCAAACTTCATGCTGGCCTAAACTCTAAGGGTTGTGGTGTGACTTGTGTGCCTTATCATGTCTGCTTTTTTGAATACTTGTGGTGTGCCTTATCATAGCATCATAACATCATACAGCATCATATGCATTGACTAACCATTTCAGGGGTTCGAATCTTCATCTTTGTTCTTGTTTTGTAGGACATGGAAATTATCCGCAGAAAGACAATCCAGATCAGCCTTGTAAGGGTCCCTCCTCAGCTTAAGGAACTTATATCTAGGATTCCCGAGAGCTCTTCTTTCAGTGAGAAACATGGAAGACTCATCAGCTTGGTCAACACCAACATTGAGGAAGATATGATAAAGGTCCTTTTCCAGTTCTTTGACCCTCTGCACCACTGTTTTACTTTCCTGGATTATCAACTGGTGCCTACATTGGAAGAGTTCTCCCGGCTTCTGAAGATCCCTATCCTTAGTCAACTACCCTACAACGGTACGGAAAGGGAACCCAAACTTGAAGAGATTGCTAAAGCATTACGCCTACAACCATCTGACATCAAGGGCCATTGGGAAGTTAGAAGTGGTATCAAAGGGTTCTTAGCCAGGTTTCTGTTTGAGAAGGCCCAAGAATGTTGGAACTCCCTTGACCTACAAGCTTTTGAAGAAGTTGTGGCCCTCCTTGTCTATGGATTAGTTTTATTCCCGAATCCTGATCAGCGTATAGATATTAGTGTTGTCCAGATCTTCATGTCCAGGAATCCTATACCTACGTTACTTGGGGACATCCTTCACTCATGTTACACTCGAACCATGAGAAAAAGATGTGTTCTTATGTGCTGCACTCCTCTCCTGGGAAGGTGGTTTATTTCGCACCTTCCACAATCAGTTTTGAAGAACGAGCGGGGTTTGAGATGGTCACAACGATTAATGACTCTTACACATGTAGATATACATTGGTGCTCTCGGTCCAGAGAGGATGTCACTATCATTGATCGTTGCGGGGAGTTTCCTAATGTTCCTTTACTTGGAATCAGAGGAGGTATTACTTACAACCCGTGTCTGGCTCGGAGACAGTTTGGTTATGCTCGGAGGGATGGCCCTCATGACATGTTAATTCCTGACATAGTTTTTGACTTCGACAACGATGCACAAGACTTCGCCAGAGATTTATCAGAGCTTGGAGGATGCCCAGTAAGGTAGACAGCAAGACACTGGGGCATAGGAATTCCATCCCGTTGGAGCCTTATCTCAAGTGGGTACGAGCCCGCTCCCAGAAGCTAGTAATGCCATATCCTCATGTTCTCCCTGTGATCAAAGAGCCAGTTTTGGAAGGAGAGGTGCCCTACACCATTCAACATCCTGATATGCCTACATCCTGGGAAGAAATGCAGAAGAGCTGGATCCAGCTTAAGGAAGAACGGAATTCCCTTGAGTCCAGTCTACATGCTAGTGAGAAGAAGGTCTTGGAGCTCACCCGCTTACTGCACGAGGAAAAGACTCTCAACACCTACATAGCTCCGAAGAGGATGCGCAGTGTCTTTTGGGATTGATTTGCTTTGTAATGTTTGCCCATGAGGCCTTGATGTACTGAACAATTATTTCTTAATGATAACGTGTGTTCCTTTTTGTCTACAACAAATTTGAACTTTCGAACCCTTGAATGCATTGCATACACAGCATATCATGCATCATGTGCATAGCAGGTACTCTTCTTTTCAGGTTGCTTAATGTTCTTCGCTGTTTATTTCAGCAATCTCATCATGAATCCTGAATCATCTACTGAGCAGTACATCAAGGCCCTCCAGGCTCAGAACGCCCAATTCCAAGAGCTGATCATGAGTTTAGCCCAAGGACAGGAGGAATTGAAGGCTCTGCTGGTCAAGAAGAAGAAGAAGAGAACGATATTATTCAATATAGGCCGGAGGTTTGGTAACACACTGCAGAATGAGGTTGATCAAGCTGGTTTTTCTGTGGGAAAAGGCAGTCCCCAAAGGGGAAGGGTTCCTAGTCCGGTGGTCTCTGACAACGAGACTGATTTCAATGAGGAGCAGTATCCTCCGGCTGAAGATAAGTACAAGCAGTTAGAGGATCGCCTGAATGCCATGGAAATTCAACAAGTGCCTGGGTTGGATTTCGGAGACCTGGGTCTATCTTCTGGTGTGGTAATCCCACATAAGTTCAAAGCACCATCTTTCGCAAAGTATGACGGGGCGTCCTGCCCTAAGCTACATCTCCGATCTTATGTGCGGAAGATTCGGCCGTATACTGTCGACAAGAACTTGTGGATCCATTTCTTCCAAGAGAGTCTTTCAGGGACTCATCTCGAATGGTTCTATCAGCTGGATGGAACCAAGGTTCGTAACTGGGAGGAATTGGCTACTGCTTTTTACAAGTAGTATCAGTATAATGCCGACCTCGCTCCTACATGTACCCAGCTCCAGGGTATGTCGCTAGGATCGGGAGAAGGTTTTAAAGACTATGCGTAGAAGTGGAGGGACCTGGCTGGCAGGGTGCAGCCACCATTAACCGACCGTGAATTAGTAGACATGTTCTTGGGGACCCTATCCGGGCCATTCTTCAATCATCTCATTGGCAATTCGTTTGCAGGGTTCACAGACCTCATTTTGACTGGGGAAAGGATAGAGGCTGGAATGAAATCAGGGAAAATACAGAAAGGTGCGTCCTCAAGTTCTGAGAAGAAGCCTTTCAAAAAGGAATCCAGTGCTATGTATGGGCCTAGAAGGCAAAATAAACCAGAACGCCGCCAAGCTGTTAACGCGGTGGTAATTGCAAAGCCTGCTACCGCTCCTCGGCAACCTAACCAACCAAGGGGTGAGAGACCCATAAGAGAATATACTCGGCTTAGTATGACCTTGTCACAGATCCTGCCGCAACTGCTATAGACCAACTTGGTAACCGTCAGAGAGGCTCCAAAGGTGGTGAACACAACCTCTCCCAAGTATAATCCCAATGCCCGTTGTGCTTATCACTCTGATAGCCCGGGGCATTCTACTGATGATTGTTGGGCCCTAAGAAATAAGGTTCAAGACCTTATTGATGCTAAAGAGGTTCAGTTCGAGGCGCCCGAGAAGCCTAATGTGGTGACAGCTCCCCTACCTGACCATGGAGTGAATGCTATCAGGGATGGTGACGAAGTGGAGGAATCAGAGTTCAACAGCTGGATCTGCCCGACGACTGACGGTGGACTGAATAATTGGACTGCAAAAGGCTACATACCTGTTACTTTTGTTACACAATAATGAATTCCTTTGTTTTTAATTTGTAATGAACGATAAATTGAAACTTTATGGCCCGGTGTCTTACCCGGGGCACCGTTGGCTTCATTTGTGAGGGCCTATTACTTGTCATTTAAATATATCATGAATAAAGACATTGGACGTTTTTCGCATCTCAAATCTTGTGCTCCCTTTCTTTCTTTCTTTCTTTATATATTACAAAACATCTATATTTACACACACTCACCTATACAGGTTTCAATCCACTCTGGATCTCACTGGTAACGACTCTGCTACTGCCAGTTATGACTTCGAAAATCTGATCAACTTAGCCAAAGACGAAGGTGAAGATGATTGCGAAGTTCCTGGTGAGCTTGCAAGACTGCTACTCCAGGAAGAGAGGGCCATTCAGCCACATGAAGAGCCAGTGGAAACGGTAAATCTGGGTACCGAGACAGATAGAAAGGAAGTCAAGATTGGTGCTAATCTAGAGCTCATCGTGAAACAACGGTTGATTCAGATGTTACATGATTATGTGGAAATCTTCGCCTGGTCCTACGAAGACATGCCTGGGTTGGATACCGATATTGTGGTCCATCACCTGCCTACCAAGGAATACTGCCCTCCGGTTAAACAAAAGGTCCGCCGTATGCGTCCAGAGATGTCCGAAAAGATCAAAGCTGAGGTTATGAAATAATTTGATGTCGGGTTTCTAGCAGTAACTTCTTACCCTCAGTGGGTTGCCAACGTGGTCCCGGTGCCAAAGAAAGATGGTAAGGTCTGAATGTGTGTTGACTACAGGGATCTGAATAGGGCGAGCCCCAAGGATGATTTCCCTCTACCTCACATCGACGTTCTGGTTGACAATACTGCTCAGCATAAAGTATTCTCCTTCATTGATGGTTTTTCAGGTTATAATCAGATCAAAATGGCTCCTGAAGACATGGAAAAGACTACCTTTGTTACTCAGTGGGGCACCTTCTGCTACAAGGTCATGCCATTCGGGTTGAAAAATGCTGGGGCAACCTACCAACGTGCCATGGTTGCTTTATTTCATGACATGATCCATCATGAGATTGAAGTGTACGTCGATGATATGATTGCAAGATCCCAAACTGAGGAGGAACACCTTGACCATTTACAGAAGCTGTTTGACCGCCTGAAGTTGTACAAGCTGAGGTTGAACCCAAACAAGTGTACATTCGGGGTAAGATCTGGAAAGTTGCTAGGCTTCATCGTGAGCGACAAAGGTATTCAAGTGGACCCTGCCAAGGTTAAAGCCATTCAAGAGATGCCAATTCCTAAGACAGAGAAAGAAGTCAGAGGCTTTCTAGGACGTCTGAATTATATTGCCCGATTCATCTCGCACCTAACTGCCACCTGTGAACCAATCTTCAAGCTGCTGAAGAAAGATCAGGTAGTACGTTGGAACGATGAATGTCAGGCCGCCTTTGACAGAATCAAAGAGTATCTCCAAGAACCACCCATTCTTATGCCACCGGTTGAAGGGAGACCTCTAATACTATACCTGACAGTACTTGACAACTCAATGGGGTGTGTGTTGTGGCAGCATGACGAGTCTGGCCGAAAAGAGCACGCCATTTATTACCTTAGCAAAAAGTTTACCGACTGTGAGACCCGATACTCACTGCTCGAGAAAACTTGCTGCGCTTTGGTATGGGCTGCTCGTCAGTTGAGACAGTATATGCTGACTCACACTACTCTGTTGATTTCAAAAATGGATCCAATAAAGTACATATTCGAAAAGCCTGCCCTGTCTGGAAGAATAGCAAGATGGCAAATGATCTTGACGGAATACGACATCCAGTACACGACTCAGAAAGCTATCAAAGGAAGTGTATTGGCAGACCACTTGGCACATCAGGCAGTAGACGACTACCAGTCAATGAACTTTGAGTTTCCAGACGAGAACATCATGGTAGTGACTGATTGTGAAGTACCTGGACCGGATGAAGGACCTGAGGAAGGATCCCGATGGTCTATGCACTTTGACGGAGCCTCCAACGCTTTGGGTAACGGCATCGGCGCTGTGATCATATCCCCCAAAGGCACTCATACTCCACTCACTGCCCGGCTATGTTTCAACTGCACCAACAACATGGCGGAGTATGAGGCATGCATCATGGGTCTTCAAGCTGCGATTGACTTAAGGATCAAGTGTCTGAGTGTCTTCGGAGATTCCGCTCTCGTGATCAATCAGATCAAAGGCGAGTGGGATACGAAACACCCAAACCTTATTCCTTACAAAGAATGTGTGTTGACATTGATCCCCCATTTCACAGAGATAACTTTTGAACATTTCCCAAGAGAAGAGAATCAGTTGGTGGACGCGCTGGCTACGATGTCTTCTATGTTCAAACTCAAATGGGACAATGAGGCTCCCCAGATCATTATCTGGAAACTAGACGAACCTGCATATTGTTGTGATCTTGAAGCTGAAGAGGTAACTGAAAAACCCTGGTATCATGAGGTGAAGAGGTACTTAGAAGCTCAAGAATACCCTGAAGGTGCATCTGTCAACGAAAAAAAGTTTCTGAGAAGGTTCGCAGCGAAGTTCTTCCTCAACAACGGCATTCTATACAAGTGAAACCATGATTCAACCTTACTGTGTTGTGTGGATAAGACTGAAGCAGAAAGGATCATGGCAGAACTGCATGAAGGTACCTTCGGAACACATTCCAGTGGACACACCATGGCAAAGAAGATCCTTCGGGCAGGATATTTCTGGTCCACAATGAAAGCCGACTGTTACCAACATTCTCGGACATGTCATAAGTTCCAGATTTATGCAGATAAGGTGCACGTTCCTCCAGTCCCTCTGAATGTCTTGACTGCACCTTGGCCTTTCGCAATGTGGGGCATTGATATGATCGGCGAGATTAAACCTACAGCATCCAACGGGCATCGCTTCATCCTGGTGGCGATTGATTACTTTACAAAATGGGTTGAAGCAGCTTCCTATGCTACTGTAACCAAGAATGTCGTGGCACGGTTCATTCGGCACAACCTGATCTGTCGATACAGCGTCCTGGAAAGGATCATTACGGACAATGGTACCAATCTTAACAACAAGATGATCACTGAACTCTGCGAGCAATTCAAGATACAACACCACAACTCTTCTCCTTACCGATCGAAGATGAATGGGGTTGTCGAAGCGGCAAATAAGAATATCAAAAAAATTATGCAGAAGATGACAGTGACGTACAAAGATTGGCACGAGATGTTACCGTTTGCTCTTCACGGGTACCGTACCTCAGCAAGAACGTCAACCGAGGCAACTCCCTTTTCCTTGGTCTACGGCATGGAGGCAGTCTTGCCGATTGAAGTCCAGATACCCTCTCTCCAGATAATGAAGGATGCAGATCTGAGCGAAGATGACTGGATCCAGACTCGACTTGATCAATTAAACCTAATTGACGAAAAGAGACTCACTGCTATTTGTCATGGTCAAACGTACCAAAAACGGATGATCAGGGCATTTAACAAGAAAGTCAGACCACAAGAGTATCAAGTTGGGGACCTGGTAATCAAGCGCATCATTCTTCCTCAAAGTGATCCCAGGGGCAAATGGACCCCTACGTACGAAGGGCCATTTGTGGTTAAACATGTGTTCTCAGGAGGAGCCATGATCCTAACCACCATGGATGGTGACGACCTTCCTCACCCCGCCAATGCAGACATAGTAAAAAGATACTACGCATGATAAAAGACCCGCTAGGTTGACATACCCAGGCAAAAATTAGGGCTTCCCGGCGAACCAAAAGGGTTCGGGCAAAATGAGGGATGAAATGAAAAAAATCTGTACACCCGGCAAGTCGAAAACCTGAAAAGGCGGCTTGGGCAAAAATGGGTATCCCGGTGGACTGAAAACCCGAAAGGGCGGTCCAGGCAAAAGTTAGGGATAAAGCGTAATACTATGTCTCATTGGATCACCTTGCATCCAGAATCCGGTATCAACATCAAGTTTAGACGACATCGATCAATCAACTTCATCTTCAATTGAGCAGCCAAGTGATGAGACGCTCGAAGATATAAAGGCAATAGCAGAGTTGGAACCCAGTGGGATTATTCTTTTCACATAGCTGTTTTGTTTTCCCTTTTCGTAAAATTGTATAAACTCTGTTGTTCGGCGGCGTTCTCTTACTAGGACGTCAGCCTCTTGTACATAAACGCCTATTTACAGGAAAATTCAAAAAAATCAATACAAATTCACTTTTCAGACCAATTGCCAATTGTTTTTTCCTTTTTCTGTTTTGTTTTGCGAAGAACGTCCAATGTTCGATTGTGATATATGCATTTGACACTAATTGCTAACTCATAAATATTTGCATACGAAACGAAGGATTAGTTACAGGTGACATTAGAAACAGGGGCAATAATGAGTTGTCTAAAGCGATCTAATTGCTCTGTCCACCAAGGTACCAAGGTAAGTTCGGCTGAAGAGTGTAACCAAGATATCTTAATTCCCCAGAGAGTGAGCCAAGGTTCAGCCATACTCCCCCCGAGCAGAGAAGGTACAATATCTCCAGCAAGTCAGCGACACTCTCCCCAAGCAGAGTTAGCCTACTCAGTCAGCTTTAAGGAAGTTGGATTATCCCCCGAAGATCTCAACATTCCCCAACGGAGTATACATACATTCTTAACAAGCATCCACGGCAGTCTTGGTCTAAGATTGTTCCCCGGCGGTATACAGAACAACCAGTGGAGCCACTTCCCCAGTAAAGTTCAAAAAGTTTCCCAGGAGAGTTGAATCATCCTCCCCAGTAGATTCTGGAAGCTTATCCCCAGTAGATTCTGGAAGCTTATCCCCTATAGAGTACGAACGCTCTCCCCGGCTTTATTCAGAAGGTTATTCCCCACCAGAGTTTATAACTGGGTTATCCTCAGCTAATTACCACAGAAAGATCGTCCTCGGCGAAGCCTTCCTATCCCCAGCGGAGTCCATCTTCCAACAGAACTTATCAATGGTATCCCCAGCGGAGTTATCATCAACCTCAGCAAAGTACCTCTCTTTCCCCACAGAGTTCACTCCCCGCAGAGTAATCTATTCACCAAGTTTATTCCCCAACGGAGTCATCTTCTCCTACCGGTATTCTTGAAACCATCATCCCCAGCGGAAACAAAGAACACTATTCTTCAACATCAGCCCAGGAGTTAACTTCCCGGCACCCGTCAAGGATTTATTTTCCTAGACAAAAACATACATTCATAAACATCGCATCTTCATACATTATAGCATGCACATACGCATCATGAACATACAATCTCATTTATTCTGAGAACATCACGCATGTCATGCATCATGACATTGCATACGACTAACGTTTTATCTTTTCAGGACAAAGGTCAATACAAAGATGATTACTATCAACTGTCGCAATTCCAGACTCAATTCCTGTATCTTTCCAGGGAACGTCTGAAGAGTTCGAAGATCTGATTCCTGTATCTTGCCAGGGTGTATCTGTTGAGGACTAATTCCAGACTCGATTCCTGTATCCTGCCAGGGCACGTCTGAAGAGTTTGAAGATCCGATTCCTATATCTTGCCAGGGTGTATCTATTGACGACTAATTCCAGACTCAATTCCTGTATCCTGCCAGGGCACGCCTGAAGAGTTTGAAGATCCGATTCCTGTATCTTGACAGGGTGTATCTGTTGACGACTAATTCCAGACTCGATTCCTGTATCCTACCAGGGCACGTCTAAAGAGTTTGAAGATCCGATTCCTGTATCTTGCCAGGGTGTATCTGTTGACGACTATATTCCAGACTTGATTCCTGTATCTTGCCAGGGCACGTCTGAAGAGTTCGAAGATCCGATTCCTGTATCTTGCCAGGGTGTATCTATTGACGACTATATTCCAGACTCGATTCCTGTATCCTGCCAGGGCACGTCTGAAGAGTTTGAAGATCCGATTCATGTATCTTGCCAGGGTGTATCTGTTGACGACTAATTCCAGACTCGATTCCTGTATCCTGCCAGGGCACGTCTGAAGAGTTTGAAGATCTGATTCCTGTATCTTGCCAGGGTGTATCTGTTGACGACTATATTCCAGACTCGATTCTTGTATCTTGCCAGGGCACGTCTGAAGAGTTCGAAGATCCGATTCCTGTATCTTGCCAGGGTGTATTTGTTGACGACTATATTCCAGACTCGATTCCTGTATCCTGCCAGGGCACGTCTGAAGAGTTTGAAGATCCGATTCCTGTATCTTGCCAGGGTGTATCTGTTGACGACTAATTCCAGACTCGATTCTTGTATCCTGCCAGGGCACGTCTGAAGAGTTCGAATATCCGATTCATGTACCTTGCCAGGGTGTATTTGTTGACGACTAATTCCAGATTCGATTCCTGTATCTAGCCAGGGCACATCTGTGAGTAACCGATTGTAGACTCGATTCCTGTATCCGGCCAGGGCACATCTACATAAAGAGTTTGAAGATCAACTCCTGTAACAGGCCAGGTAATTATCTTTCTTTCTCAGGTACGCAAGTTCTCGCTAAGGAATCTCTTACGCGATCGACAACCTCCAAATGGCATCTATAAGCCCATTCCCGACAAGGTTCTGTCATACTTCCAAATGGCATCTATAAGCCCATCCTCCTATCCATCAGTCTCCAAATGGCATCTGTAGACCCATTCCCGCAATCACACTGCTAACAGGTGAGCGCAAATTTCTGGGCACTTTAAGTGTTCAATCATCTTCCACCTTCGGATCACAAAAGGCACGCCAGCCGATCTACATCCTCAGGTCTAAGAAGATTGAACAGGGGCAACTGTTGTACCCCGAAATTTGCCCTCCCATATTCTTCAAGATTTTCCAAGATCAATCTCCAGATGATTCAAAATCCCTCAAGGGTTGCACAGTCCAATTGCCTCCTAACACAGTCAAAATTAGGGTTTTGGTTCTTGCAAAGAAATTGAGGTTTCCACGGGTCTAATCAAGTCCCACATGCCCATATACATTGTCAAGCATACATATGTCAAGTTTCAAGACTCACAGCATCAAATTGCACAGTCAAAAACCCTAATTGCTTCACAGTCAACTGCATGGGTAAAATGGTCATTTGACAGTCAAAAGTCAAAATTTTTGGTCAACATCTTATTTTGAAGCCACAAACATCATTTTATCAATTCTTGATCATGATTCCACAAGTATGGCTCAAAAATCATCAAAGATGCAAAAGTTTCTATTTTTGGACAGTTGAAAAGTCAACTGCAAATTGACCAAGGCATAACTTCTTCATGGTTTATCAGAAAAATTCCATCCAATGATCATTTTGAAGAGAATGACATTTCCTACAACTCATATTCACATTCCAAATCCAAGAAATTCTCTCACAAAAAGTTATCAATTTCAACATTATAGGTCATTTTCAAAAGTCAACAAAAAGGCACTTTAAGTCAAAGACCATAACTTGAGATTGGTAAATCAAAATGACATGGGACCAAAGGCATTGGTTATAGGACTTCAAGACCTTTCCAAAATATCCAAGAACATGTTCATAGCTTCAAAATTGAGCAAGATATGCATTGGAGAAGTTGGGAAAGTTTTGGGAATTTTCAAAAGTCAACTTTGCCTAAAACACTTCAAATTTGCTAATGGGCCTCAAATTCTTCCTTGAATCATTACCCAAAGACTATGCACGACCCATTGAGCTAAAAATGATTTATTTTCTTATTTTTAATTAATTAATTGAATTTTTATTCTTATTAATTTATTTAATTAGATTTAATTATGGGAAAATATCAAATAATGCTTTTTCAAATCTTTTTATGCAACAAATACACTCATTATATGCTAAAGATTTCGTGAATCATCCAAGGTGACAAGATCATCCACATTTGGCAAGATTTTCATGAAAAAAGATTGGAAAATATATGATTGGCAATCAAAGATTCAAGTCATCAATTCATGGACCTTTGGGCTCTTTCTTGACCTAGAATCCTTCACATACTTATGCACAACCTAACCTAATTCACAAACACACGAAAAGCTGCTCACAAACTGATAACCAAATTGCAAATTTTCCACAAAAAGCTTGAAACTGATTTCATATTTGCAGGGCGATTCAAGGCTTAAAACCTTTTCCATTACGTTACTGACATTGCTAGGAAGCTGTTGGCATCAAGAACAAGTCCCCATACTCCAAGAATCGGTAGAACTGAGTCACGTTTCTTCACAAATATTCCATAATCGAATTTCAATTTCTACGCATCATTCATATGTTTTATTCATTGATTTGCATTACTGACATCTCCCTCAAACTTTTGATGTGGTTTAATTGTGCTAAAAACGCTTGAAACGAAATCTACCATTGATGAAACCTAGGGTTTCAGAAGCTTCAAAATAGGGCTTTTCACATATGGTAAAATTGGACCTCAAGACCAATATGGTTGAACTCGTTGCAAGAAGCCTGATCCATTGAGATGATCGCGCCTTTTTTATATTAATGCCTCTTCTATTCGCTATTTTTCGTGGCTATGCTTAGTGGGGGTTTAAAACCCCCGCTATTTGTTTTATGTTTACAGAGAAAACAAGGAAGAAGATGGACGTGGCATGACACTACTGGAAGATTCAAACTGCGCGTGTTTTTTTGCTTTATATCATTAATATTGTTGTTTTTTATATAACATTTTTTTTCCATTATAGATACAAACGCGCACAACAGCTCAATTGGCAAGAGACACGCTTGGTAAGCATTGGGACCTGGGTTCGATTCCCAGGTCCCCCCACATATTTCATAAGTTTTCTCCTAACGTGTTTCCATGCAGCGTTCACCAAAAGGCCTACCATGCATCCTCACACGCTAGCCTGCCACGCGCTCATGATCACTCATCCAATGGCCACAGAATGGTATCCAGGGTGTACCCCAGTCAAGCATCATACGCCTGATCAGAAAAGTCAAACAAGGCATTGTCTCTTGGGCCAGAATGGTTTGCTTCTTTTAATTTTATTTTCTTTTCAATTCTAATTCTTTTTTTAAATTGTTTTAATTGTTTTGTTTTTCTCACCATAAAATAATTTTCCATAAAAAAATCAGAAACCAAAAAAATACAAATATGTTTAATTATATTTAATTTCACCATTAAAATATTTTTGTAAATAAACTCTAACAATTAACTTAGTTTAATTTAGGTTTTAAACTTTAAACTTTTCCTTAATAAATAAAATATGTAGAATTAGGTTTTTTTTTTTTCATCTTTTTCTTAATTAAATTATTTTCTTCATTATTTATTATTATTGTTAATTACTACTTATTTTTGTAAATAAACATGTACATTAATTAATTAATAAATTAGAGTAACTTTAATATTTATTTTTATTAATAATTAAAATAGACTTAGAATTAGGGTTTCTATTTAATTTCAATTTTCTTTATTTTCATAAATACCAAAAACATAAAAAACAATTTCTTTTCTTTAATTAAATAATTAATTAGCTTTTAATTCAATTTAATTTCAAAAGGGTCAAAACCCTCGGACGTTCAATTTTAATTTCTATTTCGCGCATTATTTTCTTTTGGAATATTATGTAACTGCTTTCTGGATGTAATAGTAATTAGGTTTACGGCATTTTTTACTTTCTGCATCTTTTATCAAACGGGTCTTTGTACTTTGGTGATGTATAGACCCGGGCCTTGTAATAGCGTAGCTTTTACCTTTCCGTATTTAAATTTCCGCACTCTTAAATTCTAATTGCATGAAAGAATGTATGGTTAATTAAAAACAAGCGTAGCTCACAATGCCATGATCAAAGATAAACTTAACATGAAAACAACACACAAATTCACACACCACTTCTAGGGTACGCCTCACCTGTTGCCTTCGAAACGTGGTCGTCAAGTATAGGACGTTTTAGTAAGTCCTTATGTCCATGATCCAGTTGCCTCGAAACAGTCGCCTCGGAATAGTTGCCTCGAAACGGTTGCCTCGGATTAAAAAAAGGATCAAGGACATAAGGGCAGCTTCTAAGGTGTCCTAACTGTTGCTTCGGTGACCACACTGTCCCTACACTCGAATTGACCCGAACACCTCCAACGGTGGTGCTACCTACCTCTCAATGGTGGGATGGCACTACCTTAAGGACATTTACACAGCCTAATTCCTTAGGGTAGGTAGATGACTCATGGATACTTGCTCTCTAAAAAACAAAACAAAAACCTTTTCACACCGACACTTTCAAAAAGCTTTCAAAACAATTTTTCAAACACTCTTGAGGACCGATACAAGAGTTATTCCGAAATCTTTCAATGAAACTTTTTCAAACCCACTCACATTTTGAAAAGCAAACATTTTTTGAAAACATAAGAGCAAGTATCTAAGAGCCCATGGATAACCATGGATAGAAAGGGTGCTAACACATTCCCTTTCTATAAATCTACCTCCCGAACCGAGAAACTATCTCATAAGGAATTTTGCTGTGCTTTTGTCCTGTCCATGTTGGAGAAAATAAAAGACGGCGGCGACTCTTGCTTCCGCGACATTTCGCGAAACCAGCGTTAAACAGTCAGTTCTAAATCCACCGATCACACCTATATGTGTGATCTTATGTGTGATTGCTGCATCATGCATCCATACACTCATAAGCATCTTTTGAAGAAATCTTATTTAAAGGGATTTAAAAGTTGACCATTTATGAATATCTCAGGTACTTTTTAACCATGGATTCTGGAAAGAGAAAGACCGAGAAGTACAGTTTCAAGGATCCCAAGATAGATGAGTTGATCAGTCTAATTCCCGAGATTGAGTGTTCTGCAGATTTTTGGAAGAAGTATGGATCCATCATTCCTCTCATGAAGCTAAAGAAGAAGGAGGGTATTCTCTCGACCTTGGTCAAGTTCTATAATCCCGATATATCATTGCTTTACTTTTCCCGAATATCAGTTGATGCCTACACTAGAGGAGTATTAATATCTATTGGATTTACCTATTATCAATCATGTTCCTTTTACTGGTTTGGAGGATGATCCAAAACCACACGAGATTGCTGCTTTGATTCATCTGGGGAAGTCTGAGGTGGAAGCCCATATGACTACCAAAGCAGGGATTAGAGGATTACCAGTTCAGTTCTTATTGGAGAAAGCTCTCTACTTTGCCAGGATGAAGAGTACAGTCGCTTTTGAGGCCATCTTTGATCTACTTGCTTACGTGTTGTTCTTATTTCCTAATGTGGACAAGTTTGTTGACATTAATGCTATCAGGATCTTCATGATTGCAAACCCAGTTACTTCCTTCTTGGGTGATGCTTATTACTCTATTAATCTTCGAATTTCACCAACTATGTGCAGCTAAGGAACAGGCCTGTACAGGCTTTGAGCTTTGTCATCTCAACTTTTGCTTCAAAAGTAAGTAAGCTTGCAAAAAGTCCACAACTTATGCATCTGTTAAAACCAAGCTTTGTGATCTTTTAAAACGACTTCAGCATATTGCAACAAGCCAGAAAAACGATTTGCCAAGCTCTCAAACACCCTAAAACACAAAATCACAAGGTCTTGCCCAAACAGGGCATCATCTGCAGAATCATTTCCAAAACCAAATTGGCTCCTGCGTTTTGCCTTGAACCACTTCAAACACACTCCATACATCACACCTAAGTTGTCCAAGCCATTGTTCAGCAACTGTAACCTCATTTTCACACTTCACCATTTTCATTTTGAAGCTTTGCAGGTTGACTTCTACAGGGACATTCAGGAAAGTTCAAAGCAAGCTAAGCATTGGGAAAGGTTGAGACAACTTCAGGCAAGCTAACACGACCTTCAGGCCTCACTCACAACTCCTACATTGGTATATTCAAACTTGACTGAACAAGGTAATTTTCAAAGTTCTATCTCCTTATTTAGGCATCCTTAGGCTTAGGTTTGTGAAGCAAAAATGTAGTCTTTAATGTGATTGAGTTGTACATATGCATAGTTCTTATTTATATTGACTGAGTTAGGAGTATTTGATAGTTGAAGTTGCTGAAAATTTTAGGTCATAAATTAGGGGCACTGAAATTCTCCCTGGTTTCTTAGAGTTAGGTCACAAAATGGATATGCAGAACGCGCGTGTGTTTGGCCAGAGGACAGGGACGAAGCTAGCTGGGTCTGGCGCTTGGGCTTGTTTCTTTTGACACCCCCTGTTTACTTCCTGCACCCCCTTGGCCCATTTTCTTTATTTTGCATATTTTTTGTATATTTTTCATTTCTTTTATATTTTCTAACTTTATTTATTTTTTCTAAACATTGAAAAATCTCAAAAATATTTTTCTTAATTTTTGCATTTTATTTTATTATTTTTATTATTTTTTTATGACAAAAAATAGTTTATTATGTTAAATATAATTTATTTTCTTGAATAAATTTATAAATAATATAAAAATATCATATATTTTTATTTTTATTATTTATACATTAAAAAATATTATTTTCTCACATATTTTATTTTTTAAACATTTTTGTATATATTTTTATTTATTTTCTTGTACATAAATGAATAAATAAATAATATAAAGCATATTTTCCTTTAAAACAAAAACTAGGGTTTTCACCCTTTCAAAAAATAATCATTTTTATTTTCTCTTATTTTTAAGACTTAAATAAATTTATTTTTACATACATAAAAACAATTACAATACATTTTTTGCATATTTATATTTAATTGCACATTTAAATGCTTGTTTATTTATTTATTTGTAAATTAAATTCAATTGGGTTGTAATAGTAAATTAGGGCTTTATTTTGAGCAATATTCCCCTATTCAAACTTGTACCCCCTTCCCATAATAATGTTGTAATAGTCTAGATTTACTTTACGCATTTTATTGCTTTTATATGCATGTTTAGTAAATTAGGGTTTTGTACGCAAAGACAAAAAATCAAACAAATAGCATGACTAATACAAGACAAAAATGCATGAAAAATGACAACACAATGCACACAAGCACCCCTAGGGTTTCATCCACTTTGTTGCCTTAAAATGGCCATGGTATGCATGCTTGGTATCTTGGCAAAATCAAAACAAAAAAGATCATAGTCCCTCGATGATGCTTTCAAAGTTGCATAAACAAAAATGATCTTAGTCCCTAAAACTTGCTAAGATACTTGGCACCATTACTATCGTGGTCATACGATGACCCACAAACAACCAGCACGGCTATCCAGGGGATGTTGGAAATCAAGGGCTCTATCAGGATATTTCTGTAGGATTGGGGGATGTGCAAGATCAGCCTGCTGGATATTTTCACGGGATGCCCAGAAACCCTTTTATGCGCAATGTGGGGCAGTTTCCCCCATCTCCTCGACCTCGTCTTGTGGGGAACAGAAGAGTTAATCAGGGCGGTGTAAGGAATTATCAGGAGCAGGATTATGACTTTGACCATGATGAAGATTAGTTTTCTGTTCGGTGTTCAAAGCCGGGGGTTCAGATTTAAGATATGAAGTATCGTTTTTTAGAAGAGCGTCTGAAGGTTGTGGAAGGGCAAGGAGTCCTTGGCATGGATACTAATGATCTCGGGTTGGTGTCTGGGGTGAAAGTTCCTCCAAAGTTCAAGCCTCCTACATTTGAGAAGTACAACGGAGCATCGTGTCCTATTAATCATGCAACTGCTTATTTCTGGAAGATGTCAGTGCATACTGATGATCAGGGGCTTTTGATTCATTTTTTCCAGGATAGCCTATCTGGGGCATCCCTGGAGTGGTGCATGAAGTTGGAGAAAACCCATATCCGTTGCTAGAATGATCTTGCTCGGGCTTTTGTCAAACATTATCAGTACAATATGGATATGGCGCCTAATCGCACTCAGTTACAGAATATGTCACAAGGACCAAAAGAATCTTTCAAGGAATATGCTCAGAAGTGGCGTGAGTTGGCCGCGAGGGTTCAACCTCCACTCATGGAGAGGGAACTCATTGATATGTTTATGAGTACCCTGCAAGGGCCATTCTATGAGCACATGATAGGAAGTACTTCTAAAGGATTTGCAGACTTGGTTATGGCTGGTGAAAGAATTGAGGTAGGTTTGAAATTGGGAAAGATTTAGATTGGAGGTTCCAGTGGCTCATCAGGGGGCAGTAAGAAACCATTCAACACTTACCCTAAGAAAAGGGAAGGCGACGCAAGCGCGGTTTACTCTCATAGAGGAAGAAGAGAGGATCGTCAGCACCAGCAAATCAATGTTGTTTCTATTCCTGTTAATGCTCCTCCGCAGCAGAGACCAAATGCAGTGCCTCAACAACAAAGGCAACAAGATGCTCCCTGTCAGTATAATAACCAGCAACCGAGACAGCCAAGGAAATTTGATCCCTTGCCAGTAACTCTTACTGAAGCGCTCCACCACCTGCTTGATTTTAAGTTGATCAGTTTGAGAAATATGCCGCCACCACCTGCAAGACTTCCTCCTAATTATGATGCTAATGCAAGATGCAAATTCCATTCAGGCGGAGTTGGTCATTCTACTGACAACTTTTTTGCATTGAAGTGCAATGTATAAGACTTATTGGATGCTAAGGTAATCGAGTTTACCCCAGTAACTGGTTCGAATGTTACTCAGAACCCAATTCCGAGGCATAGAGGGGGTGTTGTTAATATGGTTAATGATAACGGTGAAGTGTTGAATTTGATCATGAATGTGGAATAAGTAACTACTCTGTTGAGCTATGTTAAGAGGTATTTGCTTGAAAATTCTATTTTTCCGGGTTGTACTTCAGAGTGTTCCAAGTGTAGAGAGAAACCAAAGGGTTGTGATGATTTAAAAGCCGGTATCCAGTTTATGATAAAGGAGGGTTTCCTACAGTTTGATAGAAAACCGAGCTACCGCAAGGTCACCGAAGGGGATGTTGCTGTGATATCTATTCCTTACACCCCTGCACGCATTCCTGCCCCATCAAGGGAACCCCCTCTAATGATTACGGTGCCTGGTCCCATGCCGTACACCAGTGAGAAGGCCATCCCATGGCATTATGGTGCCGATGTTTATTACCATGGGGTAAAGCAGGAGGTTAATACTCGTTTGTCTGAGGAAGAATGTGCTGAAGGTGATGAAGAGGAAGTCCATAACTTTTCTGGTGTGGGTCGATTGACTATAAGCGGGAGAGTATTTGGTCCTTCTAATGTGCAAGATGCGGCTGATGTTTCTACAAGAGAAAAAGGAAAACAACAGGTAATGATAGGTAATCCAAGGGTTACGCCAGCCAATGTGACTCAACTGATTCCGATACCAGAAGCTTCTTCAGTTCCCGATGAGGTTGAAGAGTTAATGCGGATTATCAGAAAGAGTGATTATAGCATAATTGATCATCTGAGCCATACTCCTTCTAAGATGTGTATCTTATCTCTGTTGATTTATTCAGAACCTCACATGAATGCTTTGATGAAGTTGTTAAAGAATGTGTTTGTGCGACATGAGATAACAGTCAATCAGTTTGAGAATTTATGTGCTAATATATCTGCCGGGAATGGTTTGGGCTTCACCGATTTTGATCTTCCTCCAGAGGGACCAGACCATAACAAAGCGTTTCATACTTCAATGGAATGCAGGGGCACTACTTTATCCTGGGTTTTGGTGGACACGGGATCGTCCTTGAATGTACTACCGAAGTGAGCATTGATGAAAAATGACTATTCTGGACTAGAGTTGCGCCCTAGCAATTTGATGGTGAAGGCGTTTGATGGGTCTCGAAGGTCAGTATTTGGGGAGGTGGAGTTACCAATTAAGGATGGTCCTCGAACCTTCATGGCTACATTTTTTGTGATGGATATACAGCCAGCATACTGTTGCTTATTGGGGAGGCCGTGGATTCATAGAGCAAGAGCAGTCACTTCTACTCTTCATCAGAAACTCAAGTATCCTGTAGAGGGAAAGGTAATAACTGTATGCAGTGAGGAAGAGTACATCGTGAGTCATTTGACGTCATTCCGCTATGTTGAAGTTGAAGGCGAGACAGTTCATGCTGTCAACTTTCCACCTCCAGAGCAGAAAAGGAAATTGGAAACTGTTATGTCTTCTCTCAAAGATGAAAAAGCTGTAGTAGAAGGTGGTAACCCTGAAGGTTGGGGTCAGGTGCTGGACGTTACTTCAAAGTTTGATAAATTTGGTATTGGTTTTAACCCGGGTCAGCAAAGTGCAGCTCCCAGAGTATCCAGTTTATCTACTCCTGTGAAGTTTTCCCGCCCTTGTGCTACTCAAGAAGGACACGCCAATGCAGTTGGCAACGATAGAGTTGATGGCTACAATACCAAAGATTGGATTCGTCCGAGTATTCCAGGCCAGACACTCAATAATTGGACTTCTGTAGATGTTATCCAAGTTTCAAGCGCTGAGGAGTAATTTTCTTGTTTTCTTTTATTATCATATCATAATTCCTACGCTCTACCCAAGGCGTGGTGAATCATTTGTGTAAGGCCACCATGTTTATTTTTTAAGTTTATCATGAAAGAAAGGACGTTTTTGCATTCAAAATTTTGCTTCTTTTTCTTTTTAAATGGCAATGTTTCTCTTTCCACACACTGTCACTAAAAAACGCAAAAATGTCATTCATGCAAATACACTTCCACCACAAGTTATATTGATAACGACTCTGCTATGGCTCATTATGACTTTGATACTCCTATTTATCAAGCTGAAGAAGAAGCATATGAGGAGTGCGATCTTCCTGAGGAATTAGCAAGACTGTTGAAACAAGAGGAGAAGGTTATCCAGCCGAATCAGGATTCAATTGAGGTGGTGAATATTGGCACAAAAGAGGTAAGAAGAGAAGTCAAGATAGGGGCCAATCTCGAAAAAAGTGTAAAGGCCATATTGATTTAGCTACTCCGTGAGTATTCTGATATCTTCGCTTGGTCTTATGAAGATATGTCGGGGTTGGATACAGATATAGTGGTGCATCGACTACCGCTCAAAGAAGGTTGTTCTCTTGTCAAGCAGAAGCTCTGAAGAACTCATCCTGAGATGTCCAAGAAGATCAAGGAGGAGGTCCAGAAGCAGTTGGACGCAAATTTCTTAAAGGTTGTCAATTATTCGCCATGGATTGAAAATGTTGTGCATGTGCCCAAGAAAGGTGGTAAAGTCAGGATGTGCGTGGATTATAGGGATTTAAATAGGGCCAACCCCAAAGATGATTTCCCTCTTCTGCATAATGATGTGTTGGTCGACAATACTGCTCATTCCAAGGTGTTCTCGTTCATGGATGGTTTTTTGGGTTATAATCAAATTAAGATGGCTCTGGAGGATATGGAGAAGACAACATTCATCACACCTTGGGGAATCTTCTGTTATAAGGTGATGCTGTTTGGTTTGAAAAATGTCGGGGCAACATATCAGCGCGCCATGGTCACTCTCTTTCATGACTTGATTCACAAAGAGATTGAGGTACATTATTTTACGAATAATGTATGTGATGATAGCTTCTCATTCAAGCAACAATGTTCATGTTTTGCTATTTTTGTTTTAGTCTGTTACCTCTAAATGCTAATTCACTCAAAGTCCTTATTTAGAACTTGTATGGTACTCTATCTTTATAAAGACTGGTTCACTCCATTCCTTTTCCTTGAAATTCTTGTCCCGTGTCAGTGATCTATGTCATTCGTGCATATTATTACAACCTCTTTCAGCCTCTTATATATATATATATATATATATATATATATATATATATATATATATATATATATATATATATATATATATATATATATATATATATATATATATATCAACCGTGATTTATTATATTTATCTTATCCTCTCATAAACTAATTCCTATCAAGATTCTTCCTCTCATCTGATTCACCATGCCTCAACTAACCTTTCTTGGAAATGAAGATCTTCTTGAGATCACCATCGGAAAAAAATTGAAATTTTCTCTCTTGAAAGTAACATTGCTTCCAGCATCTCAGATGTGTTATATTCTCAGCAATGGACAAGATACTTCATTATGCTGAACAAACCTGTTTACGTGAATCTTGTTAAAGAATTATGGAAGCATCCTTATCTTGATTATGAAAATGGTTTCATTCACTTCTCTATCTTTGAAATTCCCATCACCATTACTCCCTTCTCAATCACTCCTGCCAGCGGATATGAGAATGTAGGTGTAAAAATTGACTATGTCAAGTCTAGGATTGTGATGTCTGATAAATTTGATTCTCTTCATGACATGTCATCAGAATATGAGCATATCAATCCTGAGAATGTACTACCCATTCCAAAAGCATGGTTCAAGCTTGCGTTGTCCAACTTTCTTCCCAGAGGGGATAATCAAGACCTTTTGAGGTAGGATGACCAAGCACTCATCTATCTTCTAATGAATAATAATCATGTAAGCTTGCCACAGTTAATCTTCATCTTTCTTTGGAAATCTATTTCTAAGGTCAGGAATCACATAAAGCCTTATATTCCTTATGGACGAGTTTTGTCTGAAACTATTTTCCAAGAGGGAATAATGGATATGTTCAAAGAAATGATAGCAGAAAGTGGTCCACAAAACTGTCCTGAAGATTTCTTGTTAAAATCTAAATGCGAAATTTTCATTAGCTAGGAAAATATGACTTGTATCTTCAAAAGTATGATTATTTTTATTGCTTGGTCGTGTCATATGTTTATTTCTTCATTTTTAAACATGTATCTGTTGAATTGTCTTAAATTAATGCAGTCTTTATTTTATGATAAATTGTTATTTGTTAATTTTTCCTATCATGAAATGACAAGTATTTAAGTATTATAAATTCATCAAAGTCTGAAATGAAACAGTCAAGCATGCGTCTCCAAGTCATATATTAGGTCTTAGATCTTGATGTTTGTCAGTTACTTTATTCACGTTTTGGAAAATAGCCTTTTTAAGTTATGAACATTTTGATATGCCCTCATAAATGAAATCAACTATTCTATTTCCATTCCCCATACATTTATGTGTCCTAGTCTACTCTATACTCACAACCCAATTCAAAGATATCAATTGTTACTCATTTCTCTCTCTTATCGAATCTTAGGATTTATTGCTATCCTCCTGACCTTCCTCAGTCATTTATTATTGAGTCCTCCAAGATTGATTACCTTACGTAAGGAAAACCATTTCTCTTGTCAAGTCACATCTTCTTGTTTCTTTTTATACATCTTGTCCGCTCTCTACCTCTCCTAACAAGTTATATCTAACAATTGATAAAAATTTCCTTCTATTCACTCTCTTTCTCTTTTCATCATGAATTCAACAACTTCTCATGAAAATGATGATTGCTTGGAAGTTATCATTGAAAGACATCCAAGACTTTTTGGTGCGAATTCGAAATTCCATCATAGCATCCTCTTTCAAAACTAGAATCACTATCTTTCCTTACTAAGAAGACTTGTATATCCAAATCTTGTGAAGACTTTACGAAAAAATGCCTCTGTCAATTTAGGTGGTACCTCAATCTCCTCAAACATCTATGGCTGGGATGTTTTCTTCACTACCAAATGTATTGCTGAGATAATAAATTGTCCAAGCGTAGGTATCGTGAATGGTCGTGTCTCTCTTGATAGCATTCCTGATGGTAACATCATTTCCATCTTTGAAGCATCCTCTGAGTTCAACTCTACTTACCCTGAGAGTCTTAAGCATCCTCTTGAATGACAGTTTGAAACTTGAACCATTCAAAATCTCCAAAAATTGAGAGAGTTATGAATTGTTGAAGTTGGAAAAAAAATCATGAAATGACCTATAATTTTTTGTATTCTTAAGGAATCATCCATCCATTTTCTCACTTTGCACATAAAAGAAGGAATAAATCTAACATCCTCAAGATCATTGTGGAAAAAGAGTGGGCTCAAGGTGATAAAAATTGACCAAGTTATAATTATTTGAAGTCACACATGGGAAGTTGGGGGTTCATCTAGAGGACTTGTAATCTTTCTTCATCATCAAGTTTCTTACACAAGAAAAATCCTTGAAACTTTTGAAGTGATTTGTTAATAACCCTTTTAAGAGAAGGATGTTTTTGTAATCACTCAAAAATACCAAAAGATGAGCAAGATATACTTCTTCGAAGTTCAAAACCCTAGCTCCTAGATCAAGAAAATGCTTTGAGGAACTTTGACAATTTTGAACAACCTTATGGTACCAATACTTTTGCTTTGTAGATAGAAGTTGTTGAGTATGATAATGATAACTCATAACAACTAAAACCACTTCCATATATTGAGAATTGAGAGAAGTATGCACTTGTGACCAATGGGAACAAGGCCTTGTCCAACCATGACAACTTCTTCAATCAACCCCTTGCACTTTTGAGTCAATATTGATAACTTTTAAATGTGGTGCACCAAAAATAAACCTTTCCATGCCATTTATTCCAAAACAACTTCAATGGTGAGGTTTGAATTTCTCAAACTTTATTGACTAGGGCATGGAAATAAACTCATGTACCCATGGATTAACTTGCTAAGCCACATTGCCTTTACCTACATTATTAACAAGTAAGACAAAACAACATTACATTTTATTAATCAAAAGGAGAGTCAAAACAAAACATGCATAATCACAAAATAAAAAAAGTCAAGGTGCTTGGTGGTTCCTCAAAGAGAAAAGCTAAAGATAGGGAGGAGAACCAACAACCCTAATGTGATCTTGTTGTGATGAATCAATATGGTATAATGAAGGGATCTTAGGGGAAAAAATTGGGGTACAACACCCCCATGATAAGAATTATGAAGATGAATAGAGTAATAAGCATCACCCAACAATGTAGGAATTGGGTTTCCAATATGAAGATCCTGATAGCATTAATGTCAACAAACTTGTCCATATTAGAAAATAAAAACAACCCGTAAGCAAGTAGAGCAAAGATGGCCTCAAAAGCAATTGTACTCTTCATCGGCCAAGTAACGAGCTTTCTCCAATAAGAACTGAGCTGGTAATCCTCTAATCCCTCATTTAGTAGTCATATGGGCTTCAACCTCAGACTTCCCCAGATGGATCAAAGCAGCAATCTCGTATGGTTTTGGCTCACCATCCAAACCAATAAAAGGAACACGATCGGTAATAGGTAAATCTAATAGATAAGAATACTCCTTTAGTGTAGGCATCAACTGATAGTCAGGGAAAGTAAAGCAATAATATATCAGATCATAGAACTGGACCAAGGTCGAGAGAATACCCTCCTTCATCCTAAGCTTCATGAGAGAAATGATAGACCCATACTTCCTCTGAAAATCTGCAGAACACTCAATCTCGGGAATTAGACTGGTCAACTCATCTATCTTGGGATCTTTGAAACTATATTTTCCGGTCTTTCTTTTTCCAAAATCCATAGTCAAAAGGTACCTGAGATATTCGCAAATGGTTAACTTTTAGGTCCCTTGGAATAAAACTTCTTCAAAAGATGCTTATGAGTGCATCGATGCATGATGCAACAATCACACACAAGATCATAAACATAGGGTTCATAGGTTCAACATCACGAGCAAGAGGTCGAAGGTACTACCCATAAGGTGTTGGTATAAAAGTTATTACCTGCCGAACAAGTTTCTAGAGGTTCCCAGAGTCTAGATCCTTCTTTCGGATATTACCAACTTCTCGATTAACTCGGTAATTAGTAATATTCTCAAGAAAAACTCGTCCGAGCGTAGTATCACGTGACAAATATTTCTGGATTACTCCGTCATAGCTTCTGCACTACACCTAAAAGGCCAAGATGGGTTAGGTATTCTACGGTCCTCAGCTTCAGCAGGCTCCCAGGTCGAAAGTAGCACGTCTTCCCGATTACTCGGTAAATGATGCTACATTCAAAGGGGCCTCCACTGAGTGGGGGATCTCATGCATCCTTTTTTGGAATTACTCCCTCAAAGTTATCATGACTATGTCGCCCGTCCTATCTTAAGTTTGCCCAAGTCCGGGTATAGGACTTATAAATAATCACCAAGCACCCTGCAAACCAGGAAAGTCCAGGAAAACATATATACAATCATATAATATATAAACAACAATAACACATATACAGATATAAACAAAGATAGGTTTAACCCACTTAGGGATGGACCAGCAAGAGGTTAATCTTTTCCCAGTTAAGTCACCTTTTTTTTCTGTAGCGGTTGAAATGTTTAAGACTAAGCCATTGAATTGACTAGACTTATACAAATAAAAAATAAAATTTCCATCGTGCTTTATTATTTCCAAAGGAATGGGAAAAGATCGAATAACCCAAAAGAGGGGGAAAGATTCAAGGTAAGGGGGGTT
Organism: Vicia faba; assembly: GCA_948472305.1. Taxonomy (NCBI): domain Eukaryota; kingdom Viridiplantae; phylum Streptophyta; class Magnoliopsida; order Fabales; family Fabaceae; genus Vicia; species Vicia faba. Next base: position 303,035 of record CATIWC010000399.1, read on the forward strand.
GGTTATGCAAAGGGAAGGTATTAACACCCAAAACATCTACGGTACTCCGCAGGAACCTCTTTGTAAAATCTGTATATTTTGGCTATAAAATGTTGTATGTAAAATAAATGGTGGAGGTGAGAAAAGAAATATAATTTTTATGATTTTTGCACCCTCCGCGGTTGCGAACCTTTAGTGCCTATGTACCACCTCTCGTGCAATAGGAGATCAGGGTACATGTAGTTCACCTTTAAGAACTTTAAAACACAAGTGTGTTGGTTAATTTTATGAGATAAGAAATCATCATCATTGTCCGTGTGGAAAACATATTTACTACCCTCAATCATGAGAAAGGAGAATTTGCATCATCTCAAAGTGGAGGATATGGCTTGGATTTTAAAATCAACAATGCCTCAATCAACACCCAAGTGGAAAATATCTCACTTCACTACATATTATAGAAGTATAATTGTTTTCATCACTACAAGGATTGACAAGAGTCCAATCTTTTGAGAAAAGTTTTAAAATAAAAGCCAAAGTGGCAAAATAGTTTGAAATGAGATTGATTAACTTTTAGTCTTCTCACAAAAAATGTCAAGGTATTATTAAATTAATTGAAGTTTATTTATGAAAATGTTTTGAAAATGCATGGACATAAGTCCAAGTTTATTATGAAAGTGATTCAAGTTTAAAAAAAACAAGAAAAGTTTTCAAAAGGAGGGATCCCTAAAGCATAAGATAAAAGCTAAGGAGAAGAACTATCTAACTAACAAGTAGCCAATACTTGACATTATGAGTCAAGATAGAATTCCCATTCTTTAGATTGAAACCAAGCAAGCAAAGATACTATACCTCTTGAGAGAACCAAACTTCAAGTGTATTAAGTCTTCACGAAAATTGGGTAGAGTAACGGCTGTATACGGGTGAATTCTAGATTACCAACAAAGTATGTAATCATAATAACCTACACATAAAACAAACAAGAAACCCAGTATCTTGAGGTAAACCCCAAAAACTCCATACAAAATATCAATTAAGGTCACAAAGTCTCCAACATAGGACAAGGTCTCTAATCCTAAGTCCAAAAAGTCAAATACTCCATAATGCCAAGTGTAATACGGTGTGAGAACTGACTTGGGATGTTTTGCGTTTGATCGCAATTGTTGCGATTAGTAAGAGTCGCCACTGACTTTTCTTTTATCCAAAAGGAAAGGTGGAAAAGAACAAGAAAGACCTTTGAGATTATTTCTTGAGTCCCGGGGGTAGATTATGAAAAGGGAAGATGTTAGTACCCTTTTCATCCATAGTTATCTATGGGCTATTAGTTGCTTTCTAGATCACTTTATTTTGTTTCAAAATGTGCTTTGTGGTGGTTTTTGAAAGTATTTCGAAAAGGCGCCTTCGTTTAGGCAAACTTTGTAATGGTTCTGGTTCGTAAGAACATATACAAAGTGTTGGACTTTTGAAAATATTTTATGTTTTGAAAGTTTGTTTTTGAAAGTGTTTGGTGTTTTTTTTTAAAAATGAGCAAGGATGTTTGTTTTGAAAGTGAGCAAGAAACTAGGAACAATCTACCTACTCAAAAGTCTTTTGTTCATTTCTTCATTTCCTTTGATATTGCTATCTTACCATTGATTGGTAAGAAGCCTTATCTTTGGATGTAAAGGGACGGGCGTGGGTCATTGTATAGTCATGATAGGAATGTTGTAAGATGTCTTAGCATTTCTCTTTGAGGGACTAAGTTCATTTGAAAGTCAACATGCGTAGCGTCATCGAGGGACTATGCTTGTATTTTGATTATTTTTGCTAAGACATCCCACATGCGTAACATGACCAATTTTGTAAGGCAATAAGTGGAATTACCCTAAGGGTGCATGTGTGAATAGTGTGTTTTATTTGCACGCATTTAGTCTTTGATTAGGGTTATCTACTTGTTGATTTTATCATTCCATACAAACCCTAATTACTAGCATTTATATGAAAGCGATAAAATGCAGAAAGTAAAATTACTACGCTATTACATCATTAGGGGGATGAGGTATACAAATTTACAAATGGGGATTTGCAAGAAATTAAAGTCCTAATTATCTATTACAACCATATTGAATAATGTACAAGAAATAAAAATATAATATACAAGAAGATAAATGGAAAAGAAATGATTTTTGTTTGGATTTTGAGGAAAAGATTTTAACCTAATTACCTAAAAGAAAATTAATGATTAAATATTAATCTAAACTAATTAAGGAAAAGAAAATTAAGTTAGAAAGTCTTTTTTAGGTTTTTTTAGAAAAAGGTTTAAAGTTTAATAAAAAAGGTATGGAAATTAACTAATTAAAAGAAACCTAAATTCTAAGTTAATTTTAAATAAAAAGGAAATAATTAAATCTAAATCTAATTATTATTTATTTAAGAAAAAAAAGAAATTAAGTTTGTTTGAGAATTTTTTTTGTTTTTTTTGTTTTATAAAGAAAATAAAAATGTAAGTGTGTAAATAATAAATAAAAATATTTTTGGATTATTATTAATAAAATAATAATAATAATAATAATAATAATAATAATAATAATAATAATAATAATAATAATAATAAAGATAATAAAGAAAAATAAAATAAAATATAAAAGTCAGGGGGTAAAAAAGAAGTTTAGGATGTTTATTAAGAACAAAATAGTTTTGTTTGAGCTTGGCCCAAATGAGATTTTTGTAAATCAGAAAGAAAAAATAACAAAATAAAAAGGGAGTGGGCATGTGTTGTGATAAGTAGGCAGGGGGTGTGGTGCAGCAAAAATGGAAGGGCCTAGTGAATTAAGACCCAAGCGCGCATGGTTTGTAACAAAAGAAGAGAAAAAATGTTGAGAAATTAAACAAAAGGCAGCGCTGAGACTTGAACCCATGACCTTGAGATAAACGCACGCTGCCTTTGCCACTAGGATGGATGTACATCCGTTAACTTAAATGAAACAATAAATACATAATATAAATCAAGTCCTGAAAATAACTTCATCTTCAACCTCCAGCCATGGTTCCTGTAACTTGCTCGTTTCTCATCCAAAATGAAAAATATAAACATGAAAGTTGGTCCATTTTTCCATACTTATCCAACCATATAAATATCATAAGCTATAATTCAAAGATGAATGAGAATTTCTAAAAGTACCAAATTCTGACCTAACTTTTTTCAGATATTAAAACCTAAAATTCTCTAAGCTCAATCAATATAAATGAAAACTATGGACATGTACAGTTTCAGGACAATGATATCTATATTTTATCTTCACAAATGCAAGCTTAACAATGCCTAAATGAAAAGATAGAAGTTCATAAAAGATACCTCAAAACTGGAAATCGTGAAATGAGTTTGAGCAACTTTCAAGGAGTTGTGATGATCAGGTTAGCTTCAGTGAACCTCCAGGAAGCTAATGCAATGATTAGTTTGGAATGAGGATGGCTGAAATGGCCTGGAGAAGTCAACTTGCAGTGGTGTTACAGTTCTGGAACAAGGACAGGGATGGACTATATTTGAGGTATAAAATCTTTGTGATTGATTAGGAATGAAAACTCACGAGGGAAATGTGAGTTACAAGTTCAAAGTCAGAAACTGTGCATCAATGGTGTTTTTGGGCAATTTCTGGCTTGCAAGTGTTTGAGAGAGTTTCAGGGTGCTTGAGCTCGTGTATTAGCTTGCAAATAGTATCCCTATTTATAAGCAAATGGTTTTTAGGATTGTAGTTGATCATAATTCAAATTCTCATGTTTAAGCTCAACATATGATTTTATTGACAAAACAAGTTTCCATGCCTTTGTACTTGCTATTGTAGAGTGGTTACACTTTAAACAAACTTGCTTCTGACTTTGTAGATGGAGTGTGATCAAAGGGAACAAGTGAGAGGCTCAAGAATTGAATTTGTTCATAAAGCTTTCTTTTCAAGAATGGTAGTGTTAACTTTCTTCCCAAAATGGCAAATTGACTTGGACAATGCTTAAACCACTTGGATCATAGCTCAAAAGTTTATGTAATCCATTAATTATGGATAGATACATAAGTTAGAAGGCCTGCAAAGCAATATTATACAGCATAACATTGAGATTGAATTATGTGTTCATCAAGAAAATGGCTTGTAATTCAAGTTTGAAACCCTAACTTCTTGCCTTCGATTCTCCTAGCTCAATATGATCTCAATGAGTTCTTGGAAATTTTGGAAAGCTTGTAACATCCCCTACAACCTTCATGTTGGACATTTTTGAAAATTCCATTTGGAATTAGGTTAAAAGTTTCCATGAAGTTAGGTCAAAATCCTGCCTAAACTAGGGCAATATTTCACTAAGTCTTCAAGTTTCATGAGCATGTCTCCACAAATTCATAACTTGAAATCCAAGAATTTCTAGGAATATTTATACCTTAAAATGTTTTAGATCTCATTGAGATATACAACTTTCACTTTGAAAGTTTCTCTTGAATCACCTTGCATCATGGTGGAAATTTGGCTCAAAGTTATGAAAAAAATGAACTTTTCCAACACTTAGACAAAATTCTAAGTTTTTAGAAATTTTGACTTTTCAAAATGAAATTTGAATTTTTAATTTCTTGACGAACAAGTTTCATATTTTGACATGTCCTGATGAATTGTAATCTTTGAAACTTGATTTTGATCAAAAAGTCAAAGTTTGACTTTTTAATGTACAATTGACTTTTCATCAGTTGATTGAAATTCAACTATCAATCAATTGATCTTGAGAAATGTTTTGAGCCATGCCATTAGGTCAAAATGATGTATTTGAATCATTGAGATCATAACTTAAACCAATAAATCATTTGGTAGGTCAAAAATCAAAGATTGCACCTTCTCAATCAAAACCCTAATTTTTACCATTTTGCCCTTTAGATGTTCTGATCAAATTTCTTGAAGAATTGTGATCGAAATTTGATAAAATGACATATATGATTTTATAATGTTGATATGGACAAAAAATTATGAAGTTTGACTGTAAATTGACCATGGTTGACTTTTTTCCCAATACAGCTGATTTTAGGTCAACTGATCAATTGACTGAGCAAAAATGTGATCCAAGACTTGAAACTTGACATGAGTAATCTTGAGGGTCCAAAATGATCCATGAAAGTCACATGGGGCATTAAAAGTCCATTTGACCTTGTGCAAACTCAAACCCTAATTTGAGTCATCAATGCTTAAAGAGGTGTCTTGAGCTGATCAAACCTTGTGTAGTCTTGAATCAATGGAGATCTTGTGAGAGATTTCTTGAGAAATGATAGGGAGAATTTTGGGGTACAACACTAATTATAGTAACCAAATAGTCCAAGTATCATTAATATTTTTTATGGTTCATGTTAATTATTAAGAATCTTCAAAAGAAAATAAAAAGCTCAAGTGAGCAAAATGAAAAAAGACATAAAAGTAAATGCTCAAGTGAGAAAAATAAAAATGGCATAAGAATAAATGCTCAAGTGAGCAAAATAAAAATTACATAAAAATAAATTCTCAAGTGAGCAAAATAAAAATGGCATAAAATGTAAATGCTAAAGTAAATGGTACATAAAGTAAATATCATAAAATAAAAGCATAAAATAAAGTCAATTGTTAGAAATTAGTGGTTAGTTGGATGACCATCTTGAAACTTGCATTTGGAACTCATTAGAGGATTGATATAACCAAAGCCTCCACACAACAAGTTACATTTGCTTTTTGTCAAGTATATACTCCATTTAAGAATTCTCAAGGCAACATTTAATGATCAACAATGTTTAAGTGATCCGCGTTGACCAAAATTGATGAAGATCCATTAGAGGATTGGTAGAAACAAAGGCTCCACACAATGAATCTCAAGGTTATTGGATCAAAGAGATGAAATTAACATACTTTGGCTTGAAAACATAGGTTTGGTCCACGAATGATCATCTATTTGAATCGGGACAAAATTTAGCGCTATGTTAAGAAATCATAAGTGGACTTATGTAGAAGTCGCACCTATTTTGAGGTAGGTCAATAACAATCTATTTACTTCATGTTTGGATGAATGATATAGAGATCATCACCCCTTAACATGTAGCACATTTTAAAAATAAAGGGATAAGATGAAGAGGGAGGGGAATGATAAGCTAACTTGGATCACTACTTTAAATTTCTTTCATATTTAAATTCAATCACTCATCTAGATGGATTAAAGCACTAAACATATCACTAATTTAAAGTACTAAAAATGAATTAAATAATTCACTCTTAGGTAGATTTGAATTAATGAACATTTATCCAACTTCAACTACACCCAAAGTCCATTGAATTTAAAGAGAAATTGGACATTTGAAATTGCAATCCAAACCAACAATCAAAAGGAGTGAGTAGAAAAACATTTATGGATCAAAACAGCCCCAAAACAAGGAAAAAATTGCATTCTGTTTCTGTGTAAATCGATTGCACTACAGTGCAAATCGATTGCACTACAGTGCAAATCGACTGCACTACAGTGCAAATCGATTTGCACAATATTTTTTTTTCAAAATTTTACGTGAAATGCTTATGTGCAATCGATTGCACCAGGACATCAATCAATTGCACACTGTTACAGTAGGAAAAACAATATTTCAAAAGGCAGAATTCTTGTTCAAACTTTCCATCAAATACCTTATGATCATGGATCCAATTGAGCACGAAAATTCCATCAAATTATGAGAAAATAGCACCATTGTGTAGCGGTATAAATGTTTAAGACTAAGCCATTGGATTGACTAGACTTACACAAATCAAAATAAAAATAGCCACCACGCTTTACTGTTTCCAAAGGAATGGGAAAAGAGCGAGTAACTCAATAAGAGGGGGAAAGATTCAAGGTAAGTGGGTTGGTTATGCAAAGGGAAGGTATTAGCACCCTAAACATCTACGGTACTCCGCATGAACCTCTTTGTAAAAATCTGTATATTTTGGCCATAAAGTGTTGTATAAAGAATATATGGTGGAGGTGAGAAAAGAAATATATTTTTTATGATTTTTGCACCCGCCGCGGTTGCGAACCTTTAGTGCCTACGTACCACCTTTCATGCAATAGAGGATCGGGGTATACGTAGTTCCTCTTTAGAAATTTTAAAACACAAGTGTGTTCATTAATTTTATGAGGTAAGACATCATCATCATTGTCCGTATGGAAAACATACTTACTACCCACAATCATGAGAAAAGAGAATTTGCGTCATCTCAAAGTGGAGGATATGACTTGGATTTTAAGATTAACAATGCCTCACTTAACACCCAAGTGGAAAATATCTCTCTTCACTATATATTGTAGAAGTATAGTTGTTTGCATCACTATAAGGATTGACAAGAGTCCAACCTTTTGAGAAAAAGTTTTTTAAAGTAAAAAGCCAAAAGGGCCAAATGATTTGAAATGAGATTGATTGACTTTTAGTCTTCTCAAAAAAATGTCAAAGTATTATTAAGTTGATTGAAGTTTATTTATGAAAAGGTTTTGAAAATTCACGGACCTAAGTCCAAGTTTATTATGAAAGTGGTTCAGGTTTAAAAACAAGAAGAGTTTTCAAAGGGAGGAAGAAGATTTTTGAAATTTAAGAAAATGGGAGGAGAAGAAGAGACTATCCTAAAGCATAAGGTAAAAGCTAGGGATAAGAACCATCTAACCAACAAGAAGCCAATACTTGACATTATGAGTCAAGATAGAATTCTCACTCCTTGGATTGAAACCAAACAAGCAAAGATACTAGACCTCTTGAGAGAACCAAGCTTTAATTGCATTAAGTCTTTAAAAAAAATTGGGCAGAGTAACGGTTGTATACGGATGAATTCCATATTACAAACAAAGAATGTAATCACAATAATCTGCATACAAAACAAACAAACAACCTAATATCTTGAGGTAAAGCTCAAGAGCTCCGGACAAAATATCAATTAAGGTCACAAGGTCTCCAATATAGGCCAAAGTTTCTAACCCTAAGTCTAAGAAGTCCAATGCTCCATAATGCCAAGGATAGTAACCAAATAGTCCAAGTATTATTAAAGCTTTTTTAGGGTTCATGTTGATTATTATGTGTCTTGAAAAAGAAAAGAAAGGCTCAAGTGAGAAAAACAAAGATAACAAGGATATAAATGCTCAAGTGAGCAAAATACAAATAACATGAAATGTAATGCTTAAAGTAAATGGTACATAAAGCATAAAAAATAAAAGCATAAAGTGAAAACAAATTAATAATTTGTGGTTAGTTGGATGACCATCTTGAAACTTGCATTTGGAACTCATTAGAGGATTGGTAGAACCAAAGCCTCCACAAAACAAGTTGCATTTACTTTTTGTCAAGTATATCATCCATTTGGAATCCTCACAAGTACCATTTAATGACCAACAATGTTTAAGTGATCCGCGTTGACCAAAAGTGTTGTAGATCCATTAGAGGATTGCTAGAACCAAAGCCTCCACATAATGAATCTCAAAGTTATTGGATCAAAGGGATCAAATTAACATACTTGGGCTTACAAATATAGGTTTGGGCCACAAATGATCATTCATTTGAATCAGGACAAAATTTAGTGCTATGTTATATAGAAGTCGCACCTATTCTGAGGCCGGTCAATAGAAATCTATGCACCATTTATTTTGAGACATGATATAGAGATCATGCTCCAATAACACTTAGTGCAATAAGAAAGGGATGAGATAATGAGGGGTGGGAAAGAATACAAACCATATTTAAATTAAATTTCAATCAAACTATTATTAAAATCATTCATCCATTTTTGTGGAGTTAGACTCAACACCAAGGATCCAATGATGTTAACAAAGTTCATAATAAAAAATTGAACCCAAGATCAGCCAGAAAATAATCACAAAATAATATTGCATTTAATATATACATTAAAAAGGTTTTAAAATAGAAATAAAAAAAAGAAAAATATCAACTATGTTCAAATTAATCAAGAAATAAAAAGTAAGACTATAGAAAAATCACAAAAGGACTCAAATATTTTTAAAAAAAATTTGGTAATTTTTTTAAAGTGAGAAACTATTTTTTAAAATTAAAAGAAATAGGTAAAATAAACCAAAAATGATAAAAAATAACAAAGTCAGAAATAAAAAATAAATAAGGTCACCAATATTTGTCACAATATCATTGGATCATTCCATAATTTTTTCAGAATTTAAAAATGCATAAAAGTATTTTTAAACATTTAAAATAATTCAAATAAAGTGAAATTTATAAAAAATATCAAAACAAAAAATAAAATTGTGAATAAATAAAAATCAGAAAGATAAAAATCAAAAATATTTTTCATAATTTTTTCAGATTTTTTGGGCTAAAAATTTATTTCCTATGATTTTTTGAAGTTTAAAACAATTAAATATAAAAATCAGAAAATAAAATAAAAACCAAAAAGATGTGGACCAATGGATGAGAGTCAAAACACGTTAGTAATCAAATCCAAGGGATCTGGCGCGCTGTGCATATCATGGTCATTAGTGAATAAAACACTAAATCACTTATTAAATCAGAAATTAAAAAAAAACAAGTGGTGCACCATCATTGTTTGGAAGATGACACGTTGTTCATCTTCAACCTCCAGCCAACGTGAATTGCAGGTCTCTCAAACTGTAAAATCAAGAGCTCAGACCTATGCCATTCGTTTCGTCTCTTCAAGATGAAGACAACCACACCTTCGCGACAAATTTATGTAAACTGTAGCTCAAGCAATTTGGAAGGAAATTTTTGAAAAGGAATTTGAAATTTCATGGTCAAAACGTGTTTCCAGATAAAAGCAAGTGTTGCAACTAGAACTAGAGCAATGAGAGCATCACAATGATATCAAAGTTTTGAAAATTTGATGGAGAAATCTACTTATTGAAGTTGAGTTGTAGAGCTCTGAAACTGGACTTCTATGGAGCAATATAGGGCACGATTCTTGAAGGTAATTATATGGTTAGCTTCAGGGAAGATCAAGGAAGGTGAATTGATAGAAAAATTGGATTGAAAAAGGCTTGAACACTGATTACGAAGTTACAGAAAATTGAGTTATGGTGCATGTTTGGCAGGGTGATTCTGGCTATCCAAGCTTGAGAAAATGAATGGATAGTTCATGTATTTATAGGATAAGCAAATGAGATCAAAAGGAAGAGTGAATGATGCATTTTGAATGGAATTCGTGTGAGCCTAATGCACGAGTGAAGTGTGATCTCATTTTCACCAAAACTCATCCAATCATTGTGTTTTTAGGAGCTAAACACTTCTGGAAAGTTTGTTAATCAAGTTTAAATCAAAAACAAACATAAATCTTGTGATTAGAGGCCACATTATGGATTTTAAATTCTGACTTGGTGATAAATTTAGTTCCAAGTTACCAATTTCAAAACAATGGCATTTTAAACTCAAGGGGTCTTAGGGCATGATTCTTGATGCTTTAAAAAGACGAGGTTACAAGCTTTGCAATGGAAAAAGAATGGAATCAAATGGATGCTTGAGGTGAAAGTTGCATTGAGTCAAAGTTGGGGAAAAAGGTTGACTTTCCATACTTAGAAATATTTCATCAAAAGTGACCTATAATGTTTTGCATTTAAACATGGCCTTCCACTTGGAATTTGCTCTTGAACAAAAAATATGGCATGAAATAGACCTCTTGAATGACATTTTGAACTTGAACCATTCCAAATCTCCAAAAATTGAGAAAGTTATGAATTGTTGAAGTTGGCAAAAAATCATGAAATGGCCTATAATCTTTTGTATCCTTAGGGAATCTTCCATCCAATTTATCACTTTGCATATAAAATAAAGAATAAAGTTCACATCCTCAAGATAATTTTGGAAAAAGAGTGGGCTCAAGGTGATAAAAATGGACAAAGTTATGATCATTTGAAGTCACACATGGAAAATTGGGGGTTCATTTGGAGGACTTGTAATCTTTCTTCATCATTAAGTTTCTTTCACATGAAAACTCCTTGAAACTTTTGAAGTGATTTGTCAATAACCCTTTAAAGAGAAGGATGTATTTGGAATAACTCAAAAATACCAAAAGATGAACAAGATATACTTCTTTGAAGTTCAAAACCCTAGATCCTAGATCAAGAAAATGCTTTGAGGAACTTTGACAATTTTGAACAACCTTCTTGTACCAACACTTTTGCTTTGTAAATAGAAGTTGTCGAGGATGATAATGAGAACTCATAGCAACCAAAACCACTTCCATATCTTGATAATTGAGAGAAATATGCACTTGTGACCAATGGGAACAAGACCTTGTCCAACCATGACAACTTCTTCCATCAACCCCTTGTACCTTTGAATCAATTTGATAACTTTGAAATGTGATGAACCAAAATAAACCTTGATATGCCATTTCTTCCAAAATAACTTCAATGGTGAGGTTTGAAGTTCTGAAGCTTTATTGACTAGGGCATGGAAATAAACTCATGAACCCATGGATCAATTTTCTAAGCGACATTGCCTTTACCTACATTATTAACAAGTAAGACAATCTAACGTTGCATTTTATTAATTAGAAAGAAAATAAAGACAAAATATCCATGATCACAAAAGAAAACAAGTCAATGTGCTTGGTGATTCCTCAAAGAGAAAAACTAAAGATAGGGAGAAGAACCAAAAGCCCTAATGAGATCTTGTTGTGATTGAATCACCATGGTATGATGAAGAAATCTTAGGGGCAAAAATTGGGGTACAACACATTGGAATCACAAAATAATGCTCAATGAATCAAACCCAAAGATCAACAAGAGATCACATTATGAAAGATGAATTATCCAACTTACCAAAGGTAGATCTAGAGAATCATCAAAACAACTTCAAGAATTTGCTTCAATTCAACCACAAGAATCAATTGCCCAAGCTTGGATATAGAGAATTGATAAAGAAAAAGTGTTTGGATGAAGGCTTAACTAAAATATTAGTAAGCTTCAATGCAAAGCTTACTAACTTTTTTTTGAAAATGGAGCTTTGAGTGAATTTGGTAGATGGAGAGAATTGAGAGATTATTTAGCAAGGTGGATTTGGCTATCAAAAGCTTGAAATTTGAATGAAATGAGAGCTCTATTTAAAGAGTTTAGGATTGAGATTAGTGGTAATTTGGTAATTGATTCTTGGAATCAAAATTTGAATTAATGATAGTTCTTTCAAAAACTAGAGCCAAAATTTGAATTAATGAATATTTTTAAAAATGCAAGATTGGCACCAAAATTTGAATTAAAGATATATCTTTCAAAAATGAAGAAAAATTAGATACAAAATTTGAAAAGCTTGAAATTGATGAATTTTTTTTTTCAAATTTTCACTTTGTGCAAATCGATTTCACTACAGTGCAAATCGATTTGCACAGTATATTTTTTTCAAAAATGGCGCAAAATGCACTTTGTGCAATCGATTGCACTCTAGGAGCAATCAATTGTACAATGAAAAAAATGAAAATTTTTTAATTCTTTTTCTTTGCAAATAGAGATTTTAGGGAAATAATACCGTAAAACCTTATTTGTCAGATGCTTTGACTCGGTACCTACAAAACACAAATATGCAAAGACAAAGACAAATATTTTTTTGTATTTTGATTAGAAGTTAGTCAACAACACATATACTAAATATACAACTAAGGTGCTTGGAGATTCCTCAAGAGCAAACTTAAAGATATGAGATAGAAAAAGAGGAAGAACCAACCCTAATGTGATCTTGTTATGATCTAGTTGATATGATATGATAGGGGAATCTTAGGGGAAAAAATCGGGGTACAACAAAGACATACAAAACTGTGCTCTTAAGCTCAAAACCATTTGCCTCGTTATCAAACCCTGGTAAGCGATACATCATCAACTTTGCTTGATTCCTTAAGACTCGTAAGGGTATGCTATATCAGCGTAACCTTATGTTTGTCAGACAAATTTTGGGGTATTCCAAGTATTCAATAAACTCCCAATCAAAATGCACAAGACTCGATTTTTCTTACGCTATTCGATTGGAAGATAATTGAATAGGGACAACTGTCGTACCCCAAATTTGTCCTACCTCGATGATTTTATTTTTTCAGATTAAAATAGAAGAAATATTTAATTAAAGATGGTACATCAGTATCTGATGGCCTATCTTTATCCAAGACTGAGGGGTGTATCTTAATCTAGGATAGTGGGGCTTTCTAAATCGGAAAGACTAATAAATCAGTTCGCGAGGCATGTTGGCCAATGGCCCATGCAATTCAAAATCAATTATTCGAGCAACTATTAAGTTCTTAATTATTGAACAGTTATTATTAAGAAGAGAAATGGGAAATTAAACAGTCGCTAAGTTAGCCCACTTGGCATTTGTGAGCAAAATTATTATTTTGATTTTGAGTAAGAGTTTTAAATTATTATGTAATAAAGGATTTTGAAAAGGGTGTTATTAACAAGAATCTTTGGTCTTATTATTAAATATAAATACATATTATGAAGAAAAATATAATTGTTGACAAGTTCCATTTTTATATTAAAGAAAATTGTTTATTGTTTTTAAGTAAATAAATAAACAATATATTTTCTTTTTTAAGAAAAAACTAAAACATTTTTTTAGGCCCAATTAAATTAAAAAATGGATTTTTTGCTGCAAAAGAAAATGTGTTGGGCTGAAAGTGCTGACAGACCCAAAAGTAAGTAATGGTTACTTACCAAGATTATGCACGTTTTTGTTGTTGTTGTTAATAGTTATTGTAGAAATTTGGAATAAAAAAACAAAAATTGTTGGGCTAAGTAAAAGAAAACAGCGCAGGGCCCATATTATACAAACAACAACTGTATCAATTATTACCTAAACTAGCACATATTTTGCAGTAAACTATTACTGTAGGAATCAGTAAAAAAAAAATTAAATCAAACCTATACTAAAAAAAATCCCAGATTTTTATAGGACAAAATCTAAGACAATCAAATCCAAAAATTACTAAATCAAGTCTTGGATGTTTATAGAAAATATGCAGAATAAAATGGGATGTTAAATCGAATCTTCGTTCCAATACAGATTACAGAGCAAATCCAAATGCATAGAATCAAGTTATTGAAATCAAATCTATTACAACATCAATTACAGATAAATCACAATCCCTAATTGATCTAAAAAATTCCTAAATCAAAGCTAACTAATTGTAAGAAAGCCTTAAAACTACAACCTTATAAGTACTAAACAAAATTAGCAGAACAAAGGAGGGGAGTTTTTTTAGAAAGAACAAAAGGAGAAGAAATTGAGAAATTCTTGGCGAAACGGAAACGAAGAGGAAGTTAATATACCAATTCTGTCATTGAAGATAGGAGAGAAAGCGATTAGAGTTTCAATATATGAAACCCTAATCGCGTCGTCGCTCATCCCTTGAACGCTGCGAGAGCCTTCGCCGTCACCACCATCTACGGACCTGCAAATCAAAAGGGAGTTGGAGATCAAGAAAAAAATGAGAAGTATCGGATAAACAAGTGATTGGAGGTATGATGGAACTTAGCTCTCGATTTGCTCATTATTGTTGTTAACAGTTAGTGGGAGGTTAGGGTTGTTAACAGTTAGAGAGAGAAGAAGAACTATATTGTAAACAAAAGATGAAAATAAATTGTGGAACAAAGTTTTATGTTCCGTAATGATACCCTGTGTGTGCGTTCACCGTAATTTGTGTGCATATTCGATCTTATCCCTTCGATCATCAGTGAACGACCGTGAGGCCAAGTCCACTGTAACACCTATGCACCCTCGCTACACCTAACCCATTAGACCTCTCTCAAATCGCGTATGGGCTAGGTCCAATTAGTTTTAGCACCTCCCTTTGCCATTTTCACCAAAACAATAAACAAACTGCACCCCCCTGCCAGTCTGCGTATTGGGCCTACTGCAAAGTATTTTCAGTACCCCCTTGTTTTATTTAACAACTAGAAAACGCACCCCCATGTTTAACTTAATTAAATTAATTTTTTTGTATTATCACTTATTTTCTTTTTTTTTTATAATTATTATATTTTAATATTTTTTATTATTATATATTATTATAATTACTTAATTTCTTATTATTATTTATAACTTATTATTATTATAAATTTTATTTTCCACTTATTATTATTATTATTTTTTTGCTATGTAAATATTATTTATTTTTTACCCTTGTATAAATAATTATATTATTATTTATTATAGCATATAAATTATTTTACTCAAAAACTCATGCATTATTTTATATATTTTTGCATTAAATATTTTTTAATCATGCATTAATCAAGAATTTTTGCAATTAACACGATTAAAAAACACTTAACAAACAACAAACTATTTTTAACAATCAACTAATCTAATCAACTGTTTTTTGCAAAAAGGGTTTCAAACAAATTTTGACTTACCACGCATTTAGTCAAAATCTTCGCAATCACTATTCCCAGCCAAGTGCGAGGTGATTCAAAGTACGTTTGTGGCCCCTAAAAAACGCCAACCCCCTACGAACTACGAATTGAGACTCTGATTCCTCATAAGAGGACACGTAGGTATACGATCAAAAATCTTAGCGAGTTTCCCTATAAAAATATTTAAACCCTTTCCCCTGATTAAAATTTAAAATCCTATTTTACCCGAACCTAAACCTAAAACCTAGTATCCTTGTGAACAAGGTAGATGAAAAGGTGCCTAACACCTTCGTTTCGTCTAATGAAGTCTGAAACCTAGAATCCCTGTCTGCGAATTAGAGTTTCCTATTAGATGCCTTTCCCTAGGATAAAAACTGATAGTGACGACTCTTGATTTAAAAACCAGTTGCAACAGTTAGCGTCACAATTCTTGAGAAATATGCAGAAATGTATTCATCTCCTTTCATTTAAATCATCTCGTAATGCTTCCTTAGCGCCTGGAACTTCACCTTTTTTAATTTCTCATCTCCAACATACAAGTTCTTTAACAATGAGAGGGGAAATCTTAGAGGAAAATTGAAATTTTTTAGGATAAATTTTGCAATTTTTCAATTTTTCAATTCTTTCTTTCTAAACTTTTCCATATAATATAAAATTATATAAAATTATATATATAATTATATATAATTTAGATTAATTAAAATTTAATTTTAATAAATGTGTATTATAAACTACAGTGTTATTAAAATGAATTTTATATATAATTTATTTTAAATGAAAAAATATATTTGAGATCACAAAAATATCCATCACATTTATGAGGAAACTTAGGATGGGAATCCCTAGTGAAGAATCTACTAACTTTACTATTACAAGAGGAAACTTAGGATGGGAATACCTAGTGAAGAATCTACTAACTTTACTATTACAAATTTTGTGAGGAATTTTATAAGGGATTTATTAAACTTTTCAAAGGATATTGAATAAGAAAATATGAAAAACTCATTTTATTTATTTATTTACAGTTAAACAATTGCCAAAATCATTAAAATTAAAGTTTAGCTTTAGTGTAAACTGTTACAATTTTTTTTTAAATTTTGGTATTCAATCTTACGACTAATTAATTTAATAGGACTAATCTCATCTTTCACATAAAAGCTCATTTAATAGGATTAATTTAAAGGGGTAAGTTTGATTTAAGGTTTAATGTTTTCTCACTTTACATTAATATTAATTTGATTTCACCAATAGTTAATTATGATGATTTATTAACAGAGGGAGTATTAAACTTATTTATTCCAAAATCTCTTAATACAAGAGATATTTCATATATAAAATACATATGATTAGCTCACATAAACATTATTTTATTATTTGAGAACCATTATCATACTTAAACTAATGAGTCAGAAACTCATTACGTACTTATTTTCTTGTATTATTTATTTATTCATTATATATGTTATGGCTTCTATAGCTTAACTGAAACATATGATGATATGAATCGTGCACTTAGTATGGCTTCTGGCCAACATAGTTACCAGGTGGATCATAGTTGCAAGTAACGAATGTTCCTCCATTATTACATCTAACTTTCGCACATCCAAGACGAGCTGAGTTTCTCCAAACAACTTGAGTATAATGGCCACACACTTTACCATTAGCACATGAATTACTATTATAATTATAGTCGCGTTTCTCATCAACCCACAACCTCACAGCGTCTGTGCCACTCAAGCCTCCGGTGCTCATCGCGAGATTCTCCCCGTAACGACCACCACCACCCGAGTGGATCAGTCGACAATCTTTACGTTGATTAGCATAGTTTTGTGCAAAAGCAGCGACTGTGTTGTCCCAAACAATATTCCGAACACCAACCTGCGATCTTGCTGCATTGTGGGCGTTCACGTAATCTGCTGGTGAGTCTTGTGCATATACAACATGATTCCCCACCATCATAAATATTAATCCCAAGACATACATTACGGAAAATGAACTCATTTTAGTTATTTTCTGAAAGACTAAATGTTGTTTGATGAAAAACGATGGGACTCTAGTGATGTATTTATACCAATATTTTACATAAAATTTAGTAGTAATTGAGAATATTATTTTTCTTGTGGTTATTCCATGACCAGGCAAACTAGGCTCTTAATTTTCATTAATTGTAATTTAATTCTCATTAAGGTAGATTAGTTTAGAGAGAGAGAGAGAGAGAGAGGAGAGAGAGAGAGAGAGAGAGAGAGAGAGAGAGAGAGGATTCTGCTCAGAAAGAAAACAATAAAGTAAAAGAGAGTGAAAGAGGTAGTAGGTTAACAATCAGTGACAAGACAAAAACACTTTGATGGATAATCATGTAGACTACAAACTCCAAGGTGATTAGAGTGAGATTCTGACACTATAGCATAAGTAGCAAGGCTCGAGAAGCATGACCATAAGATTCTAAAGATCTTTTTTAATGAAATTTTTTCTATAAAAGCGGAGGCCATATAGCTTAACTAGATCATCTTTCTCTTTTAGGTTTATTCAGTCGTTTAATATGGGTAGATGAAAACCATCAAAGGTAGAAAAGGATGCCAAAAATACAGTGAAACACAAGAAGCAAGCCATTGAGAAGAAACAAAAAGCTGAGAAGGAATCACCAACTCATGTTTACTTTGTTGTTGACGTAGCAAGTAATTCTACTAGAGTTACTACTCAAAGCAGAAGCAAAGTTATTGAAGCAATACAAAGAAACAGGAGGAAATATTCTTCTTCATCTGAAGACGAGGAAGACCAAGAATATTTGGATTATCTGGATGAATTGATGAACCAGCCAGAGAGATCTATTGATAATTCTTAGGTTTTCTTGTCTTCAATATGCAACAGCCTTAGGATCTATATTTGTACTAGCTTCTTCTTTTGAATGAAAGAGTCTTTATGTTACTATGCTTTTATCACTTTAAAACATACACTAGACTAGTAGAGTCTGCTTAAACATCAAGCAGTTTCGAAAAAGTTTAAAGAACTTACAAAGTTAAAACATTTTTCAAAACCTTATTAGCTGGATAGAAGGCAGACACTATTTCTATAACTTACAAGATAAGATCAGATATTAACAAAAGTATCTTCCTAAGGCAATCTTTAATGCAGATTTGTACGATACCCAAGATCTTCTTCTATAAATATAGACATTTTGTATGAACATTCTCATCTCATCCTACTTCAAAGACAAGAACGGGAAAGAAAAAGAAGTTCAAGGCTCAGAAGAAAGATTGTAAGAAGGAAATAACAAATATGTTAAAGAAGTAAGTAAGATAAGAGAAGATCAAGGAGAAGAAGGCTTCAAAGGAACTGAATTCCTTAGCTACAGGAGCATCCTCATCAGCTGAAGCTCTTTCTGTGAGAAGGACTTCATAGAGTTGGATGAAGAAGCTCTAGAAATAAAAGGAGGAATGAAATGGAGAATGGGACGGAGACTGGAAGGCTTATGTGAATTCATTTTCCAAGAAAAATGAAGAATCCTAAGAAGAGTATTCTTAAGAAACATCTGTAACATTCTTTGTAACTCATCTCCTTAATTAATAAAAAGTTTCCTTTAACTTATTTTGTTAATTCCTTAAAGTATCATATCTTTAACTTGTAATAATGCTTGTTAATATTTCAACCATAAGCAACAAATAAATAAGAATTTTTATTGATAGAAAAACTAACAAGAAAGTAAAATAAACAACATTTAAAAATAAGAAGATTTATCTGGAGATACTGTCTTGACCTTGAAAGGAGCATTTTCAGAGGTTTTCAGGACTCTTGGTAATTCTAACTTATCACCCCAGACTTAAGATTCAAATTCAACCTTAGTTTTTACAATTCCTTGTTGCATGAAGAGTTTAGAGAGGATTCTAAAGAAGGTATTTACTTCTTGGAAGGATAGAAGAGTCTTCTTCAGATACTCAAAGAAAACATAGGGAAGATTGATCTTTATATCTGTGTTGATAAGAAGAAGAAGAAGAAGAAGACAAGACCTTTCATAGCAATCTAAGACATCTATATTCTTGTTTTTGGCAAAAAGTCTGTGGACAGAATTTGATACCAGGCTAATGCCAAAGGTTTAAGATTAGATGCCTTAGAAAGGTCATATGAATCATTAAAGATAGTGAAAAAAGGAAGATATTGTTTCCAAGGCATCATATATGGAGTAATTCCTTCACCCTCACAGCCTATTGCCTTTGCAATGGTAGTTGGAGAGATGATGATAGGTATACCAAATTCTTTAGAACGAATGACTTATTTCTAATACAACTTTTGGATAGATACACCCACCAAGAATTCCCTAACTAGATTCGGGTAAGTAAGATCGTAAATCATATCAAATTACTCATTCCATCTATGTCTGGAAACAACCCTCTAAAGATCAAGATCGTGAGCCATCCTTTCTTCAAGGTTAACATGACCTTCAATGATAACAACCAACTGGTTCTCCATATCCAAGATAGTTCAAGAGGTTATCTTAGGTGATGAAAATATGAAGAGTGTTTTAGAAAACATATAGAAAAAATGAAAAACTAAAGTTTGAAAGCAATAGAGAAGGGTTCTTAGAGACGCATTCGGGAGTAATGTAGGACAACAGTCTTTGCTTATGGTTCACTCGAAAATAGTCTTTAAAAGGTTCAAAACAGTTGAGAAGTACAAAAGAAATAAAGATTTTTAAAACAAAACAGTTTAAGAACCATTGAAAAGATAAGACATAAAAAAACGAAGATGACATAAGGAGTAGTACGAGGAATATTAAAGAGGTGCGCATCATTATCAAAAAGTGTTAACCTTGTAGCAACTCAGCCATATAGATAGTTATCAAATACATGGAGTCACAAGAGAGACAAATGTCATCACCTGATATCATAGTTTACACTCTGCTCAAAATACTTGTTTTTCACCAATGAGTAGAAGGTTTCCACAACTGAACATTTCTCAATTATATTCAGAACATAGTTAGCATAACGAAATTCACCTAGCCGAGCTTATCAGATTCTTTGATAATTCCTTAATTGCTATTAAGTAAACTGCTCTAGAGTATGATTAAAATCTTGAACACAAATAGACACTTCATAATATACCATGTTTATCAGCTAAAAGGTTAATCAAAGAGAACACACCTCTTGAAGGAGCTTTTGATCCTTCTTGATGAAAATCTCCTTTAATAATATGAGTAGCATGATTTCTACTGGAGTTGCTCAGCTCAGACATAATTAGTATTTAAGATTTGAACTTCTTCCATTGGGTGCTAAGACTAATACATGTATATTCTATTATCTTTGGTTAATTACTTCAGTTTGTTCATCTAGCTAATTTTCAAATGCCACTTTGTTCTAACAATGATATTTTGGATGAGCCGAAGAAACCAGAGAATTAATAGAATCCTTAGCCATAATCTGTCCATTGTGGCTCTTTCCAAAATCCACACTTGCTTCCCCTTTTAGTGTTGGGATTTGGAATGTATGCCTTCTTTCTTTTATATCTAATAGTCAGCCATTGTCCTAGCATTATAATTGTAGCATTGTCTCTTCTTTTAGGCATATCTATATCAAATATAATTTGAGATCTAGGCATCCATACTCTTATGGGTGCTATGTGGTTAGTTCTAACGGGCTTTTTCTTGTATTTTGTGTTTCCTGGTAGTAATGCCTAGGCTCAATCCATACTTTTAGTTTATAAAAGTTTTGTCTTGGATGAGTCTTGACATAAGTTTATGAATCCTTCAAAATCTTTGGTTCATATGTCATTTGTTCTGGTTTCTTGAAAACCTTTGACTTGTAGGTCATTGGCTCTAAATTCCTCAGAATATTTGAATTTTGAACTTTAGGTTATGAAGTGATCTGAATCTTTGATCGCTGATTCTTGGGAATCGAGTTCTTCAATACCTATAACTTTGAATTCACAGGTGCATATTTAGTCAGTTCTTTTGAATCATTATCTTGGGTTCTGACTGGGTCAGATTCTTACCCTTATTAGAAGTAGGCACAAAATAAGTTTAAGCATTGTTTTAACACTGCTTGAAGAAGAATGATCTAAAGGTTTCTTTAGAAGCTGAACTTTGGAGCATTCTCCATTAAAACCCAGACCTTCTATTTTGCTTTTACTTACTCCATAGATCATGGAAGCAAGTTTAGTTCTCTCAAGACCTGTTGTGATAAAGCTTTGAAGAGCTATCTCATGCTCCTCTATAGATTTTTCAGAAGTTTTATCTAAGATAACCTTATGATCTTTTTCAAGAGTTTCAAATTTGTCTTGAGACATTTTTAATTCTTCCTTTAAAAGATCATTATCTCTTTTTAATATTTTCATTTGTCTTGCTTTATCTTTGAAACAACTCATGAGGTCTTGAATGTTGGAAATAATATCAAAACGAGATAGGTTAGAAAATACCTCATTTTCTTTTATCTAATTATGAACCAGGGCATGATTCATATTCTATATCAGATGAGTTGAGAGCCATCAACGCCATATTTGCTTCTCCTTCATATTTGTCAGAACTTCCTTCATTATCAAGTTCATCCCATGTTGCCATGAGACTCTTCTTGAATTTTTTCCTGAGGATGTACTTCTAGAAGCTTCCTTTCTTTGACTTGCCTTTCTGTAGATCAGGACTATCATATTTGAAGTGACCAGACTTATTAGAGTTGCAACATATCTTTTGGTCATCTTCTTTGTCTCTAGAACTGGACCCTCTGAAGAAACTTCTTCTCCCAAAGAATCTCTTGTTTCTTCTGGCCAGGTGTTGAAACCTTTTAATGATAAATGAAATGTTTTAATCATCATAGTTATCATCTGAAACTCCTTCATCCGAAGCTTCTTATGATTTACTGACTTTTGAAGATCTGTGAGTTTACCAACCAGACTTCTCAGTAGCTGACTTTAAGACCACTGGTTTTGACATTTTCACAGGCTCATCTCCATTCAGTTTCATTTTATGGATCTAAAGGTTTCTTGTCATACTTTTAAGACTTATAGTATTCATATCTTTAACTTCTTGAATAACTATAAGAATTTAGGTCTGAATCTCATAGGAAGACTTCTAAGAATCATCTTGACATGATCTCTTGAAGTATAACTCTTGTTCAAAACTTGAAGGCCAGATACAAGAACTTGAAACATAAAGAACATGGTTTTAAAGTCTTCATCATCCTTCATTTTGAAGAGGTCATACTGGTAAACTAGAAGGTTGGCTTTAGCCTCTTTTACCTTCTGGTTACCTTCATAGTAGCTCATAATGAATCAAAGATAGTCTTTGCAATAAACTTATCTATGATTTTTATGTACATAGTGTGAGGTAAAGCATCAACAATAATACCTCTTACTTTGATATTTTCTGTACACTTTCTTTTGAGCTGGTGTGAGAATTTTTTTATCAATCAACCACTCTTAAACCTTTCACCTTAATAATAATACCATCATCAAGGATGTCCCATAGCTCATCAACAAGCCCAATAATGTATGTGTACATTTTTCTCTTCCACCATTCAAAGTGAGTACAATCACCATTGAATACTTGTGCTTTAGAAGAATAGTGACTCTTCTCAAGAGCACTATAATCATGTGGTATACTAGTGCAAGTAACATTACTATCACCAGTATCACTCATCTTAGTATACTTTTCTCTTCGAGTATGCAGCATCAGATTCAAAGCTAGAGTATGCAGCATCAGAGTATTTAAAGTGCAGTAGAAATAAGTAAATCACACACAAAGGCTATCATGGTTCCTCTATAACGAGAGTAGTCCAATCCCCTTTCCATGCAAGAGCTTTTCACTATAATCAGAACCTGATTACGACTTGCTTAGACACACCAGTCCATAAATTCCTACTGAACCTCACCAGAAAGATATTTCTTTCCTAAACCAACTATCTAGGACTTCTTTGCTCAATCACACTAGAAAGAGACTTCCTTGCCTAAACCAATTGTTCAAGAATTCCATGCTCAAACACTCAGCCTGAGACTTCTTTGCTCAAACACTCAGTTTAAGACTTTTACAAATTCTAAACAAACTGTTTAGGATTACAACAATATGTAATTGATATTCAATCAGAGGTACAAATAATATAGCATAAGAAAAGACCTTGATACTTGAGATTTCTAGGATATACAAGTGTAAGAAACTCACAAGTATTTGTGAAATACAACAACTATAAGCTATAACTTAGAGTATGAGACAATTCTTGCAATATTATGATTTATGTTGTTGTTATTGTTGTATTATTTCTTGTTACATCCTTTGAATCATTAGATCCTTATATAGAGGGAACAAAAGAGACGTTGGAAGCTTACTTGCAAAAGTGTCTTTGTTGAAGAAGTAGTTTCCAAGAGAGAGACGTTGGAGTTGGTACAATGAGGATCTTAATCTTCTGAATAATTCTTTATCCATTATGTCTTTCTCAATTAAGGAGTCCATAGGCATGGAGTAGTAGACTGAAGAAATCATATCATTTAGGATTGAGCCTTATGCTAAAAACCTCTAGTTGACTTTCTCCATAATTCTAGCCATTGACAAGATGGAGTTGCTTTTTCAGAGTACGGACAAAAGAGATTTGTACTGTGTTTCCAACAACTGAGGCAAAGTTAATGTAGCAACTGAGGTTCTAATTGAACTTCAGAAGCTAAAATCATATTCCATTAGAATCTGAATTTACTTGCTTCTTCTTTACATGTTATTAAACAGGTCAAAACCTACTTAATTATAAGCTTAATGATCCCGCATAATTAACCAAACATTATTATACCATATTATTCTTTAAGTACTTTTCTTATCATAAAAAACCAAGGAGTATGAACAGATTTTTTTCCAACAAGATAGGTCAATCTCGTGAGGGCAAGATAACATAGGAAGCCCCAATCCCAACAAAGAAAAAGAAGCATACATTGTAGAGGGTAGTAAAGTTGTGCTCTACATGATCAACACAATAGCAAGAGGATTCACCCAGGGCGAGGAGACTAGCTTCTCCCACAGAAGGTTCGCCTGCAAAATCTTAAACATAGAAGACCTCCCCGACATCAAAGGTAAAAATTAAGCCCGAGAGCCAGAAGCCACAATAGCCTTCTTTAAAAAAGATGTAGATGACATCCACGCTCACAATGATAACCCCATGGTCATTACCGTCAGATGTGATGAATGAGAGATTAAAAGAGTTCTCATAGACTAGGGGAGTTCTGCAGACATTTGTATTGGGAGGTGTAACACGGTGGGATAACTGACTTGGGTGTTTTGTGTTTGTTCGCAATTGTTGCAGATAGCAAGAGTCGCCACCGAATTTTCTTTTATCCAAATAAAGGAAAGGGTGAAAAGAATAGGAAAGACCTTTGAGAGTATTTTCTTGAGTTCGGGGGGTAGATTATGAAAAGGGAAGGTGTTAGTGCCCTTTTCATCCATAGTTAACTATGGGCTCTTAGTTGCTTGCTAGATTATTGGTTTTGTTTGAAAGTGTGCTTTGTGGTGGATTTCGAAAGTATTTTGGAAAAGTGCCTTCGTATAGGCAAACTTTGTAATGATTCTTTTCTCTATAAGAATGTATACAAAGTGTTGGACTTTTAAAAATATTTCATGGAAAGTGTTGGTACATTTGGAAAGGTGTTTGCGTTTGAAGATGAGCAAGCAACTAAGAACGTTTCTACTTACTCAAAAAGTCTTTGTTCTTTTTCCTCCTTTGATATTGATATCTTACCATTGATTGGTAAGAAGCCTTATCTTTAGATGTAAAAGGACGGGCATGGGTCATCGTATAGTCATGATAACAATGTTGTGAGATATCTTAGCATTTCTCTTGAGGGACTAAGATCATTTGTAAGACAACATTCGAAGCGTCATCGAGGGACTATGATCTTGTATTTTTGATTGTTTTTGCTAAGATGTCTCACATGCATAACATGACCGTTTTTCCTAAGGCAACAAGTGGAGTTAACCCTAGAGGTGCACGTGTGCAAAGTGTGTTTGATTGCATGCATTTTTATTTTTTTGATCAGGGTGGTCTACTTGTTGATTTTATCTTTCCATGCACCCTAATTACTAACATTTTGTGTAAAGTAAAAGAAAAGGCAGAAAGATAAAATCCTATACTATTACAACCATATTGAATTGCATGAAAATATAAAGGAAAAAATAAAATAAAAGCAAGAAAAAGGGTCTTTTCCATTTAGGCAGAAAACCCTTTGATTCTGCATTTTCCGGATCTCTTCGATTTGGCCTGAAAATGGTGAAGGCATGACTTTCGATTGGGGCCTGGAGGCCAGCATGTTGATCCTTTCGAATGGTCCTGGAGTCAGTGTAGGCATGACTTTCGTCTGGGCCGGGAAGTCAGAATGGTGTGCCTTCTGGCTGTCTCTTTCGTTTGACCTGGAAGTTAGTGTGAGCAAGTAAGCTTCGATTCACCCTTCTTACTGCTTCTTTTGATCGGGTCTAGGAATTAACGTGAGTGTGCAGCCTTTGTTTCTCCCTTCTTTTCCCTTTGTTTGGATTGTGAATTAGTATGGGGGCGAAGCTTAAGGCTTCGTTTCACACATAACTTTTTCTTTAGTTTGAAGTCTATACATGTTAGTCTCAACGTGTACTTGGACAAGAAAAGCATACAAACGAAAGTATAGAAACTAAGAGTGAGAAAATGTTATTTACATGCTTAAAATGAAAGGGTTAAGTTCAGAATGACTTACCTGCTTGAAGCTGGGATATGTGTGTTAGACCTAAGTTACAGCCCTAGATGCTCCTTGATTTGAAGGAAAGAAACAAGTTTGGTGTTTCTTTGACTGGATTCGAAGGAAGCAGAAACAAAAGGTGTGGTCACTTCTAGATTCGAAAGAGGAAAGAAACAGGTGTTGTATTTATTTAGATTATGGGCTTGAGAGTTTATTTAGTATTTGGGAATCTTGAGAGTTTAAGAGTTTTTTTTGAAGATTCTTCCTACACAGCCAAGATCTGCCAGCGTTTTCTCTTGTTGCCTCCCCCACCTCCTTTTGATGTGCAAATGAACTCTCTATTTATAGAGAAATTTTTTGGAATGAGCAACTTTGTGAAAGAATAAAATATAGTTTCTTTGAAAGGCCAACATCCACTTGTGTAAACTTTTTATAATCCCAAGATAAAAGTACTAAAATCAATGGTTTAGATGGGTGGCTCCTAGTTTATAGGGGGCAAATGTGAAGAAGAGACAGGCGCGAGGCTAAAAAACTTTCTAAAAAGGTAGCGATGTCATCAAGAGCAAGTTGGCTTGAAGAACAATTTAATATGAAGTGAGGCATAAGTTGGAGGCCTATGTAGCCTGACTTATGGACAAGTTGACCCTTTGAATCAAATCCTTCATCTTTCCCTAACCTTCAACCAGACTTTTTGTACCCCAAAATTTTCCCTCCCATATTTCTCAAAACATTGCAAGAAAAATCTCCAAGTTGCTCAAGGTTGCTCAAAGATTGACTAGACAAGCTATCTCCTAAGGCAGTCTATCCAAAATTAGGGTTTCGCATTGCATCAATATCCTTGAGTCCAAATGACCTCAAATGATCACCATTGTCCTAATATGTTCTCAAGAACATCCATGTCAAATTTCAATCCTTGCAGAGGAAGTTTGCTCAGTCAATTGCTCAAAGGTCCAAAAATCGACTATGCTAGGGCAAAAGTCAACTGTGACCCAAATACAGTCAAACTTCAAGATTTTTTGTCAACATTCTAATTTTTAAGTGTATTTCATCACTTGATCAAGGGTTGATCATGATTCATCAAGGATTTCTCAAAATTCATCAAGATTCAAAAGTTGCTAAATTAGGGTTTTGCAGGAAAAGTCAACTCAACTTTGACCAAGCATAACTTTCTCATACTTTATGAGAAATGACCCATCCAAATCTCATTTTGACGAGGATGCAATTTCCTACAATCCATATTCATATCCCAAGATCAAAATATACATTCACAAGAAGTTATGAATTTGGACATTATAGGTCATTTTGAAAAGTCAACAAAAACACCTTTTTTGTCAAAGCTTATAACTTGAGAATGGAACATCAAATTGAGATGAAACCAAAAGGTTTGGTTAGAGGACATCTCAAGCTTTCTAAAAAATCCAAGAACATCCTCATAAGGTTAAAATTGAGAGAGATATGCATTGTCAAAGTTGGACAATTTTTAAAAAAATGCATAAAGCAAATATTGACCAAACTTGGATTTTTTTTCCAAATGGGCTTATCTTTTCAAGTTTGAAACTCATTCCTAACATGGTCCACGACCTCTAAGCCCACCCATACATTTTTATACTATTTGTGCTATTTATTTTGATATTTTATTCATTAAAATTCAGAATTTAATAAATAAATAATGGAAATAATGTAAATTTTGATGTGAATCCATTTTGGGAAAGTTTTATGCTGGTTTATGTCAATTGATTTCATGAAATAACTTTTCAAATATGTCCAGGTTCATCCACATGTGAAAATGGCATAAAATCATCAAATATGGCATTTTTTTCAAATCATGGTCTTAAAACACAACATTATGAGGGAGATTCTTTCCATGCTTTCTTGTATCCTCATTCTCCTCTATAAATATAGAACCATACAAGCTTGAAATGGACGAAAATCCTCTCTAAAAAGCTCTCAAAAATCTCTTCAAAAAGCTCTCTAAAAGCTCTTCAAAAAGCTCTCCAGAAATCAAAGAATTTGTGCAAGTCATATCTCGAGGTTCCGGTCTCTCTCAATTGACATCAAGCCTCAAACCATCCTCTTGAAGTCCTCAAGAGTCTTACAAGGCCCAAGAGCAATCCATCACACGCCTAGCACGCCCCCATTTGACAACACCAGTTTGGTAAAATTTTAAATTTTGAATCTCTAATTTTAATCACATTTTATGGTATGCTAACATTTGCTTGAGTTTATATAGAACAATTATGGATGTTTGAATCATAGGTTCTACGCAAGAATAAAAAAACACCATAGTTAGAGCATGAAGCTTTCGAAGATTCGGGCCTAGAGATTTCTGATGATTACACCCCCACATTGCAGGCCCAGTTTTCTTTTCTCTAATTCTTTTATATTTATTTTACTAACCCATCAAATTATTTTCTTTTTTATCAAAAAATCACAAAACATTTTTCTATCCAATTAAATTCAAGATATTTATTTTTATTAAAAAAATTAATTAATTAAATTAGGTTATTAATTATTAGACAACTTTAATTTCTTTTTTATATAATTAAAAGTAATTAGAATAAATAGGTTTAATTACTAACTTAATTATTTTATTCCTTGCCTAAAATAACAAAAACCCAAAAATATGTCATTTAATTATTTTCATTAATTAATTTAATAATCAATCAATTTTGCATTTAATTTAAAAATCTAATTTCTTTTCTTAAAAAAATATTAAAAACAACAAAAAAAACATTTTCTTTTTTTAATTAGGATAGAAGGGTTAAAACCCTAATTTCTCGTCGATCTAATTTTTAATCGCGCGTTTTATTATTATTTTGCCCAATTATTGTATCTGCTCACTGTTTGTAATAATTTAATTAGGACATTTATTTACCTTTACCTCTTTTATTTATTTTTTTACGATATTTAATGTAACTACTCATGGGATGTAATAGTTTAATTAGGACGTTTATTCTACATTTATCGCTTTAATTTCGAAGGGTTTGTTTTTGGCTATGTAAGTACCTGAAGCCTTGTAATAGCTTAGTTTAATTTCCGCATTTTAAATTCCGCAAAATATCAACTTGTTAGATGTATGATTTAGGATGCATGACAAGATTGTATGTTTAATCTTAAAATCAAATTAGATCACCCTTAACATGTGCAAAGATAGAAATAACTGAAAACGACACACTCGCACATGCGCACTCTTAGAGTACACCCCACTTGGTTGCCTTCGTACACGGTCATTGAGTATAGGTCGTTTTAGAGGTCGCCCTCTTGTCTAAAAGATCATAGTCGCCTCGAAATGGTTGCCTTGGATATTGTTGCCTCAAACAAATGATCTAAGACATTAGGGTTACCGCTAAGGCGTCCTAACATTGCCTTAGTGACCGTATGTCCCTCATTCGAATTGACCCTCAAACTCCAACAACGGTGCTACGTACTCACTAATAGTAGGATAGCGTTGTCTAAAGGAAATTAGCATAGAACGATTCCTTTTTCGAGTAGGTAGATTAGCTCTTAGATACTTGCTCTTTCAAAAACAAAACTTTTTTCACACTTACACTCCTTTTCGAACAATGTTTTCAAAACACTTCATTACACTCTTGAGGACATAAGCAAGAGTTAAATCGAAGTCAAAACAAAAACTTTTCAAAACCCACAAGCACAAAGAAAACAATTTTGAAAACAATTGAGCAAGTACCTAAGAGCTCCAATATGCCAGAAATAACCTACGAAAGCGCTTTTTTTGGGCTTTAAAAGCGCTTAAAAGCGCTCTCGTAGGTGGCGCTGCTAAAGGTTTTAGCAGCGCTTTTTGTTCAGAAAAAAGCGCTCTCGTAGGCCTACCTATGAAAGCGCTTTTTTCTTAAAAGCGCTTTCATAGGTAGGCCTACGAGAGCGCTTTTTTCTGAAAAAGCGCTTTCTTAGGTGTATTCAGAATGCATATAAAGTAGGCCTATAAGAGCGCTTTTTGTTCAGAAAAAAGCGCTCTCGTAGGCCTACCTATGAAAGCGCTTTTAAGAAAAAAGTGCTTTCATAGGTAGGCCTACGAGAGCGTTTTTTTCTTAAAAGCGCTTTCATAGGTTTTCTACTGAAAAATCTAAAATTTAAAAAATTTCTAAACCTGCATTTTTTTGCAGCAAACCTGTAATTCTTAAACCGGTATTTTACAATCTAATCTAGAAATACCAATATATATTAGTTTTAATCCAAATACCAAATGTAATTCAAATACCAAATATTATATATATATATACAAATACCATTATAATCAATTCATATCCAAAATATATATACACCATTGTAATTCAATATTAACATGTTTTTAAACGTAACAAAATACACCCTAAGAAATCAGCTATATAACACTAAGTAAATCAATCCTAATCTACATACATATCCAAGGTCCTGATCCTGCAATATGAACATAATAACACGGTCAGTGTTGTATACACAAAACAATATATTCATAATTAACCAATTTTCACACAACAATGTAATCGTACCTTATTATAAGATTCTTAGCTCAATAAAATATTGGCACAACTCCTCTTTGAGTTCTTCCAATTGACGTGGCGAGTAATATGGACAATTGTATTGATCAAAATACTACATTACAAAACAAAATATATGCATGATTTAGTTTAATGTAATAAATTATATGCAAAATTCGATAAGTAATAAAACAAAGTATAAATCCATACCGTGATTGGAATCTCGATTTCATTCATTTGAATGATTTCTTTGATAAACATCAAAACGAAGTATCCGCAATCTATGCCGTTTTGTTGTTGAGGGCACTACATAGAAAAACAAATAAGATTATACACATCTATTGATTAAGTAGCATGTTATAAGCAAAATTGTTGAAATTTATATACCTGTACTTTGATCCAATTAATGTTGTTTGATCTAGACCGTGGTACTCGTGCTCCCCTTTGACATCGGAATACTTGTATTGAACTGATGACAAAATTAAAATATTTATTTAGAACAATGACATTGAAATAATTAAATATATAAACACAAACGAATATTTAGAATAATATCACTTACGTATCAATCACCAGCTTCATTTCCGGATAATTTGTCCAATCACCGTCAACCGAATTCAGGTAATAGACCACTTCTTTTATGGGATTGATTGCAAGCAACAACCAGTGACATCTATAAATTAAAGCAACAATTTAGAAGCGAATTTTAATGTAAAAAATACAAATATTAAAAGGAGCTTAGAATGAAAATCTAACCCTGTATTATAAGGCAAAAGATACAAGCTCTCTGTACTGGCAGTTGTCCTGAATCTTTCGACCAAGTTTTCTCTTACTGAATCAGGTTCCCTAGAAATTGTTGCTCCGCTAACACGGGAGGAAGACACGAAACTGAATCTATTTGACAATTGATTCCCGCGCATCAATTTGTCAAATAAAATCCTTAAATAAAAACATAATTAATATTAGACTATTTCAATTAAATGTTTAAAAAAATGTTCAACCAATTAAATAATATATTGATCGGGTTACCGGATGTACGAGTGCATCACACTGATGCCTAACTCTCGATGATGAAAGATTTGTTCCATGTCCTCTAATCCAATTGTTTCGGTACATGGAAAACCAAAGACAATTTCATCCACATCGATTTGACGAATTCCATCATTCATCAAATCTGATGTGCCAACTAGTGTCTCCAGACACTGTCGATACCTAGGCACAAATTTACTGACAGGAACCTTCTTCTTAGGTGGAACCCTACTACCTTTCTGGCTCACCTGCTGTGACTGATCTTGAGAAGGTACCTTAAAAATCATATAGAATTATGTAAGATACAAAGTTATGCAATTTTTTATTCCGATCATAAATGAAACACTATAAAAGTACCTGTCTTTGCGATGCAATAGACTCGCCGCGCTGCAAAATCCCTTTATCCTTAGATGCGGGTTTTGCAGGAGTCTAAAATTACCATGTATAAAATTTAGGTCAGAACTGTCAGTTGAATACTTAAAGATTCATAATGGTTTTCAACATACCTGATCATCTATGCAGATGAGGTCTGATGGCCATGCCACAAAAGATCCTACTGCATCTCGCAGCAATGTGGTCTCCGCAACAATGTCAGGTACCGGTAGCAATGCATTCATATCTAAAACAACATCAACCGATACCTTCATGTGGCCATCCAGGAGCGGTCTATGGTGAATTAAATCTCCCGAGGTGTTGTGCACTTTTCCCTTGCCAACTACCCGATAAGTCGGAGAAGCTAGATACAGCTGACAACATGAAATGCCCTAAACCAATAATAACCGTTAGACTTCCTTTAATGTTGACAATAATAACCGTTATAATTATACTTTCTCTAAATATAATGGATTATCATCTTAATTACCTCGGGAAAATTTTGTTGACGGTTGATACTAGCCTTGTCACTAGTTTCTTTCAACTGTGAACTGCTCCTTTCGGCCATATACCTCTCTTTGTCCCTCTGCAGTTCACGGACTTGTGCTTGTAAATCCTGCAATGTTTGCATCACTTCCGCATTGCTAGGATTTCTTTTTCTTGGATTGTTATACAGAGAGGTAGGAGTCACACCATGGCCTTTACCCCTCACTCGTCCCGGATACTCAGCAACACATAGTGCTCGACTGAGTACGCTCCTAATATTCGAGTCATCACCCGAGGATACCGATTGCGATATAGTCTCCTATAATTCATTTAAATATCGATAATTAAAGACACAACGTTAATTATATATTAATTAAAGACATAATGGTATACTTACACACTCATCATAAATATGTTGCAGATCGGGGTTAACAACTTTATCTCTGCCAACACGAGCTTCCTTCCACAGCACATGTGCAGGTAGTGATATTTCGTCACTCTGCGTCTCCTCCAACTACGCATTGTTACAAATAATAAAATCATCAATACACATTGTTACAAATTAATAATACACATTGAGATAATTAATAAGATCGTAGAATTGAGATTTACTTACAATTTTTTCCTGTAAGCGTGCATATCCCAAACGACCTTTTTTATATGGATATGCGGGTTTTGACGCTCTATCCCGATTTACAGCACTCACTTTCTTGAAATTATCGTCTTTTCTTTGGCCCACAAAAGCAACCCATTCTTCGGGTGTAATGAAGCTCTCATATTTTTTTGGTCGTTCAGGTTCCTCTTCAACAAAATTTCCTTCATCGTCTTTAAGAAACTTATTTGTCAAAAAATTTCTCCACCCTCTATGTCTTTTTCCGGCCAAGCCCATTATATACTTTTTGCGGGCATCTTCAATGTTAAAAGACCTCTACAAAAAAACATACGCATAGAGGGTGTTAGTATATGTAATTTAAAAACAATATTTTCGTCAAAATAAAGCAAATAACAACAACCATATATGATACCTTTATCTCGGTCCAAATTCTTTCTTTAGCATCCAACTCTCCTTTTTTCCAGCTAGTAGTGGTGATCGGAATGTGCATACGAACAAGCGTACCGATGTAGCTTGTCAGCTTTGCAGAATTAGGCCCAATTAGTTGGTCATCATTATTCCAATCTACATTATACGTAATACCTTTATCTCTATCACAGATGATTCCCCGCATGATAGTTATGCCTCGTGTGATGTCCTTATCTGAAGTGTCTTGTGGAACATTATCTTGTGGAACATCTCCTTGAGGAACATTTTCTGAATTATCTTGTGGAACATCTCCTTGTGGAACATCGTGATACATTTTCTGTCAAAACGCAAAGTATACACGGAATGAATTAAATAGAATGTTATTCAATATTTCGGACAATGGATTAAATAGAATGAAAAGATGGATACTATTAAATTTATGATTAAATAGTTTCGAACCGATAAAGAATGAAAAAGAAATATACCTACATCAAAACATAAATAAAACAATCCTAAATATTTCAAAAAACTAAGATGTCAGATAACAAATTTTCAGTCAAAACGCAAAGTATACACGGAATGAATCCGTATCAAGAAAATGCAACATATGAAAGACAATTTAAGACAAATTCATCACAATATATACCAGTAATTTGAGGAAGAAAGTTACCTCTCAGATTTTTCGAACTCTAAGAAACGCGGAGAATGAGCGTCGTATGTCGAACTAGGCCGGGAAATGCTGCAAATTCATATAACGTTCAGCAGGGTACATCCATCTCATATAAGCTGGTCTGCACAATTGTGTCTCTTTCACAAGATGAACGACAAGATGAACCATTATGTCAAAAAACGAGGGAGGAAAATACATTTCAAGCTCACACAAAGTAACAACTATTTCTTTTTGCAATGTTGGCAAGATCTCAGGATCGATCACCTTACTGCAAATTGACTTGAAGAAAAAACACAATTTAGTTATTGCGCTTCTTACCTTTTCTGGAAGAATAGAACGTATACCTATCGGTAGAAAATGTTCCATTATAACATGGCAATCATGCGTCTTTAAACTCTTTAACTTGAGGTCTTTCATAGACACAAGTCTTCTAATATCTTATGAGTAGCCTTCTGGAACTTTAACTTCACTCAGAAACTTACACAATATTTTTTTCTCCTTTCTTGATAGAGTGTAAACAGCAGGTGGTAGGTATGTCCGTCTTCCTTTCTTCACGGGTCCCAGTTCAGTTCTTATTCCCATGTCTACCAAGTCCTCCCTTGATTTAAGGCCATCCTTAGACTTCCCTTTTATATTGAGTAACATACCAATAACACTGTCAAATACATTTTTTTCAATATGCATCACATCAAGAAAATGTCTTACGTACAAAGATTTCCAATATGGCAATTCAAAAAAAATCGACCTCTTCTTCCACCCACCTGTGACAACTTTATGTGCAAAAGGCTTGCCAAACTGAATATTCACATCTTTCACCTTTTCAAAAATTTGTTCACCTGTCAAACCAGGCGGAGCTCTACGTTGTTCGGTATCTCCGTTGAACGCTTTTCTCCATCCACGATACTGATGTTTAGAAGTTAAGAATCTACGATGACCGAGAAAGACATTCTTCTGACAAAGTTTCAATCGCATGGTATCGGTTCCGTCTTCACAAACAGGACACGCT
This sequence comes from Vicia faba, assembly GCA_948472305.1. Taxonomy (NCBI): domain Eukaryota; kingdom Viridiplantae; phylum Streptophyta; class Magnoliopsida; order Fabales; family Fabaceae; genus Vicia; species Vicia faba. The sequence goes on from CATIWC010000399.1 coordinate 338,089, forward strand.
TTTTCACCTTTAATGTTATACCCGGATAGATTGCCGTATGCTGGAAAATCGTTAATTGTTCCAAACAACATCGCCCTCAAGTTGAAACTTTCTTTCCTATAACCATCATAAACCTCCACACCGTTCTCCCACAAAATCTTCAAATCTTCGATTAATGGTTCCAAGTATACGTCTATGTCATTTCCTGGTTGTTTAGGCCCAGAAATTAACATAGACAGCATCATGTACTTACGCTTCATACATAGCCATGGAGGTAGGTTATAAATCATAAGAATCACAGGCCATGTGCTATGCGAGATACTTTGAATACCGTGTGGGTTCATTCCATCAGTAGACAAAGCCAAGTGAAGGTTTCTTGCTTCTTTTCCAAATTCAGGATAATCATTATCAATTTTCATCCACTGTGGAGAATCTGCCGGATGTCGAAATTTTCCATCAATAATTCTTTCATCTGAATGCCAAGTCAATTGTCTTGAATCGGTTTCACTACGATACATCCGTCTAAATCTCGGGATTATAGGAAAATACCATAAGACTTTTGCCGGAGACAACTTTTTCTTATATCGAGGGGCACCGCATTTAGGACACTCATTTAACAATGCATACTCGTTTCGAAACAAAACGCAATCTTTTGGACACGCATGTATCTTATCATAGCTCATGCCAATGGAGTACAACATCTTTTTGGCCTCATACGTTCGATTGGGAAGAACATTATCCTCTGGTAGCATATCTTTCATAAGGGCTAATAACTCTGAAACTTTTATCCGACCATCCATTGCCGGCTTTTAAGTTGTACAACTTTAACACTGCAGACAATCTTGTGAATTTTGTACAACCATTATACAATGGTTTCTCTGCATCGCTTACCAACCTCTCGAACATTTTGGGACAATCGTTAAGATCTTCTTCAAGCGCTTCTGCAATTTCTTCGACTCGATCATAATCGTATGTATCTGTGCAATCATCATTTGAAACATAGGTCCTTGCATACCCCGATTCAACATTCCCGTTACTTTTCTCACCATGCATATTCCAACATGTATAACTCCTATCAATTCCATACCGAATTAAATGCGATGCCAACTGAACTGCGTCAACCCGGTTCCCATAACAGCAATACAAACAGGGACATGTCATACGACTGGGGTCTTTGGCGTGCGCAACAGCAAACTTAACAAACTCGGAAACACCGTTCTCGTAGTATTTCGACAATCGATTGGAATACATCCATGTCTTATCCATATCAACTAATTAGTGCACAAAACAGTAGTATACTGCGTTTCTGTCAAAACGCAAAGTATACACGGAATGAATCCGTATCAAGAAAATGCAACATACGAAAGACAATTTAAGACAAATTTATCACAATATATACCAGTAATTTGAGGAAGAAAGTTACCTCTCAGATGTTTCGAACTCTAAGAAACGCGGAGAATGAGCGTCGTACGTCGAACTAGGCCGGGAAACGCTGCAATTTCATAGAATGTTATTCAATATTTCGGATCGATTGTCGAAAGATATATACTATTTTAACATAAAGGTTCACAATAAATGTCACATATATATTTTCAATGTTTGGGAAAGCTATGACAATAATACAACACAAATATTAGAAATAGTGAATTCACAAAGTCAACATAAGGTTGATGCGATGAACTGATACTATTAAATAAATGCTTCACACGATTCACCATATTTTTAGTAACAAGTTCATATATCACATTGCATATGGAAATAGGATGAAATGGTTTAAGATACTCAGACTAGAAATGGGGCAGCATTGTTATCATAACACAAGTTAATCGGAAGTTGCTAACGGAAACAAGAAAATTAAGCATTAACATTCACGAAAGATTCAATTAAATGCGGATAAATGTCAAACGGAAAATTAAGGCGAAATATGTACATGGAACCAAGTCCGGACAACATATTTTATTCACAAAAACACACATAAAATTAGTTCTGAAATCAATTGAAATGGTACTGGTGTTTGACAATTACCAAACAAACTATTCTAAACGATTAGAAATAATTATTTGAACAATTTTCATGGTCTTCTAATACCGGACAACCTTATACCTCAATAAAGAGTGGCTTGAAAAACCTCAACAAAAACGGTGTAACTCAATCGCATTAATCCACAAACGTAACAAAATGCAAGAATAGGCATCAAACAATTTTAAATTTCAATTGACAAGGTATTCAAGAGTTCCGGTATAATTCGACATCCAAAAGTTATCAACAAAATTTATCCGGATTCAACATCAAATTCACCAATTCACCATGATTTGATACCAACAGCCATGAACTAACATGAATCTAACATTTATACTCTAGACTCTTGTTCTAAAACAAAGATACTCATCAATCAACCTATTCCTCTTTTCATCCTTTTTACACTGTTCAAGAAATCAAGACTTATGCATATTCAATAATTCAAATATATCATGAATTTTCAAGAACAAAGTTCAACACAATTCAAGAATCATATAATTGTTTAACAAGTCAACTTCAAGAATCACACCCCAATATTCAATTCAATGTCAAATTTACTCATGAAATTAAAACTTTGTTCAATTCAACAATCCAAAGTTTAACCTAACTCATGAACATCCAACATAATTTCATTCCTAATTATCATAATCACCTTATAAACAAATGTTTTCCAAATATGTCCTTGTTCCACTCCTTAATAAAAATAATCATACCATCTAACAATGAGACTAACTATCCCCAATAAACCCCATTTTCACGCAGCCAATACCCAAAGTTATCATGCATAAGCCAATCTGAACCGTCCAAATCTAATAATTAATTCTATGGTTAACTGGAACTAAACCTTGGCCGTGGAAGCAACATTTACCATCCCTCCTTAAACATTACTCATAATCAATACTGGAAGAAAAGCTAGCCCAAAACTCCCAAGAACACAACAATGAATTTCATTGAACCAATTTAAGGCGAAACAGAAATGTAGGTTAAGCTTGTTCAAGATGTAGGTTTTTGTTTAATATAAGATGAACAGATAATGGAAGAAGATAATGGAAGAAGAAGAAACTTACCAAGATGGAGAAGACGGAACGAACGGCGGCGACGACTGAAGAAGACGGAACGAACGGCGGCGGCGACGAAGACGGCAGAAATGAAGAAGACGAAGAAATGAAGAAGACTGAACGAACGAATCTGAGGGAAAATATCAGATTTAGGGATTTTTAATTTAATTATAAAAACAACCTACGAAAGCGCTTTTAAAAGCGCTTTCGTATGCCCCCCATATGAGAGCGCTTCTGAGGTAAAAAGCGCTTTTGTATGCCCCCCATATAAGAGCGCTTTATAAAGCGCTTTCGTAGGTCCCCCTTTCAGAGCGCTTTTCAAAAGCGCTTTTATAGGGCCACCTATAAGAGCGCTTTTCAAAAGCGCTTTCGTAGGTTAGATATTTCAAATACCTATGAAAGCGCTTTCTGAAAAGCGCTTTCGTAGGAAACCCTATAAAAGCGCTTTTTTTAAGCGAATTTTTTTTAAAGGCTACGAAAGCGCTTTCTCTTAAAAGCGCTTTCGTAGATGCGCTGCCAAAAATTGTTTTTTTTGTAGTGCCCGTGGATAACCACGGATAGAAAGGGTGCTAATACCTTCCCTTTCTATAATCTACCCCCTGTAACTAGAAAATCTCGAAAAAGCAATTTTTCTGTGCTTTTTTCCTTTCCTTGTTGGATAAAATAAAAGTCGGTGGCGACTCTTGCTTACTGCGACATTTTGTGAAAACAAACGCAAAACGCAAACCAGCATTCCAAAAAACAGTCAGTTCTTCCCACCGTATCACAGAACTGGTGACTCTGCTGCGGAAAAATGTTAAATAAGTGGGGTGTACCTTAGGATTAGTTCATATTGTTTTCAATTGCTTGATTTGTATGCTTTATCTTTGTGGATTTGAATCAGAGTTACTATAGATCCTAACCTGGATCTGGGGGACACCCTTTAGGTAAGTAGCAATAAACTGTGAGGGAACTGTACGACTGATCCGCTGTCGCGCGCGGGTCAAAAACGAGTTAAATTGCAAATTGTAGTAACGACGGTAACGGTAACTCGAGTATCGTCTCTCAAGGACTCTTGGGTTTTACTAACTAAAATCGAAATTGGGGGGTTGTTTGGTTCGAGTTTAGGCAAATAAGCTAATTATAAAAAGTGATTATAAAATAAGCTGTTTGGAAATAAGTGATTATAGAATAAGTCGATCTACTGTTTTGGGTTCCTACTATCATCGATTATTATAATTCTAATACCCGAAGCGGATTGTCTATTCCTATTTGGGTACAAACTCAATGACAAGCGCGGTGAAGTTTGTGAGATGTACGATCCTATTGTCCGAATTAAGCAAACGGGATAAGTTTTCATGGATTAAGCAAACATGACTGATCAGACACAACAACGGATTAAGCAAACGTGATGAGTCTATGTTAGGATCATACAATCGACCAAATTGAATCAATATATTTTATGCAATCGAATTAAGCATACAATAACACAAAATATCATTGAAAGGAATTAAACTTAAATTAACATTATAATAATCTCAAGTATTGGAACCTGAATTACAGTAGATCAACCCAAAGGAATTAGTTCTCCATAGTCATTCGTCCTAGCTTTTCCAAATCGTGAATGGAATTTCGTGAACAGTGAATTTGAATGCAATGCTACAGTACCACGGATGCTACCCTAAGGGGAAAGAGAGCGACCCGTTTTACAACCCAACTGGGTCAAACAAACGACCCAGGCCCAAAACTAATTGACCCGAAACTTAACTAAAACTAGTGCTGCAACTTCAACAATTTTTTCAACCTTGCTACAGTCCGAATTGGCTCTCGACTTCTTCATGAAAGTTGTAGGTCTTTTTCTTAGCTTTCCAACCAATATTAGAACGCCTCAATCCGAGTCCTGTAGCTCCAGTTATGAATTTTTTATTGAAAGCTGCACATGCTGAAAAATAAAATACGAAAATTAATTAAATGCAAAAATAAGATAAATTAGCAAAACAATTTAAAACATAAAAATAAACACAATAAACTAAAGAAATGCATTAGTACAATCGTGGAAAGATGTGCATCAAAATGCACTGATCAACGACATAGACTGATACGGTTGAAGCAGTAGCTACGTTGGTGTGGCACTTTAGTTTGTAACGATATCCCTTATGGCGCAACGAGGAGAATATGGGTCTGCTAAGGGGTCATTAAGCACCAACTAACCTTAGAACCTATAATTGACCAACTTGGCCATAGAAAAGTAGCAGTATGCTACACTCATTGAGACCAAACTCTCGCGATGATTTCGGCCGCAAGAAAAGGTTGCTAAACTGGAATTATGATCGATTGAGGGTGGTCAGTGATATTGAGATCCTCTAGAACCCGATTACTATTAGTAGGACAGGTTGAACCAACTAAACTGAAAGAGGGTAGTACCTAAACTCCATGTCAGCCTGAAATTTAAGGGCTATTGTGTGACTTGTGTTCCTTCAAACTTGAACTACTTGCACATTCTTGTTATCTGACAACATGAGTTCCTTGCAGGTTTTGTTTACAGTCTTTATCCAATAATTTGGATTTATTGCAGGGTTTACTTACAGCACCTCACACTTTTGCTTAAACACATAGCATACACATCATAATATCATGCCTTAACATTTCCTTAACCATTTCAAGGAGCTCAAGGGTTTGTGATGCAGGTTATGGTAAATCAAATGTCTAGCAAGGGGCAAAGGAGATTTATTTTCCTCTAGACAATGTCGTCTAGAGATCAAGACACGATAACTTGAGTCAGTGGCTATGACCCACTCGATATGGTGAGCTTGACTCTTAAAGAAGGACTCTTAACGACACGAAGTTTCTTTAATCAATCTGCAAACAAATTCTAACAGTTTCTTGTTTACCTCGCGAGATCCTTGAAAACATTGCATACATACATATCATTGCATAACAGGTCTTCCATCACAGGTCTCTCATGTTCCCGCTGTTTATTTCAGCAATGGCTTTCAAACAAGACAACAGAGATCTTCATACTCAAGAGACTTAGTTCAGGGAAATCTTTCTAAACCTATCCAAGGGGCAGGAAGAGTTGAAAACACTCCTCGTCGGGAACTTGGTCAAGAAAATTCCTGAAGACAATAAGGACGAACGACTGGAACAATTGCAAGCTGAGGTAGATGCAATGAGAACCCAGATGCTGGGGCAGATGGCTTTATCCAAAGCTTAGCCCGGGGACAAGAAGAGCTGAGAACCATTATCTGCCAACTTCATCAAGACAAATACAACAACATGAAGCAAACAGTCAAGGTCGGGGACCAAGTCATTGGTCAGCCTCCAAGAAGACAAGAGTCTGGTATGGTGAAGAATAGACCTCTCCAAATTTCTACTATATCACGGGTCCAACAACAACCTTGCCATAAACAATGGGTTAATCAGAGGCCGTTTACGAAGCTCAACATGCCGTTGTCCCAAGCTTTGCAACACCTGTTGAGATTGAATCTGGTGACGTTGGTAGGACCTCATTCGAATCCTAAGACTTCTTCTCCCAACTACAATCCTGATGCAAGGTGTGCATACCATTCTAACAGCCCGGGGCATGATACTGACGACTGTTGGAAGTTGAAGTACAAAATTCAAAACCTAATTGATGAAGGAGCATTGGAATTCACACAAGATGGTCAAACTGAGTTCTTCTACCATTCCTCCAAGGCTCACCATTTGAAGTGACAAGTCCTGAGACGAGAAGACTTTTTGTTCATTAGAATTTTCAATTTGTAATTTTCTTTTGATTGTTCAGACATTTATTCATGTCAAAATTTGTTACCTTATCAATGCATTGCATATGTCTGTTTTGAATCAATCCATTTGTATTCATTATATTCAAATTGCTTTCATTTTTGTGATGATCAACTCTCGATTAAAAAATTCTAAGCCTTTAGAGGGAGGATGACGAAAATGATTCCAAAATCTCTACAGTATGCTTTTGAACAGACCCCGCTGACGATGTACAAGCATTGTTTCAAATCCTAAACAGTGGAGTTATAGGGAAGATAATCCCTCGTCAACCCCTTTGAGCCAAAGAAGTAGGAGTTTTTCTTTTCACACAAATTAAACCCCTTAATCACAACCTGGGGCAGGGTAGTTTTCTTAGTTAATCCAGGTGCATAATGAATGGCATCAAAGAAGTCCTTCCAAAGAAAAAGACGGTGATGGTTCCGTATAATTGTAAGGACAGGCAGTCATTATCTCTCGAAATAAAAGCCCATCAAGTCAAAACCTATGAAGGAGACTTAAGAAAAAAACTGGGGCATCCCGCTGACTACAATCACAAAAAGAAATAGTTCAGGAAAAAGACAGGGATAATAAAATAAAAAGAAAGAGGTCCTATAAACCCTCAACAAAAAAGACTGCATGTTCAAGATAAATTGTCAGTATCCGAACCATCACTGGAATATCAGAGCAAAGACTCAAACGGGATCTAATGCATGATTAGCTGAGTTTAGGATCGAAGAACATCACGAAGAGCGGGTGGGTATAAATAAATTTTGAGCCTTTATCCTTTGTTTCTTGAACCATGAACCAGGCCACGTTATAACCCTTAAAAGTCCTAGCTGAAGCATGGGTTAGTTCGAAAGCATACTGTTACAAAAGGTATCCTGACTCCCATAGGGCTTGTTGTAAATCCTGAGTTGACATCATATTTTACAAAAAAAATTCGCTTGTTTTACTGAAAAATGCATTTTCAAAAACTTTAAGACAAATATAGGCTTTGCATTCTTAAAATAACATTGTTTGCATATGACCATTTGTTCAAACAGCAGAGAAATTCGCACGACGAATATCTAGTGAACAAAAAAAAAACCTTCTCAATAAAAAGGATCACCTCAAGTGGAAAAACACTTACAAACAAGGGGCACGGCATGATCATTGTCCGTCATCTGGGGCAGCCAAGTCAAGATTCAAGGAATCTCTAAAAAATGCCAAAATAGCCAGGGGAAAATCTCCATCTGAATCGCTTGGGGCATTGGACATGAATTCCAGTAATGAATCTTGCATGATCAAACGAACATCTTCTGGTAGTATGGCAACACAACACTGCCGATAGTGAAAACTCCCTACACTCTGAGAGCATGGACATAGTCATAAAATACTGCGCATGAACAAAGACTCGCTAGGTTAAAAGGCCTAGGCAAAAATAAGGGCATCCCGACGAACCAAAAAGGTTCGGGCAAAAATCAGGGATAAAAAACAAAAAAAAACAAAAGATATGTACACCCGGCAAGTTGAAAACCCGAAAGGACGGCTTGGGCAAAAAAGGATATCCCGGTGGACTGAAAACTCGAAAGGGCGGTCCAGGCAAAAATTAGGGATCAAAGCGTACGACTATGTCCCGTCATCTTGTCACTTGCCTACCAGAAGAAGACTTGTCATTTCAATCGAAAGTTACCAAGCACCTCATAGGTTGGGATAATACTCGATCGGCAAAGCCTCCGCAGGCACCTTCTCCCGCAAATATAGGGGCAGAAAAGTCTCGATGCAAAGCCATCGTCATATCCTTATGATGCATCCCAGTAACAGTCACTCCCCGCAGAGTAAGAAAAAGACAGTAATGTTAGCTCTCCCCAGCTAAGACTCGCAACTGTGAATGAATCAGTAATATTCTCCCCAAGAAGAGTTTATCTACCATCAGTACTGAAAAAGTCTTATTATCCCCGGCGGAGTATAAAATATACCCAGTGGAGTTTGAAAATTTTCCCCAGTGCAGTCTGAAAAAGCTTCCCCAGTGGAGTGTGGAGAATCATCCCCAGTAGACTTTGGAAGATTGCTCCCAGTAGAGTCTAAAAGGTTATCCCCAGTAAAGTAGCAACTAAAGATCATCCCCAGCAGAGTTCATTCCTTTCACAAACAGGAATTCAGTCCCCAACGGGATTCAGTATCACCAGCAAACGATAATGCATCCCCAGCGGAATTTATCAGCGATATCCTCAGCAGAGGATCTCTTCCCCACAGAGTAGTATCCTCATCAGTTTATCCCCCAACGGAGTTATCCTCTCCTGCAGGTTTACTCTCACGATCATCTTCATTCGTTATCCCCAGCGGAAACGAAGAATTCAGCTCTTTTCTCCAGCAGCTATCCGGGATTTATTTTCCCCAGCTAAAAACATTACATTTCCATACATCATGACACATGCATATACGCATCATACAACACAATCTCATTTATTTTGAGAACATCATTGCTTGATACATATCATGCATTACATACAACTAACCTTTACTTTTCAAGAAGGATGCGGTTAAGTTCTCACAAAATCCAAAGCTATGAAGCTTTTACCTCAGTCGAATTACTGACAAGTTCTTAAATCTCAACAGAGATTTTCTCAGTTGAATTACAGACAAGGTCCTAAATCTCGGCAAAGTTCCTCCGTCGAATTACAGACGGGTTCCTAAATCTCAGCAGAGAAGTTTTCTCAGTTGAATTACAAGCGAGTTCTTAAATCTCGATGAAGATGTTTCCCCCAAAGTCTAATTACTGACAAGTTCTTAAACCTCAACAGAGTTTTTCTCAGTTGAATTACAGGAAAGGTCTTAAATCTCGACAAAGTTCCTCCGTTGAATTACAGACAGGTTCCTAAATCTCAGCAGAGAAGTTTTCTCAATTGAATTACGGGCGAGTTCTTAAATCTCGACGAAGATGTTTTCCCAAGTCGAATTACTGACGAGTTCTTAAATCTCAATAAAGTTTTTCTCAGTTGAATTACATACAAGGTCCTAAATCTCGACAAAGTTCCTCCGTTGAATTACAGATGAGTTCCTAAATCTCAGCAGAGTTTTCTCAGTTGAATTACGGGCGAGTTCTTAAATCTCGATGAAGATGTTTCCCTCCAGTCGAATTACTGACAAGTTCTGAAATCTCAACAGAGTTTTTCTCAGTTGAATTACAGACAAGGTCCTAAATCTCGACAAAATGTTCCTCCGTTGAAGTACAGACAAGTTCCTAAATCTCAACAGAGAAGTTTTCTCAGTTGAATTACGGGCGAGTTCTTAAATCTCGATGAAGATGTTTCCCTCTAGTTGAATTACTGAAAATTTCTTAAATCTCAACAGAGTTGTTTTTCTCAGTTGAATTACAGACAAGGTCCTAAATCTCGACAAAGTTCCTCCGTCGAATTACAGACGAGTTCCTAAATCTCAGCAGAGTTTTCTCAGTTGAATTACGGACGAGTTCTTAAATCTCGATGAAGATGTTTCCCTCCAGTCGAATTACTGACAAGTTCTTAAATCTCAACAGAGTTTTTCTCAGTTGAATTACAGACAAGGTCCTAAATCTCGACAGTTTTCCTCCGTTGAATTACAGACACGTTCCTAAATCTTAGCAGAGAAGTTTTCTCAGTTGAATTACGGGCGAGTTCTTAAATCTCGATGAAGATGTTTCCCTCTAGTTGAATTACTGAAAATTTCTTAAATCTCAACAGAGTTGTTTTTCTCAGTTGAATTACAGACAAGGTCCTAAATCTCGACAAAGTTCCTCCGTCGAATTACAGACGAGTTCCTAAATCTCAGCAGAGTTTTCTCAGTTGAATTACGGGCGAGTTCTTAAATCTCGATGAAGATGTTTCCCTCCAGTCGAATTACTGAAAAGTTCTTAAATCTCAACAGAGTTTTTCTCAGTTGAATTACAAGCAAGGTCCTAAATCTCGACAGTTTTCCTCCGTTGAATTACAGACATGTTCCTAAATCTTAGCAGAGAAGTTTTCTTAGTTGAATTACGGGCGAGTTCTTAAATCTCGATGAAGATGTTTCCCTCTAGTTGAATTACTGAAAATTTCTTAAATCTCAACAGAGTTATTTTTCTCAGTTGAATTACAAACAAGGTCCTAAATCTCGACAAAGTTCCTCCGTCGAATTACAGGCAGGTTCCTAAATCTCAGCAGAGAAGTTTTCTCAGTTGAATTACGGACGAGTTCTTAAATCTCTATGAAGATATTTCCCCTCAGTTGAATTACAGGAAAGTTCCTAAATATCGACATTTCAGTTGAATTACGGACAAGTTCCTAAATCTCAACAAAGATCAGACTTCCCCAGCGGAATCTTCTACAACAACAGGTATACAAGCTCTCGCTAAGGAACCTCTTATGCGATCAACACTCCTTCAGATGGCATCTTTAAGCCCATCCCCTCGTCACCAATCTCCAAATGGAATCTATAAGCCCATTCCTGACATCACAAGGCTGATACCATTTCATGCGAGTGCAAATTTCTGGGCACTCTAGTGTTCAATCATCTTCCACCTTCGGATCACGAAAGGCATGAAAGCCAATCTACATCCTCAGGTTTAAGAAGATTGAACAGGGGCAGCTGTTGTACCCCAAAATTTTCACTCCCATATTTCTCAAAACATTGCAAGAAAAATCTCCAAGTTGCTCAAGGTTGCTCAAAGATTGACCAGACAAGCTATCTCCTAAGGCAGTCTATCCCAAATTAGGGTTTCACATTGCATCAAGATACTTGAGTCCAAATGACCTCAAATTCTCACCATTGTTCTATTATGTTCTCAATAACATCCATATCAAATTTCAATCCTTGCAGAGGAAGTTTGCTCAGTCAATTGCTCAAAGGTCCAAAAATCGACTGTGCTAGGGCAAAAGTCAACTATGATCCAAATACAGTCAAACTTCAAGATTTTTTGTCAACATTCTCATTTTGAAGTGTATTTCATAATTTTATCAAGGGTTGATCATGATCCATCAAGGATTGCTCAAAATTCATCAAGATTCAAAAGTTGCTAAATTAGGGTTTTGCAGGAAAAGTCAACTCAACTTTGACCAAGCATAACTTTCTAATACTTTATGATAAATGACCCATCCAAAGCTCATTTTTAATAGGATGCAATTTCCTACAATCCATATTCATATCCCAAGATCAAAATATGCACTCACAAGAAATTATGAATTTGGACATTATAGGTCATTTTGAAAAGTCAACAAAAACACCTTTTTTGTCAAAGCTTATAACTTGAGCATGGAACATCAAATTGAGATGATACCAAACGGGTTGGTTAGATGACATCTCAAGCTTTCTAAAAAGTCCAAGAACACCCTAATAGGGTTAAAATTTAGAGAGATATGCATTGTCAAAGTTGGACAATGTTTGAAAAAATGCATAAAGCAAATATTGACCAAACTTGGATTTTTTCCAAATGGGCCTATCTTTTCAAGTTTGAAACTCATTCCTAACATGGTCCACGACCTCTAAGCCCACCCATACATTTTTCTACTATTTATAATATTTATTTTGATATTTTATTCATTAAAATTCAGAATTAAATAAATAAATAATGGAAATAATGTAAATTTTGATTTGAATCCATTTTGGTAAAGTTTTATGCTGGCTTATGTTAATTGATTTCGTGAAATAACTTTTCAAATATGTCCAGGTTCATCCACATGTGAAAATGGCATAAAATCATCAAATATGGCATTTTTTTCAAATCTTGATCATGGTCTTAAAACACAACATTATGAGGGAGATTCTTTCCATGCTTTCTTGTCTCCTCATTCTCCTATATAAATATAGAGCCATACAAGCTTGAAAGGGACGAAAATCCTCTCTAAAAAGCTCTCAAAAAGCTCTTCAAAAAGCTCTCTAAAAGCTCTTCAAAAAGCTCTCCAGAAATCAAAGAATTGGTGCAAGTCATATCTCGAGGTTCCGGTCTCTCTCAATTGACATCAAGCCTCAAACCATCCTCTTGAAGTCCTCAAGAGTCTTACAAGGCCCAAGAGCAATCCATCACACGCCTAGCACGCCCCCATTTGACAACACCAGTTTGGTAAAATTTTAAATTTAGAATCTCTAGTTTTAATCACATTTCATGGTATGCTAACGTTTGCTTGAGTTTATATAGAATAGTTATGAATGTTTGAATCATAGGTTCCATGCAAGAATAAAAAAACACCATAGTTAGAGCATGAAGCTTTCGAAGATTCGGGCCTAAAGATTTCTGATGATTGCACCCCCACATTACAGGCCTAGTTTGCTTTTCTCTAATTCTTTTATATTTATATTATTTCATTTATTTATTTTACTAACCCATCAAATTATTTTCTTTTTTATCAAAAAATCACAAAACATTTTTCTATCCAATTAAATTCAAGATATTTATTTTTATTAAAAAAAGTAATTAATTTAATTAGGTTATTAATTATTAGACAACTTTAATTTCTTTTTACATAATTAAAATTAATTAGAATAAATAGGTTTTATTACTAACTTAATTATTTTATTCATTGCCTAAAATAACAAAAACCCAAAAATATGTCATTTAATTATTTTCATTAATTAATTTAATAACCAATCAATTTTGCATTTAATTTAAAAATCTAATTTCTTTTCTTAAAAAAATATTAAAAACAACAAAAAAACATTTTCTTTTTTTAATTAGGATAAAAGGGTCAAAACCCTAATTTCTCGTCGATCTAATTTTTAATCGCGCGCTTTATTATTATTTTTCCCAATTATTGTATCTGCTCACAGTTTATAATAATTTAATTAGGACGTTTATTTACCTTTACCGCTTTTATTTATTTTTTTACGATATTTAATGTAACTACTCATGGGATGTAATAGTTTAATTAGGACGTTTATTCTACATTTATCGCTTTAATTTCGAAGGGTTTGTTTTTGGCTATGTAAATACCCGAAGCCTTGTAATAGCTTAGTTTAATTTCCGCATTTTAAATTCCGCAAAATATTAACTGTTAGATGTATGATTTAGGATGCATGACAAGAACGTATGTTTAATCTTAAAATCAAATTAGACCACCCTTAACATGTGCAAAGATAGAAATAACTGAAAACGACACACTCCCACATGCACATTCTTAGGGTACACCCCACTTGGTTCCCTTCGTACACGGTCATTGAGTATAGGTCGTTTTAGAGGTCGCCCTCTTGTCTAAAAGATCATAGTCGCCTCGAAATGGTTACCTCGGATATTGTTGCCTCAAACAAATGATCTAAGACATTAGGGTTACCGCTAAGGCGTCCTAACATTGCTTTAGTAACCGTATGTCCCTCATTCGAATTGACCCTCAAACTCCAACGACAGTGCTACCTACTCACTAATAGTAGGATAGCGTTGTCTAAAGGAAATTAGCATAGAACGATTCCTTTTTCGAGTAGGTAGATTAGCTCTTAGATATTTGCTCTTTCAAAAACAAAACTTTTTTCACACTTACACTCCTTTTCGAACAAAGTTTTCAAAACACTTCATTACACTCTTGAGGACAGAAGCAAGAGTTAAATCGAAGTTAAAACAAAAACTTTTGAAAACCCACAAGCACAAAGAAAACAATTTTGAAAACAATTGAGCAAGTACCTAAGAGCCCGTGGATAACCACTGATAGAAAGGATGCTAATACCTTCCCTTTCTATAATCTACCCCCCGTACCTAGAAAATCTCGAAAAAGGAATTTTTCTGTGCTTTTTTCCTTTCCTTGTTGCATAAAATAAAAGTCGGTGGCGACTCTTGCTTACCGCGACATTTTGCGAAAACAAACGCAAACCAGCATTCCAAAAAACAGTCAGTTCTTCCCACCGTATCACAAGACTTAACAAAGCAGCATTCGTTTCCACCAGTTGTGTGTCCTTCGAATGGACAAACTGTGTGTTCTTCGAATGTCCCTCTTCAGCTGAATATGCCATTTTGAGTCATCTTGCTTTTGATCACTTAGGCCCAAACCTTTGACCAGACTCCAAAGTAAGCAAAACCAATTATTCCCCAACTATGGCAAGTCCTTCGAATGGGCCACCAAGTTGTGTGTCATAATGCAACACTATGGCATATTGAAGGGTTTGCAGATGGATTCGAAGGTGATATGAAGGCGCATTCAAAGCAAACATGAAGATGAAATCGAAAGTCACAGGAAGGTAGCCATTCATCCCATTGAAAACTTGTGAATCCAAGGTAAACAGGTGAGGGGCCAATGGTGAAATCGAAGCTTGCAGGAAGGAGCTATTGTCCAAATGAAGCTTGCATGTAGGAGCTATTTTAGTGAATCAAAGCAAACCTGCAGGAGGTCAAATTCCCAAATGAAACTTATGGACCAAGGCTTGATCAAAGAAGCCAGATGCTCAATCAAAGGATGTAAATCAAAGCTTGCATCGAAGGAGGCCCAAATGTTCAATCGAAACGTGAGGACTAAAGCTCGCTCGAAGAAGGCAAATGCTCAATCGGAGGATGTAAATCAAAGCTTACATCTAAGGAGGCCCAAATGCCTAATCGAAGGATGAATCAAACTTGCTCAAAGGAATCCTAGATTCCCAATCGAAACTAGTATGAATCGAAGCAAGCCTTTTTTGTTCAATTTTGTCAAGAAAAATCAATTTTTCTGCTTTTCCCTTTTTTTGTCTGTTTTGTACTTGTGCAAATTTTGAGATTTTGAAAATCCTTGTGATAAAATGTCTTGATAAAAAAGAGAGGGAAAATTTTGGGGTACAACAGCTGCCCCTGTTCAATCTTCTTAAACCTGAAGAGCAAGTATGGCACGTTGATGTTCGTAGCTTAAAGGTAGAAGATGATTGAACAGTAGAGTGCCTAGAAATTTGCACTCGAAGATGTGGTGGTTGATTGTGTAGGGAATGAGATTATAGATGCCATCCAAAGGTGATTGTTGATAGAATTTAGACTAAGTCTAAACTTGACTGTAACTGGGAGGAGTGTCAAAGTAAATCTTTGGTTGATATAACTCTGAATGATATGCTGGAATAGACCCGTGTTAAGCCGTGTCTGTAAATCTATTAGAAGGAATCTGTGTAAGATTACTTTATGATGAGCCTGTGTAAGGCTGCTTTAGGAGATATATGAGAGGAAAGCCTGGGTAGGACTGCTTCAGGATGAATCCATGTGAAACTTCATCTGGAAATGTATGAGAAGGAACCTGGGTAGGGTTGCTTCATGATGAATCCATGTGAGACTTCATATGGAAATGAGAAGGAACCTGTGTAGGGTTGCTTTATAATGAGTCAGTGTAAAACTTCATCTGGAAATGAGAAGGAACGTGGGTAGGGTTGCTTCAGGATGCGTCCCTGTAAAACTTCATCTGAAAATGAGAAGGAACCTGAGTAGGGTTGCCTCAGGATGAGTCCGTGTAAAACTGCATCTGGAAATTGTAAGAAGGAACCTGGGTAGGGTTGCCTCAGGATGAGTCAGTGTAAAAATGCATCTGGAAATTGTGAGAAGGAATCTGGGTAAGGTTGCCTCAGGATAAGTCAGTGTAAAACTGCATCTGGAAATTCAAGAGAAGGAACCTGGGTAGGGTTGTCTCAGGATGAGTACGTGTAAAATTGCATCTGGAAATTGTAAGAAGGAACCTGGGTAGGGTTTCCTCAGGATGAGTCCGTGTAAAACTGCATCTAAAATTTGTAAGAAGGAACCTGGGTAGGGTTGCTTCAAGATGAATCCATGTGAGACTTCATCTAGAAATGAGAAGGAACCTGGGTAGGGTTGCTTCGGGATGAGAAGGAATCCATGTAATATTGCTTCATGATGAGCCCGTGTAAAGCTTCATCTGGAAATGAGAAGGAACCTGAGTAGGGTTGATTTATGATGAGTTTGTGTAAAACTTCATCTGGAAATGAGAAGGAACCTGGGTAGGGTTGCTTCAGGATGAGTCCATGTAAAAATTCATCTGAAAATGAGAAGGAACCTGGGTAGGGTTGCCTCAGGATGATTCCGTGTAAAACTGCATCTGGAAATTGTAAGAAGGAACCTGGGTAGGGTTGCCTCATGATGAGTCAGTATAAAACTACATCTGGAAATTGTGAGAAGGAACCTGGGTAGGTTGCCTCAGGATGAGTCTGTGTAAAACTGCATCTGGAAATTCAAGACAAGGAACTTGGGTAGGGTTGCCTCAGGATGAGTCAATGTAAAACTGCATCTGGAAATTGTAAGAAGGAACCTGGGTAGGGTTGCCTCATGACGAGTCAGTGTAAAACTGTATCTGGAATTTGTAAGAAGGAACCTGGGTAGGGTTGCTTCAGGATGAATCCCTGTGAAACTTCATCTGGAAATGAGAAGGAACCTGGGTAGGGTTGCTTCAGGATAAGTCCGTGTAAAACTTCATCTGAAAATAAGAAGGAACCCGGGTTAGGTTGCTTCGAGATGAGAAGGAATCCATGTGAGATTGCTTTATGATGAGCCCGTGTAAAGGTGCATTTGGAAGTCAGAAGGAACCCGTGTAAGATTGCTTCATGATGAGTCGAGTAGGTAGTTGTCCTGTCTTGTTACATGTATTAATCTACAATCCATCATCCACATATAGTTTTCCTGTCTTGTTTCAAGTATTAATCTGGAACTTGTTTTTTTGGTTGGTCGTTGAGATAGTCGTCCTATCTTGTTCCAGGAATTAATCTCTGACCTTTTAAATATGATTGTGGTATTTGCCAAAAAGGATTTTTGTTTATTGAATTTTCCCTGCAAGGAAGAGGGTTAGTTGCATGCAGATGTATGCATAACTTGATGATGTTCTCAAACTAAATGAGATTATGCTGTATGCATTTATCATGTATGTAATATGATGCATGAAATGTAAAATGTTTTTGGAATGTATCTTTGTCTTGGAAAATAAATCCTTGACAAATGTTGGGGAATTTTGGGAAGTTAAATCCCGGACTGTTGTTGGAGAATAGATGTATCTTCAACTTTGTTTAGAATGTTTCTGCTGGGAATTCCTGTTTTGTTGTTTGAGGAGAAAATCCGCTGGGGAATGTTGACTTTGTTTGAGAAGAAAACTCTATGGAGAGTGTTGATTCCTACTTGGGGAAAAAGTTCAGGACTTTCAGTTGTCTGTTGCTCTACTGGATAATTATCCATGTTGGGATATAATCAAAAGTTAGTTGTTATCTGGTCAAAATCCAAGCTTGGAAGCAAAATGTTGGGGATAATGAAGTTGACTATTATCTGGCCGTATCCCAGGCTTCGCAGTGACTTAATGGGGAAGATTAATTAACTGTTATCTGGTCGGATTCCAGGCTTCACAGGAAATTACTTGGGAGAGTGAAGTTAGGCTGTCATCTGGTCGGATTCCAGGCTTCTCAGCAACTTACTAACATTAAACTGCTATCTGGTCGGATTCCAGGTTTTAAAGAAAATTTCTGAGGTGGATGAAGTTAATGTTATCTGGTCGAGTTCCAGGCTTCATAATAACTTGAAAGGATGAATTTGAACTGATATCTGGTCGGGTCCAGGCTTCATAGTAACTTGCTTGAAAGGATGAAGTTAAACTGATATCTAGTTGGGTCCAGGCTTCACAGTAACTTGCTTGAAAGGATGAAGTTAAATTGATATCTGGTCGGGTCCAGGCTCCACAGTAACTTGCTTAAAAAGATGAAGTTGAACTGATATCTGGTCAGGTCTAGGCTTCACAGTAACTTGCTACAGGTGAAGTTAAACTGATATCTGGTCGGGTCCAGGCTTCATAGTAACTTGCTGGGGGATGAAGTATAACTGATATCTGGTCGTGTCCAGGCTTCACAGTAACTTGCTTAAAAGGATGAAGTTGAACTAATATTTGGTCGGGTCCAGGCTTCACAGTAACTTACTGGGGGTGAAGTTAAATTGATATCTGGTTGGGTCTAGGATTCAAAGTAACTTACTGCAAGATGAAGTTAAATTGATATCTGGCCGGGTCCGGGCTTCACAGTAACTTGCTAGGGGTAGAGGCAAACTCTACTGGGGAAATAAGTTAATCCATTGTCTAGTTGGGTTCAGGATTTACAATATATCGAGAAGTTATACTATTATCTGGTCGGGTCCAGGCTTCATAGTAACCTAAAATTGTTTGAATATAAATGATTCCGTTGGGGGGTGTATTGTTTTGTTGGGGAATAAACCCTATTGAGAGGAATATTTGACGAGCTGTTGGGGGAGATGTATTCTTTTGACAAAACTCCTTGAGGCTTCTTCTTACGACCAAGTCATCTGGGAAGAGAGTTTTCCAGAACTTGAAACTCTGGCTGGGGAGTGGTTTTCTGGAGGTTGAAACTCTGGATGGGGATTATAGAAAAGTTTACTAGGGAAGAGGGGCTATGGTCCCTAGATTTGTAGTAATCGGGGAGACAAAACTCAAGCTGGGGAATCTTGCTGTTTGTTTGGGAAATAAACCCTATTGCCAATTTGCTGGAGAGGCATCTTCTTTTGGCAGAACTCCTCGAGGATTCTTGAGATCAACTCAGCTGAGGAGTGGTTTTCCGGAAGTTGAAACTCTGGCTGGGGATTATCTGGACCCAACCTTATGGGGATATCCACGAATTTGACTTTGAGGGGTTTGTACCCTTATTCGTGAAGATTATTCTATGGAGATAACCTTATAGAGATGACTTCATGGGGACTTGATTGGGGATCACCCTAAGGAAGGGAATTTGTGGGAATTTGGTCACAACCCCAAGTAGTGAGTGTTGTAGTACTCCCAGAAAATGTTTTCTTGGCTGTATGTGCCCCTTTGTTGGGATTTCATGTTCAATTCCCCAAGTGATGGAGATGCGGACCTACCCCTGGTTATTCAGCACTTCTTGAGAGAATATCGACTTTAACTTCCATATATGAGTGATAGTGATATGTCATGTCCCCTTGCTCATAGGAGATTTGTCATTGAGAGTGTCTTCCAATTTGAAGTGATTCTGTTTCTTGAGAATTTATGTTCATTGGACATTCGTTGTATGAATTTCTCCACTGTCAAACAAATAGCTATATGCAAACAACAGTATTCAAATGATGCAAAGTTTATGTTTGTCTTGAAGTTTTGAAAATGAAGTTTAACAAAGAGTTTTGTAAGAATATGAATTCAACTCAGAATTTTTAGTAAGCCTTACAGGAGTCAGGATACCTTTTGTAACAATATGCTTTCGAACTAACCTATATTTCAATTAGGACTTTTGAAGAGTTGTAGTGTGGCTTGGTTCAAAGTTTAAGAAACAAAGGATAAGGCTCAAAGTGTATTTATACCCGCCCATTCTTCGTGATGTTCTTCAGTCCTAAACTCAGTTAATTGTGCGTTTGAACTCCAATTGAATCTGGAATGGCGTTTTGGTGATGGTTTAGACAAGTTAATTTTGTTGGAAATCAGTCATTTTTGCCATGTTTTCCATGTTGTTGAGGATTTGTAGTGACCTCTTTTTTGATTTATTATCCCTGATTTTTCTTGACTGTTCTTGTTTTTGAGATTACAGCCAGCGGGATGCCCCAGTTTTTCATAAGTCTCCTTCGTAGGTTTTGACTTAGTGGGATTTTCTTTTGAGAGATAATGACTGCCTATTTTGGTTGGGAACCATCAC
This sequence comes from Vicia faba, assembly GCA_948472305.1. Classification (NCBI taxonomy): domain Eukaryota; kingdom Viridiplantae; phylum Streptophyta; class Magnoliopsida; order Fabales; family Fabaceae; genus Vicia; species Vicia faba. Next base: position 358,443 of record CATIWC010000399.1, read on the forward strand.
CGTATTTTGATTCCAGAGGAATATTTTTGATGTCATTCATTGTATACAAAGTGAAAGTTTGCGACTGGACGTGCATTTGAATTAACTAAGAGACTATCCTGCCCCATGTTTGATTAAAGGTTTCTGTTTGTGTGAAAAAAGAAAACTCCCACTTCTTTGGCTCAAAGGGGTTGACTAGGGATTATCTTCCTTATAACTCCTCTGTTTGGGAATTGAAAGAACGCATGTACATCATCAGCAAGGTCTGTTCAAAAGCATACTGTATGAGAATATGTCATTGTTTTTGTCATCCTCCTTCTAAAGGCTTATAATTTAGCAAGAGTTAAATGTCATAAAGAGAGTAAAAAGCATAGTTTAAATATAGAGAAAACGAATGGATGAATTCAAAAAAAACATATGCAATGCATTAATGAAACATGGTGTGATATGGTGGGAGAACTGACTTAAGGTTTTGCGTTTTGTCGCAAATGTCGCGGTTTAGCAAGAGTCGCCACCGACTTTTATTTTATCCAAAAGGAAAGGTAAAAAAGCACAGGAAAGACCTTTGAGATGTTTTCTTGAGTTCGGGGGGGGGGGGGGGGTAGATTATGAAAAGGGAAGGTGCTAGCACCCTTTTCATCCATGGTTTTCCATGGGCTCTTAGTTACTTGCTTAGATCACTTGCTTTGTTTTTGAAATTGTTTGAAATGGTGCTTTGTGTTTGGTGTGGTTTTGAAAGATATTTTGAAAAGAGGCCATTCGTTTAGGCAATCTTTGTAATGATTCTCGTTCGTAAGAATGTATACAAAGATGTTTGTCTTTTGAAAAATGTTTCAATGTTTTGAAAGTTGTTTGGAAATGTTTTGAAAATGTGTGTGTGTTTGTTTTAAAAATAGCAAGGATTGTTTTGAAATTGAGCAAGTAACTTAGAAGCTATCTACCTACTCAAATGTCTTTCCTATGCATTTTTATTCCTTTGACATTGTTGATTTACCATTGATTTGGTAAACAACCCTATCTTTGGATGTAAACGGGACAGGCGTGGGTCATCGTATGACCATGATAACAATGTTGCCAAGTATCTTAGCATTTTGAGGGACCAAGATCATTTGTTTAGGCACCTTTTGATAACGTCAATGAGGGACTATGATCTTATTTTTGCTTTGTTTTGCCAAGATACTTCGCATGCGTAACATGGCCATTTTAAATTAGGAAACCAAGTGGGTGAAACTCTAAGGGTGCTTGTGTGCAATGTGTCTCATTTTACATGCATTTGTCTTGTCTTGTATTAGGTCATTCTATTTGTTTGTTTTTGGTCTTATCATACAAAACCCTAATTTACTACACATGGTATAAATGCGATAAATTGCGTAAATGTAAACTAAGCTATTACGACAATTATTATGGGAGGGGGGATACAAGTTTTTGAATGGGGATATTGCACAAATATAAACCCTAAAATACTATTACAACCCAATTGAATTATGTGCAAATTAAATAAAAATACAAATATTAAAAATGCAATAAAAATGTATTTATGCAAAAATGTTTTGTATTTGATTTTTTGTATGAGAAAAAAAAAATTAATTAACCCTAGAAAATAAGGAAAAATAATATTGTTATTTTTGGAAGGGGGAAACCCTAATTTTTTATTAAAAGAAAAATATGTTTCCTATTATTTATTTTGTCCATTTTTGTACAAGAAAATAATAAATAATATTATGTACAAATATTAAAAATTAAAATATGTATGAAAATAAATATTTTATGTATATAAATAACATAATAAAAATGTATAGTATTTTTAAATATATTTACAATTTATTTAAGAAAATAAAGTATATTATCCTAATAAATTATTATTTATGCCAAAAAATAATTAAAAAAATAAAATAAAAGTGCAAAAAATAAAGAAATTATTTTTATGATTTTTTAATGTTCAGAAAAAATTATTAAAAGCAATAAACATAAAAAATGAGAAAATATGAAAAATATAACAAAATAAGTCAGGGGGTGCAAATATTGGATCAGTGGGGGTGCAAAAATCAAAAACAAAAACAGCCCAACGCGCCAAAAAGCCCAAGGTCATCATCCCTGTCCTCCAGCTTCTTCTTCTTCGCACGTTTTCTCTTCAAATCTGTAACTCTCTATTGCTTGCATAAAAACAAAAACTTATAACACAAAACATGTAGCATTTCATCTCACGATTCCAATGATATAAAATTTGTAACCTAACTCTCAAAGATCAGAGAGAATTTAATCAGCCCTAATTCGTGACCTAATTATTTCAGCAACTTCAAGCTTCAAATTCTCTTAGCTCAGTTAACATAAATGAAAAGTATGCATATGTACAGCTTCACCATGGTATGGACTACATTTTTGCTTCACAAATCGTGGCTTGAGGATGCCTAAATAGAGAGATAGAGTTTTGAAAAATACCTCCTTCAGCTAGATTTGGATATGGGAATGTGGGGACTTTGAGTGAGGCCTGAGGATCGTGTGAGCTTCCTTGAAGTTCCTTCAAGTTATTCCAATGCCTAGCTTGCTTTGTGGATGGCCAGAAGTCTCTGCACAAGTCAAGTTGCAAGCTTCCAAAGTGAAAATGGCAATGGCTGAAACATGGCTCACAGATGCAAGATGAATGCTTGGACTGCTTTAATATGATGCAGATAAAGTGTTTCAAATGTTAAAGGGCAAAATGCACGAGCCAAAATGAAGTTGGCAATGATTTTGCAGAACTGGAAGTTTTTGGCAGCAAAATGAAGTTTTGGAGTTTTGGAAAGTTTCATATGTTTAGCATTCGTGTTCTAGCTTGTAACAAGTTTGTGAATATCTTTAGAATGATACAAATTCCACTCTTTATCAGCTTGTACAAGTTCTGAACTTTTGGCTAACTTTCTTGCATTTTATGAAAAAGTGAGATGACTTGTGCAACATGCTTGTACTGGCTAATTTTAGGGCTGCAAAGAGTTGGTGTACATTGCTTGTGATCTTTGGAAATTGCCTGCACCAAAGGGACAGCTCCAAGGCTCAAGAATGATAAAGATGCAAAAGCTTGCCTTTATGAAAATAACAATGTGCCCTTTATGCCATTAATGGAATTATCTCTTGTACAATGTTCCAAAAGCCAAAATAAAGCCTTTATCTTCTGAGTTAGCATTAAATTATGGAGTGTAGAATGATTTTAGGACCTGTAATGCAAGGTACAAGCATCCAAGATCAGATTTGCAACTTGATACTTTGTGAAAATGGCATGAACAAAAGTGATAAAATGCCAATTTCTCTTCTTCGATTCTCCCTAACTACAAATGATCTTGGAGAGTTCTTGGACATTTTAGAAAGCTTGCAATGTGCTCTACAATCCATATTTGAAATGAATTTTGAGATACCTTTTGGAACTAGGTGAAAAATTTCCATGAAGTTGGGTCAAAAACCTGCCTAAATTAGGGCAAAATTTCACAAAGTCATTTAATTCATGGACCTTTATTCACAAATTCATAACTTGAGATCCAAGCATCTTCTGGGAAACGTTTGTGAAGCAAAGTTGTAGATTTCATGGAGGAATACAACTTTCATGTTGGAAGTTTTCTTTGAATCAAATTGCATCATGGTGAAAAAGTGGTGGAAAGTTGGGAAAAAATAAGAAAATTTCCATACTTAGAAAAATTCTAAGTTATGAAAATTTTCAAATTCAAAACCCTAATTTTCAAAATTGGTTTTCTTGGTGAAAAAGTTTCATATTTTGACATATCTTGATGAATTATGACCCTTGATACTTGATTTTGACCAAAAATTCAAAGTTTGACTTTTTAGTGCAAAATTGACTTTTGATCAGTTGACTAGAAAATTCATCTGTCAATCCAATGAACTTGAGATCTTTTGAACCATGTAATTAGTTCAAGATGATGCTATTGAGTCCTTGAAATCATATTTGAACTCAATTGGTCATTTTCTAGGTTAAAAATCGGAAATTGCCCTTTCTCAGTCAAAACCCTAATTTTGACCATTTTGCCCTTTTGATGATTTGATCAAATTTCTTGAGGAGTTGTGATCCAAACTTGATCAAATGGTACATATGAGTCTAAAATGTTTCTGTGGATAAAAAATTATGAAGTTTGACTGTAAATTGGCCATGGTTTACTTTTTCCCCAATACAACTGATTTTTAGGTCAACTGTCGAATTGACTGAGCAAAAAATGTGTTTTGAGGCTTGAAACTTAACATGAGCAATCTTAGGGGTCCAAGATGGTGTATAAAAGTCACATGAAGCATTGATGGTCCAAAAATCTTTGTGCAAACTCAAACCCTAATTTTAGGTTATCAGTGCAAGATGAGGTGTCTTGAGCTGACCAAACCCTAAACTTGTCTTGAGTCCAAGAAGTCTTGTCAGAAAAGTCTTGACAAATGAGAGGGAAAATTTTGGGGTACAACATCTTCCCTTGTTCAATCTTCTTGAACCTGAAGAGTTAGATTGGCGAGTTTTGCCGTTCGTGACTCGAAGGTAAAAGATGATTGGACACTAGAGTGCCCGTAAATTTGCACTCGTCAAAGTGTAGTTGAGGGAATGGGCTTAAAGATGCCATTTGGAGAGGTGATAGAATCTTGTTGGAGATGGGCTTGTATATGCCATCCAAGAATGTTTGTTGAATTGTAAGTTGTAAGTCAAAAGAATGAGTATTAGGATGGTGTCCGTATCTGGAACGTATTTGAAATGTATCTGGAGACTGAATCTGAATGAGCAAAGGAATAATAGTCGTGTCTAGAGCGTATCCGAGATGTATCTGTATTTGAATCTGAATTAATAACAAAATGACTTCCGTGTCTGGAGTGTATATGTATTGTATCATGAATTGAAATCTGAATAAGCGACAGAATGGCATCCGTGTCTGGAGCGTATCTGGACTGTATCTGAACTAGGATCTGAATGAGTAACAGAATGACTTCCGTGTCTGGAGTGTATCCGAACTGTATCTTGACTTGAAATCTGAATAAGTATTAGAATGACTTCCGTGTCTGGAGTGTATCTGTACTGTATCTGAAATCTTTGAACATTGTTAATGGTAGCTGTTAATCTTTTCCTGAAAAGGGTAAACTTTTAGCTGAAACACAAAGTTATGTTGCATGAAATTTATGATGCAATAAATGTGTCTTATCAATGTTTATGATATATGGATGTAATGTATGCGCATGTAAGCTGATTTGCTGTTTTGCTGAGGAAAATAAATCCTTGACTGTTGCCGGGGAAAATAAATCCTTGACTTCTGAGGATAAGAAATCCTTGGCGACTGTTGGGGATTAAAAATCCTTGATTGTTGAGGATAATAAATCCTTGGTGACTTCACTAGGGATATGGGATCCTTCATATCTTAAATTTCGTTGTGAGAGTAATGCCATGTACTGCCTGAGGAATCTGCTTGGAGAATCCAGAGAACTTTGATGACTTCTGCTGGGAATTAAGAATGAGAATCTTCAATCTGTTGGGGAGTAATAAAAACTATGTGGGGAAGAAAGCTATCCTGCTGGGGAGTAGTGAAGACTCTGAGAAAAAGCTTATTCCTGTTGGGGAACAAATTTCAGGAGTTTGGTTGTCTGCCAATCTACTGGGGAGTTATCTGAGGTCGTTGTCTGGTTAGTTTTCAGGCTTCAAGATAACTTGCTGGGGAATTTGGAGAAACTAGGTGGTCTCCACTGGGGATTGATAGTTGGAAATTTCAGCTCCGCTGGGGATCTGTAGCTCAAAGTTTTGGCTCCGCTGGGGATCTTAATGCCGTACTGTAAGGATTGCTCATGGAATAGCCTAAAGACGTTTTCCTATCCTTTCAACCTGTCAGTAATTATTCTTTTTCATTTTGTCTATTTGTAAACAGTAATTATGTTCAAATGCATATGTTCATTAATGAATCATTGGACGTTTTTGCAAATAAAACACAAGTGTAAAAAAGAAAAGGACAAAAATGGTTTTCTGCACTTTAAAGAGATATCTTTGTATTTACTTTGAATAAGTATTTTGTACAAAGGAGACAGACATCCTAGTAAGAGGATGGTGTCATAAATATGAGAAAAATTTTATACAAAGAAAGATAGCTATGTGTAAAAAAATCCCATGGGGTTCCCATTCTGCTATAGCCTTCGTATCTCTGAATATCTTGTCTTTTCGTTGCTTTGTCCGAAGATGATTGGATTGATCAGAGGTTCAGAGTTTGTCAGTGAAGAGATTGTCTTTAAAGTGATCCGACAAGACATAGTCATACGCTTTAATTCCCTAATTTTTGCCTGGACCGCCCTTTCGGGTTTTCGATCCACCGGGAAACCCTTTTTTGCCCAAGTCGCCCTTTCGGGTTTTCAACTTGTCGGGTGTACAAATTTTTTTTTTAATTTATCCCTAATTTTTTCCCGAACCTTTTGGTTCGCCGAGATGCCCTTGTTTTGCCTAGGTATGTCAACCTAGCGGGTCTTTTATGCGTAGTATCTTTTGACTATGTCTGCGTTCGCAGGGTGTGGCAGGGTGTGGCAGGTCGTCACCGTCCATGGTGGTTAAAATCATTGCCCCACCAGAAAAGATGTTCTTGATTACAAATGGTCCTTCATAGGTAGGAGTCCATTTGCCCCTGGGATCACTTTGTGGCAAGATGATGCGCTTGATCACTAGATCTCCAACTTGATATACTTGGCATCTGAATTTCTTGTTGAAAGCCTTGATCATCCACTTTTGATACGTCTGACCATGGAAAACAGAAGTAAGTCTCTTTTCGTCAATTAAGTTTAGCTGATCAAGTCGGGTTTGAATCCAATCGTCTTCACTCAAACCTGCATCCTTCATGATTCTTAAAGAGGGGATCTGAACCTCAATAGGTAAAACAACCTCCATGCCATAAACCAAAGAATAGGGTGTTGCCCCGGTTGATGTGTGAGCCGTGGTACGGTACCCATTGAGAGCAAACGGTAGCATCTCATGCCAGTCCTTGTAGGTGACTGTCAGTTTGTGTATAATCTTTTTGATGTTTTTGTTCGCAGCTTCGACTGCACCATTCATCTTTGGCCGATAGGGGGATGAATTGTGATGTTGAATTTTGAACTGCTCGCACAAGGCGGTGATCATAGTATTGTTAAGGTTTGTACCATTATCAGTGATGATCCTTTATGGGATACTGTACCGGCAAATGAGATTCTGCTTGATGAAGCGGGCAACAACATTCTTAGTAACAGATGCGAAGGAAACTGCTTCGACCCACTTTGTAAAGTAGTCAATGGCCACTAGAATGAAGCGGTATCCATTGGAGGTTGTAGGCTTGATCTCCCCAATTATATCAATTCCCCACATAGCGAAGGGCCAAGGAGCTGTTAAGACATTTAGTGGAACCGGAGGCACGTGCACCTTGTCTGCATAGATTTGACATTTATGACAAGTCTGGGAGTGCTGATAGCAATCTGCTTCCATGGTAGACCAGTAATAGCCTGCCCTTAGAATCTTCTTAGCCATCGTATGCCCGCTAGAGTGAGTTCCAAAGGTACCTTTATGCAATTCAGCCATAATCCTTTCAGCTTCAAGCTTGTCCACACAACGGAGCAGAATAGAATCATGATTGCGTTTGTACAGGATACCGTTACTTAGGAAGAACTTAGCTGAGAATCTCCTTTAGAACTTTTTGTCATTGACTGAAGCTCCTTCTGGGTATTCTTGAGCCTCGAGATACCTTTTAATTTCATGGAACCAAGGTCGGTCCACTACTTCTTTGGTATTAATCTCGTGATAGTGTGCAGGTTCGTCCATTCGTTCAATGGTGATTTGGAGAGCCTCATTATCCCAATTAAGTTTAAACATGGATGACATTGTAGCTAGAGCATCTGCTAGCTGATTTTCTTCTCGCGGGAAGTGCTCGAAGGTAATCTGTTCGAAATATGGTAACAATGTCAAGCCATGTTCTTTGTAAGGGATGAGGTTTGGATGCTTAGTGTCCCATTCTCCTTTGTCCTGACTGATGACCAAATCTGAATCCCCAAACACCACTAAAGATTTGATTCCCAAGTCTATGGCAGCGTTGAGTCCAAAGATGCATGCTTCGTACTCTGCCATGTTTTTCGTACAGTTGAAGCAAAGTCTGGCAATAAAAGGAGTATGTCAACCTTCTGGAGATATAAGTACAACGCCAATACCGTTACCAAGTGCGTTGGATGCCCCATCAAAGTACAGGGTCCATCGGGATCCTTGTTCAGGTCCGTCATATGGTCTGAAATCTTCAACATTATCCAATGTTATGATTTCTTCGTCAGGGAAGTCGAACTTCATGGATTGATAATCTTCTACAACTTGATGAGCCAGATGATCTGCTAGCACACTGCCCTTTATAGCTTTTTGGGTCGTGTACTATATGTCATACTCTGTTAGAATCATCTGCCATCTAGCTATCCTTCCAGACAAAACAGGCTTCTCAAAGATGTATTTTATCGGATCCATCTTAGATATCAGCAAAGTGGTATGAGTCAACATATACTGCCTTAGCCGGCGAGCATCCCATACCAAAGCGCATCAATTTTTCTCGAGCAGTGAATATATGGTTTCACACTCGTGTAAAATTTTTGCTAAGGTAATAAATGGCATGCTCTTTTCGGCCAGACTCGTCATGCTGCCCCAATATGCACCCCATTGAGTTCTCTAAGACGGTCAGATACATGATTAACGGTCTTCCCTCGACTGGTGGCATCAAGATAGGAGCTTCTTGTAAATACTCCTTGATTTTATCGAAAGCAATTTGACAGTCATCATTCCATCTAACTACCTGATCTTTCTTCAACAGCTTGAAGATTGGTTCACAAGTAGATGTTAGGTGAGAAATGAACCTAACAATGTAGTTTAGGCGTCCCAAAAAACCTCTGACCTCCTTTTTAGTGCGAGGAGCAGGCATTTCTTGTATAACTTTGACTTTGGCAGGATCAACCTTGATGCCTTTGTTGCTGACAATGAAACCCAAGAGTTTACCGGACCGGACTCTGAATGTGCACTTGTTAGGGTCCAATCTTAGCTTGTACTGCTTTAACTTGACAAACAACTTTTGCAAGTGATCAAGGTGTTCTTCTTCAGTTTGTGATTGGGCTATCATGTCATCTACGTAGACCTCTATCTCATGATGTATCATATCATGAAACAAAGCTACCATGGCGCGTTGATAGGTTTCCCCGGTATTCTTCAGTCCGAATGGCATCACTTTGTAGCAGAACGTACCCCACTGTGTAACAAAAGTAGTTTTCTCCATGTCCTCAGGTGCCATTTTGATCTGGTTATAGCCTGAGAATTCGTCCTTGAAAGAAAATACTTTGTGCTGAGCTGTATTGTCAACCAGGATGTCGATGTGTGGAAGTGGAAAATCATCTTTATGGCTGGCCCTGTTTAAATCTCTATAACCCACGAACATTCTCACTTTTCCATCCTTTTTAGGTACGGGAACAATGTTAGCAACCCATTGTGGATAGGAAGTAACAATAAGAAATCCAGCATTGAACTGTTTCATAACCTCTGCTTTGATCTTCTCTGATATGTCAGGTCTCGTGCGGCAGACTTTTTGTTTCACTGGTGGACAGTCTTCTCTTGTGGGTATACGGTGTACCACAATGTCTGTATCAAGTCTCGGCATGTCCTCGTATGACCAGGCAAAGATCTCAACATAATCATGCAACAGCTGAATTAGGCACTCCTTGACACTCGGCTCTAGGTTGGCACCCACTCTGATTTCCTTTTTGTCTTCCTCAGTGCCCAAGTTGATTGTATCCAATAGCTCCTCGTGAGGCAAAATAGCTCTTTCCTCTTGTTGCAGTAGTCTGGCCAGTTCCCCTGGCACCTCACAATCTTCCTCACCTTCGTATTCGGCTTCGTAGACCAGATCTTCAGAGTCACTGAAGGCTATAGCAGTATCGTTACCCATGGGTTCCGGAATGGAAGGGTACCTGCATTTGTGAGTGTGGGTGTGTGTAAGGGTATAGCCATCTTAAAACAACAAAATGTAAAAGAAAGACAATGAGCACAAAAGGTTTATATATGAAAAACGTCCATGATTCATAAAATGACATATGAAAATGAGATAAGAACCCTTACAAATGGACCGTTATGCCTCGGGTAAGACACAAGGTTGAAAAAGTACGAATTGTTTGTGAATTATTATAGATCCAACAGAAATGGAAAAGATAAATTACTGCGGTATGAACGTAATCGGAACAAAGTCTTTTGCTTCCCAGTTGCACAGTCCTCCGTCGACAGTAGGAAATATCCAGTCTTCCAGGCTTCCATCTTCTTCACTGTCCTCTAGTGCATTAACCCCTTGGTGGATGATCTTCACAGGTGGCCCTCCGGAACGGGTGCGACGTACAACTTTCTCAGTAGTTGAGGTAAATCCCAAGCCGAACTTGTCTGATTTGTAAGGAAAGTCTGGAAGCTGCCCCCGGATGGTGCTTCCCCCTTCTTCCACTACTGACTTTTCATCTTTTAGAGAAGACATCCGAGGTGGAGGTCTTGTGGTCATTAGGAATTGAGGATATCGCCTTGGTCGCTGCTATTTCCTGATAGACTTCTTCAAAATGTTGGAAAGGGGTTTCAATGAATTCGCCAACCAATTCCATATATCGGAAAGAATTCAGATGACTAATCATGTATTCCTCTTCCCCATGGACAGTTATGATCTTCCCTTGGACGGGGTACTTCAGCATCTGATGTAAAGTGGAGGTGACCGCAACGGTATTGTGAATCCAGGGACGTTCCAACAGGCAAGAGTAAGAAGGACGGATGTCCATCACGTAGAATATTGAATTGAACGTCTGGGTACCCACCTTGATCGGGATGTCCACCTCTCCATGGGCCATCCTTTTAGAGCCGTCAAATGCTCTCACAATTATGTTACTGGGTTTCAGGGGTAGGCCTTCTCAATCCAACCTATCCAGGGCTTTCTTTGGTAAGACGTTCAGGGATGAACCAGTATCCACCAAGACATGGGCTAAGGTCGTTCCCTTACACTCCACTGAGACATGTAGTGCGTCGTTGTGTTTTCTCCCTTTGGAGGTCAAGTCAGCATCGGAGAAACCCAGGCCATTGTCAACTGTCAAACTGGCCACACACTCTTGGAATTGATCAGCCGAAGTCTCTTGCGGCACATGAGCCGTCTTCAGAAATCTTACCAAAGCCTTAGCATGTGCCTCATAGCACAGCAGCAGGGCTAACATAGAGATTTTGGAGGGGGTCTGCCCCAATTGTTCAACCACATCATAATCACTTTTCTTAATGATCCTCAGGATTTCTTCCATCTCCTTCTTGGATGTTTCAGGAATAGCTAGTGATTGAGCCTTCGTCAGGACAGGCTCCTCTTGAACATTCTTTCCTTTATTCTCAGTAGTGGAAGTAGGGATAGGAATTGTATAGTCATTGTTGGTGGGTACACTTGCAGGTACAATCACGGGCACAAATGTAATCTTCGGAACGGCCACGGGTCCAGAGGCTGCCTTTGGAGGGGCAATCTCTGGAGAGAAAATTCTCCCAGTACGAGTAATTTTGCTTGTTCCGGCAATGTTACTGATGTCGGATTTCTCCTCCTCGGAGCTCTCTTCTTCAGCAGTCTGTTCAATCTGTTTGACACCATGGTATTAGATTTCTCCACCATAATTCCATGGTACCATTTTATCTGATTTGTACAGGGCTGGCCCGAGCATTGTTATCTTCAACGGAGTAGTCATTGGAGCGGATGTAATCCTAACGGGTCTTTCAGGGACCCTGGAAGGATTGGCGTATATGGTTATTATTGAAACTTATGGAATTGGAATGGGTGAAACAAGAGCTTTCTCAAACAAAATTTCTTGATTATCAATCAGTTGTTGGATACCTTTCTTCAACAAAGGGCAGTCAAATGATGAGGAAAGGCAAGTATGGCAATCTTTGTCACAACCTGGGAACACCCCAGACTTTAACAAAATTCAACTTGATGGTCGAGAGCGGAGTCATCAATTCATCCACGGTGTCAACAAATAAGTCTTCCTCAACAGCATTGGCATTGTGTCCATGCCTAGGCATTGGAGTAGAGATAACATTTGGTTTTTCCGGCGCTTCAAACTCAACTTCCTTTGCGTCTATCACATATTGAATCTTGTTCTTCAGAGCCCAACAGTTGTTGGTGTCGTGCCCTGGACTTTCAGAATGGTAAGCGCACCTGGCATTCGGATGGTAGTGGGGAGATGCAGTATTGGGATTTTTAGGGGCCTCTTTTAGCATGGCCAGATTCAACTTCAGAAGATGTGGTAGGACTTGAGCTAGAGTCATGTTTATCTTGGTGAATTGCCGTACAGGCCTTTCCACCCTTTGCTGATTATTTCTCGGCTGGTTGTTTCTTGGCTGGTCTGATGCAGACTTTTGAATCATAACGGCCCCCACTGTTGGTCGTCGTTCAGTTCTTCCCTGATTTCTATGTGCATAGATAGAAGACACTTCCTTCTTTCCAGTGAAGGGCTTTTTTATAGCAGCAGAGGTAGATGCGTCTTTCTGAATTTTCCCGCTTCTAATACCGGCTTCCACCCTCTCGCCAGTTAGAATCAATTATGTAAACCCTGCATAGGAACTTCCAATCAGATGATTAAAGAAAGGACCTAATAGAGTTCACAGGAACATGTCCACTAGCTCCCTTTCAGACAAAGGTGGTTGCACCCTTCTGGCTAAATCCCTCAACTTTTGGGCGTAGTCTTTGAAGCCCTCATTGGATACCATGGCCATACTCTGGAGTTGAGTACGGGTTGGTGCCAAGTCGGCGTTGTATTGATACTATTTATAGAAGGTTGCTGCCGAGTCCTCCCAATTATGGACATCTGCTCTCTCCAACTGGTAGAACCAATCAAGCTGCGTCCCCGATAAACTGTCTTGAAAAAAGTGGACCCATAAGTCTTTGTCAGCAGAATGTGGCTGCATCTTCCTGACATAAGATCGCAGGTGCATTTTGGGACAAGACACCCCATCATACTTGGCAAATAGTGGCACCTTAAACTTAGGAGGGATTACAATTCCTGATACCAGCCCTAAATCCTCAAAATCCAGCCCCGGTAATCTTTATATCTCCATAACATCTAGACGCTCTTCCAAGTGTTTATATTTGTCGTCAGCCAGAGGGTATTGTTGTTTAGAGTAGTCCTCTTCCTCTTCTTCTTCTGCTTCAGAATCTGATGGCACTGCCGTCTCCTTTCCTTTTCTTTCCCCTTCCTCAGAGATTGTTGGAAATTCTAAGGTCCATCTGGCTTGTCCCTGAAACCTTCTGCCCATGATAACCACACCGGCTGGCTTCTTCTTATTTTTCTATTTCTCTTTCTCTAGCAGAGTCTTGAGCTCCTCCTGCCCCTTGGCCAAGGTCAAGAGTAGATGTTGAAATTGTGAATTATGAGCTTGCAAGTCTTTAACCGTTTTTTCAAGATCCATTTTGCTAAAATAAACAGCAGAGGGATGAGGAAACTTCTTGCAAAGACCTGTTTATGCACATGATGAATGATATGTATTCATGCAATGTTTTCAAGGATTTGAAAATTCAAATTTGTTTCAAACAAAAAGGAACACACGTTATATTAATAAAATAGAATTTGTGAGTACATCAATGCCCCTAGGGAAAAATAATACAAAATTCTAAGATAAAAAGACGTTGCACATCCTCTTTGGTGCAATGTAGGTGTTGAGAGTCTGCTCTTCGTGAAGTAACCGAATGAGTTCTAAAACCTTCTTCTCGCTTGCGTAGAATTTGGTTTCAAAAGTATCGTGTTCTCCCTTGAGTTGTATCCAACTCCTTTGAAGATCTTCGAGTGATGTTGGCATGTTAAGATGTAGGAGGGTGTATGGAACCTCTCCTTCCTTAACAGGCTCTATAATCACTGGGAGAACATAGGGGTAAGGCATCATAAGACTTTGGGCACGGGTTCGTACCCACTTGAGGTAAGGATCAAGAGGGATGGAATTATTGTGTCCCAAGGTCTTACTGTCTACCTTGTTTGGCATCCTCCAAGCTCGGATGAACCTTTGTCGAAGTCCTTGATTGTCATTGTCGAAGTCGAAAACCAAGCCTTGAATCAGCATATCATGTGGGCCATCCCTTCGGGCATAACCAAACTGTCTTAGAGCCAAGCAAGGGTTGTAGTGATGCCTCCCCTAATGCCAAGTAGAGGGACATTAGGGAATTCCCCATAACGGTTGACAAGGATAACATTCTCTTTGGATTGAGAACACCAATGAATGTCTGAATGCGTAAGAGTCATCAACCTTTGTGACCACCTCAAGCCTTGCTCATTCTTCAAGACTGATTGGGGAAGATGAGAAATAAACCATCTTGCCAGGAGAGGAGTGCAACACATGAGAACACCTCTTTTCCTCATTGTACGAGTGTGAAAAGAGTGTAAGATATCTCCAAGCAATGTAGGCACCGGATTGCGTGACATAAAGATTTTGACAGCACTCACGTCTATGAGTTGGTCAGGATTAGGGAACAAGACCATCCCATACATGAGAAGAGCTACAATCTCCTCAAAAGCTTGTAAGTACAAGGAGTTCCAACAGCTTTGGGCCTTCTCAAACAAGAACTTTGCCAAGAAGCCTTTAACACCACTTCTAGTTTCCCAATGGGTTGTGACATCAGATGAGTGTAAGTGCAAGGCTTGAGCAATCTCTTCTGGCTTTGGATCTCTTTCCGTACCATTGAAAGGTAGTTGATTGAGAATAGGAATCCTCAAGAGTTGAAAAAATTCCTCCAAAGTAGGCACAAGCTGGTAGTCATGAAATGTGAAGTAGTGATGCAAATGGTCAAAGAACTGGAAGAGAACCTTCATCATGTCTTCCTCTGTGTTGGAAGTGACTAAGTTGAGTAGACGACCATGCCTCTCGGTGAATGGAGAGTTCTCAGGAATCCTTGAAGTTAGCTCCTTAAGTTGTAGAGGAATTCTTACAAGGTTGACTTGGATAGTTTTCCTACGAAGTGAATCCATAACCTACAAAACAGGAACAAAGATGAATTTCCAAAATCCTTGAAATGGTTAGTGGATGCATATGTTGTTCATGATATCCATGATGTTATGCACAAGTATATATGTACAAGAAAATCACATAAGTTCCTAGTTTAGGCTTGCATGGGGTTTCATAGGTAAGTACCCTCTTGAAGTTTAGTTGGCTCAACCTGTCCTAGAAATAGTAACCGGGTTATAAGGAGCTCAATATCACTGGATTGTTTCCTTGTTCACTGTTTCAATTCATCCTCTTGACTGGCGACCGAAATATTCCAAGGAACCAACCCTCAATGAGTGTAGTATCGAGTATCTACCAACTTCGGACTACACCAAAGACGGTCATCTCACTACATCCTAAAAGGCCAAGTTGGTCAAGTAAAGGTTCTAGAAGTTCGTTAGTGCTTCATGACATCACTCAGCGGCCCCGTCTTTTCTTTGATTGACTCAAAGGCTACCGGTACCCACAAATATGTCACACTAACATAGCTATTGCTTAGACCGTGTCGGTATACCCCGCACAGTTTCCACAACGTATTGCTATTTACCTATAATGTTTCCCAAATCCGGGTGGAGGATTCAAACCCAAACAATAGAACCAAAGTGTAAAGCAAACAAGTCAAACAATTGTAAGTAAATAAAGGTGATCTAAACCCTAAGGTAACCCCACTTTTATTATATCCCCAGCAGAGTCGCCAGTTTTGTGATACAGTGGGAGAACTGACTTGAGGTTTTGCGTTTTGTCGCAAATGTCGCGGTTTAGCAAGTGTCGCCACCGACTTTTATTTTATCCAAAAGGAAAGGTAAAAAAGCACAGGAAAGACCTTTGAGATGTTTTCTTGAGTTCAGGGGGTAGATTATGAAAAGGGAAGGTGCTAGCACCCTTTTCATCCATGGTTTTCCATTGGCTCTTAGTTACTTGCTTAGATCACTTGCTTTGCTTTTGAAATTGTTTGAAATGGTGCTTTGTGTTTGGTGTGGCATTCTTGTGACAGTGGCATGTTGATGTTGGTAAACCGTGTCTTGGACTCTTCTTGCCTTCGCTGATTTCCCCGTTGTTGTTGTCACACTGATGCTGGACTAGTGATCAGGACTGCCCCCACATATTGGTCATGGTTATTCTTGTTATGACCCTTTTGACCATACACAACATATGACTCTTTCTTCCCATTGTATGGCTTTTTCTGAGTATCATAGGGTGTATCTCCTTGGATCTTTCCGCTTTTGATTCCAACTTCGACCCTTTCTCCAGTCAATATTATCTCGGTGAACCCAACTAAGGAACTTCCAATTAGGTGATTGAAGAAAGGTCCTGTCAAAGTTCCCATAATGATGTCAATCAGTTCCCTATCAGTTAAGGGTGGCTGCACCCTTCCAGCCAGGTCTCTCCACTTTTGGGCGTATTCTTTGAATCCCTCATTTTTACCCATCATCATATCTTGTAGTTGAACTCTAGTCGGCACCAGGTTGGCATTGTATTGGTGATAGAAAACAATGGCCAAGTCTTCCCAGGTGTGAATATGGGAACCCTCCAATTGGTAAAACCACTCTAGTTGAGTCCCAACCAAGCTTTCTTGAAAGAAATGGACCCAAAGTTTCTTGTCGGTGGTGTGCGGCTGTATTTTGCACACGTAAGACTTCAGATGAAGCTTTGGGCAAGAAATCCTATCATATTTAACAAAAACTGGTATCTTGAATTTATGGGGAATGACAACCCCCGATATTAAACCTAAATCATCAAAATTCAAACCAGGAATGGCTTGAATCTCAACAGCCTTCAACATATCCTCTAGCTGCTTGTACTTGTCGTTGATAGGAGGATACTGATCATCAAAATAGTCTTCATCATCGGACACTTGATCATTGACACACCCGACCCGGGTACTTCTTGCCTCCTCAGCTTGATTTTCGTCTTCCTCAGACGAATCTTCAACTACTGGCATCTGGCAGATCGGCTCTTTGAATATTTTACCCATGTCGACTAGGGCTTTCCTTTTTGGTTTCTTTTTGGATGCCAGCAACGTCATTAACTCTTGTTGCCCCTTGGCCAAGGTCAGCAGAGTCTCTTGAAACTGGGAATTTTGTACTTGCAGGTCTTTCACTGTTTTCTCGATATCCATTTTGCTAAAATAAACAGTTAGGAAGATAAGGAGATTTGTGTGGGAGAAACCTGTCTTGATATGATGCATGGTAAGTGGATGCATGTTTTCAAGGATCTCGCAGGGTAAACACAAGAAGATGCAAGAAGTTGAGTTTTGATCAACAACTTTGATTGGAGAACTTCGTATTATTGAATGTCCTTCCGCGAGAATCAAGCTCACCATGTCAAGTGGGTCATAACCCTTGACTCGAGATACCATGCTTTGGTCTTGTCGACATTTGGTTAGAGGAAAATAAATCCTCTTGCCCCTTGATAGACGTCTGGTTCAACGTGACCGTGCATCATAGGCCCTTGAGATCCTTGAAATGGTTATTGAAAATTCTATGATATGATGTTATGATGTTATGTACAAATATGCAAAGTAAGCAAGTTATTATGTACAAATAGTCATATACACAAAGCAGACAAGTCCTTAAGTTTAGGCTTGTATGGAGTTTGTAGGTAAGTACCCTCTTGAAGTTTAGTTTGCTCAACCTGTCCTAGTAATAGTAACCGGCTTCTATGGGATCTCAATATCACTGACCTTTCTTTTAGGCATTGTCTCAGCACAATCAATCTTTTCTTGTGGCCGAGATATCCCAAAAGTCCGATCTCAATGAGTGTAGTATCGAGTATCAACCAATTTTAAGCTTTCCAATGAAACCGGCTATCTCACTACTTCCTAATGGACAAGTTGTTCAATTAAGGTTCTAAGGTCAGTTAGTGCTTGTTGTACCCCAAAATTTTCCCTCCCATATTCTTCAAGGTTTGTCAAGAATCATCTGCAATTGGTTCAAGACTACTCAAGGGTTGCAAGTCCAAACATCTCCTAAGCCAGTCAAATTTAGGGTTTTGGTTCCTTCAATGAATTTGGGATTTTCAATGGCTCAAACAAGTCCCATAGGCCTACATACATCCTCAAGCATCTACATGTCAAGTCTCAAGACTCACAGCACCAAGTTGCACAGTCAAAAGCCCTATTTGGTTCACAATCAACTACAGGAGCAAAATGGTCATTTTGCAGTCAAAAGTCAGAATTTTTGGTCAACATCTTATTTTGAGCACACAATCATCATTTGATCAAGTCTTGATCATGATTCCTCGAGCATGGCTCAAAAATCATCAAAGATGCAAAAGTTGCTATTTTTGGACAACTGAAAAGTCAACTATAACTTGACCAAGGCATAACTTTTTCATGGTTTATCAGAAAAATCCCATCCAATGCTCATTTTGAAGGGTATGACATTTCCTACAACTCATCTTCACATTCCAAGTCCAAGAAATGCTCTCACAAAAAGTTATCAATTTCTACATTATAGGTCACTTTCAAAAGTCAACAAAAAGGCATTTTAAGTCAAAGACCATAACTTGAGATTGGTAAATCCAAATGACATGGGACCAAAGGCATTGGTTAGAGGACTTCAAGACCTTTCCAAAATGTCCAAGAAAATGTTCATAGGATCAAAATTGAGCAAGATATGCATTGGAGAAGTTGGGAAATTTTTGTGAATGTGCAAAAGTCAACTTTGCTCAAAATACCTTATTTTTGCTAATGGGCCTCAAATTCCTTCTTGAATCTTTACCCAAAGCTTATGCACGACCCATTGAGCTCAAATTGATTTATTTTCTTATTTTTAATTAATTAATTGAATTTTTTATTTATATTAATTCATTTAATTGATTTAAAATGTAGAAAATATAAAGATATGGTTCTCAAATCTTTTTATGAAGCAAATAGGCTCAAGGCAAGCTGGAAAATTCGTGTGCCAATCAAAGATGTCAAAATCTCCTAATTTGGCAAGGTTTTCCAATCAAAAATATGCAAAAAGATTTGATTGAAATAAAATATTGAAAACATGAATTCCATGGATTCTTGGCCAAGATTGTAACCTAAATCCATTATACTATATATGCTGAACCTAACCCTAATGCCATTCACGTGAGATTGCTGCAAGAAAGCCATATGCAATATTGGAAAAAAGTGAAGAAAATTCAAAACTGAATTCCATAATTTAGCGTGGTTCAAAGCTTGTTTTTGTTTCTAATATATTGCAGGAACTCCCAGGAGTAATTTGCAATCAAAATCACACGCTAACACTCAAGAAACACGCAAGAACAGTCCCTTGGTTTGTCACCTTTTTTTTCAGAATCGCATCTCACCATTCATGCATATTTAACATCTCTTGTTGTTTGTTTTATGTTCATAGAACTCAGGTGAAGCTTTTGGTGTGGTTCAATTGGATTAAAGCGCCCTAAAACAGGAATCACCATTAACGGATTTTAGGGTTCTTGAGGTTTTAAATTGGGGCTTTCCCATACAAGAAAAATTAAGCCTCATGACGCCCATGGTTGAACTCAGGAGATCAATACGAATTGAACAAGACTATCGCGCCCTATTTATATAGCATGTAGACCTATTCGTTATTTTTCGCCGTCCTGTTTTGTGGGGGTTAAAAACCCCCGCTAACCATTTGTTTTTTTGTAGGCACAAGGAAGAAGACGATTACGTGTTTCTACATGGTTGGCTGGTTTGAATAAAAGGCGCGCTTTATTGGTTGCAGCATATGCGTTGTTTTGTTTAATATTATTTTCATTGCCCATTATAATAACAAAGACAGGCGTTTGGCTTAGTGGAGGATGATGTGGTTGGTCACCATTGGGACCTGGGTTCGATTCCCAGGTCCCCCAAATTCCTTGTTTCTATTTTTTTCAATGAGTTCACATGCAGGCTTCATGAAAGACTCCACCATAAACCTCACGCTGCAGCTTGCCAAGTGGCCACTAACAGCAATCCAATGGCCAAAAAGTGGATGACTACCATGTTCCTGGTCAACCAACGTGCATACAACTACCAAAGTCAACAAGGCTTGTGAGCTTAGTGGGCCTCAGATTGCTAACAAAACTCCTAACCTGGCCCAGCACCCCCCTGGTTTTCTTTCTTTTTTCTTATTCTTTCATATTTTTAATTCTTTTAATTATTATTATTATTATTATTAACTAACAAATTATATTTTCACAATATAAATCCAGAAAATTAAAATGCAAGTATTTTATTATTTATTAAATTAATTATTATTTTTTAAATAAATATGGTTAATTAATTTAGTCCTTTTTTAATTAAGTCAACTTTAACTTTTTCTCAATAAATAAAAACAATTTAGAATTAGGGTTTTCTTTTGACTTTTAATTTCTTTTCTTTTTATTTCCATTAAAACATAAAAAACACAAAAACATTTTCTTGTAAATATTAATTGATTAGCTATTAGGTTTAATTTTAATTGCATAAAAGGACTAAAATTACTTTCTTTTCTCAAAAGGGTCAAAACCCTAAGGACGTCCCGATTCAATCTTTCGCGCGCATATTTTTAACTCATTATTTATTTGATCATTATTTATGTATCTGTTCCGGAAATGTAATAGTTAATTAGGGTTTATCGCTTTATTTAATTTCTCACAATTTATTTTCCAAACGGGTTATGTTTTTGGCGATGTATAGACCTGCGCCTTGTAATAGCGTAGATTTACCTTTCCGCACTTTATTTCCCGCACAAACATTAACTGTTAATTATGCCTGCAAGACTCGTATGACATGCTCTTGATTTCCGAAATTTTGTCGTCCTGTTTATCCATTCTTTCCTGCATCAAAATATCAGATCTTTTCAGGTCTTATAGAGTCTGCCTTTGGTAGGAGGAAGCTTGAGAATCTTCAGTAACAGGATGCTTCTCAGAGCATTCTGCAATATCCTCTTTTTGACCTAGTTCTTCAGCAGGAATCATCTTCTCTGGAGTATCAGTCATATTGAGATCTTCTGACTCTGGTTGACCTTTGTATGTTGGACGATGTTCAGACCAGGGAGCATTGTCCATAGGGAGAACTTCTTCCTTGAGAAGCTGGCTCAGAACTTGATCTTCAATTACTTTTAGCAGATTACTGAAGTTCTGTTGAACTTGTTCGTAGCTCTGTTCTTGCATCTTACGAGTTTCAGAACATACCCATCTTCTGAACCTTGTCCAAAGGTAGTCTGATGCAGCAGGATCAATCAGCTCAAGACTAGCTTTCTTCAGAGAAGTGATCCACTTCTGTACTTCTGTTTCAAATATCAATAAGCTGGTACCAACATCTGGAGAGGGTTCAGATGGTTTTGGTTTTGGAATAGCTGTTTTGTGGGTTATGGCAGCAAGACGTTCAAAAACCGTTAAATCAATGACAGTCTTGACGTTGTCATCTGGATTGTTCTTTGGTGAGGGAGTGGGAGAGTTTGGAATAATTATTGGACTAGTTAGGGAGTTTGGTGGAGTTGATTCTAGTGAAGATGGAATTTGGGGAATATCCAGAATGGTTAGGGGAATACGGATGGCCAGAGGTTCAGTGATTCCAGGAATGGGAATGGTATCAGAATCAACAATTTGGTTGGGTTAATCGTTATGAGGTTCTGGTTCACAGGATTCAGAAGTTTGAACTTCTGGTTGAAATAGTTCAGGTTGTGGAGAAAGTGGATGAATTTCTGGTTGAGGAGATGGAGGTAGTGGTATTTCTGGTTGTGGAGAGAGGGGAATTTCTGGTTGTGGTGCTTCTGTGGTGGTTTCAGAGTTTGGATTTTCTGGCATGGGAGCAGAAGTGTGTTGGTCAAAGGTTTCTATATCTGATAGAACTTTTGCAAGTTCTTGTTGGGTTGCTTCAATATTTTGATTTGGAGGTAGGGAGTGAGATCCTCTAAGAGTTAAGGTTTCTGAGGGGTCAAATTCAATGTCAAAGTCATCAAGTGTTTGTGGTGTGGGGTTTTCTGATGGAGTGGGAATTGGTATAGATCTTGATACAGAAATTGAGTTTAAAACAGTTACAGAAGAAGGATTACCTCTCTTTTTAGGAGTCCGCTGGGATGATCCTTCTGCTACAGCCTTCCTTTTCTTGTTTTTCTTCAGCACAACTTCTGGAGCCTTCTGCTGCAGATCCTGAATATTCAAATCTGGTGTTGTACCAACCGCCTTGCATGCATCTAGATATCTGACTATTATCTCAGGTTTAGAATCAATCTCTGAGAACATGGGAAAATTATCCAGAGGGATTCTTCTTCTGGAGATTGCTTCAAAAGAAGTGACATTGGGTTCCTTCTTGATGTTCTCAATTAACTTCAGATTCTTCAGATTCTTTGCATTCAACTGTTTGCCAACAGTAGCTTCCAAAGAGCTGATTTCCTGAGCTTCTGTTAGATGATCAATCAGCCTATTCTCTGTTAGAATATCTGATATAAGCCTTCCTAGGGGTATCTAGTCCCTTTTTGTGCGCTCCTCTTCTCTGGTTTCCTTAACACTGGTCCTTAGATGGTTAAACAGCAGATGAGCCAGATTCACCTTAATCTTCTGGGAGATGAAGTAGATTAGAAATTGCTGATCAATATTGATGTAGTCAGGAGAGCTGGTAGGCTTCCTGTGGTTTATGCATCCCAGAATAATCTTGGCCCATATTCTGTGACGGTCTTTTAGATCTCTTATCTTGCTGGAGGGAAGACCCAGAGTGATGATTTCTCTAGCAATTAGGGCGACATCAGCGCATCTTTCAGCCATGTCAATACATCGTACACCACCACCATTGTAGCCTATTAATCTTGCAATGAGGTCCTCAGTTATGACTATCTTCTTCCCCATTATGTATGAAGTAACTTGATGGTTGGAAGATGAAGCATGAATCCAAAATTCCTTCACAAGGATTGGGAATGTTGGACCCATCAGTCGGTCAAAATATCTGTCCCAGCCTTGAGCCTTTACTTCTTTAGAGAGATTAAACCCGTTCTCTTGAAGACTGTTAAAGTCCACAATCAATTCTGAGAGTACTTCTAGATTTTTGATGGGTGTGAGAAGAGTTCTGAAGGGTTCTTCATATTGTTCGGAGGAATCTATTTTCTGAGTACTGGAAGTAGGGTTGCTTGAGGAAGCCATGTTCACACTGAAGGTTTTGAGAAGAAATTGAAAGGGTTTTGAGAAAGGATGCAAACTGAAAATCAATAAGATTGTAGAGAAAATGAAAGTGAAAGTGAAAAAGTGTAAAGAGTGAGAAATGTGTTTAAATAGATTTTAAAAAATATTTTGAAAACATAAACGGCAAGAGAGAGAAATAAATTATAATGATTATGAGCATTTAATGACAGCTGATTTTGGGAGATTCAGAAAGATATTGGAACGGTTACCCATGACATGTGTCCCAATGCATCCAATCAGCGCTTTTGACCTTTCAGAAACGTGAACGCGTGTTCAGCCTCAGAAAGTAGCTGATGATTGGATGACACCTGTTTGCTTGAGTGAACTGCACATTTCTATCCTTGAAATGAAGCGCGCAGATCTTCATGGATAGATTCTGATACAATCTGTACTTCTAAAGATCTGAAGAAAGATTGATCAGTAGTTCACAGAAAAATAAACAAAGTTCTGAAGGTTAAGATATGGAATCAAAACAGTTTTATTATGGGCAGAGCTTCATGCTGAGATGTTTCAGAATGAATTTGAACCTATCTTCAGAAAGAGGTTTTGTAAAGATATAAAGCCATTGATGGTCTGTGTTAATAAATTTTAAATTTAGAATCCCTTTCTGAATATAGTCCCTAATAAAATGATGTTTTATTTCTATATGCTTAGCCCTAGAATGCAAAATAGGATTTTTACTGAGACAAATAGCAGAAGTATTGTCACAGAGGATAGGGATGTTACTCTCAAATATCTTGAAGTCCTCAAGTTGACTTTTCAACCAGAGCATTTGTGTGCTGCATCCAGCTGCTGCTATGTATTCAGCTTCTGCTGTTGATAGAGCTATTGTGGATTGTCTTTTGCTGGACCATGAGATCAGATTTTCTCCCAGAAACTGGCAGCTTCCAGAAGTGCTTTTACGTTCTACTCTGTCTCCAGCGAAATCAGCATCACAATATCCTATCAAGCTGTAATCACTTGATTTTCTATAAAACAAACCCAGATTGTAGTACCCTTCATATACTTGAAAATTCGCTTAACTGCTGTTAAGTGAGATTCTCTAGGATCTGATTGGAATCTAGCACAAATGCAAACACTGAATAGAATGTCGGGCCTTGAAGCCGTCAGATAGAGAAGAGAACCAATCATACCTCTGTAGACCTTCTGTTCTACCTTTTTACTTACCTCTTCTCTTTCCAGAATGCACGTGGGGTGCATTGGAATCTTTGATGGCTTACATTCTGAGAGATCAAATTTCTTCAGAAGTTCTCTGACATATTTGCTCTGATGAATGTAAGTTCCTTCTAGGGTTTGATTAATCTGAATGCCCAGAAAGAATTTTAGTTCCCCCATTAGGCTTGTAGGTGTTTAGGTATTGGCTTGCATTTTTGGTAAATTCCAAGTGTATGTATGAATGTCATGACTGATGTCATAACATTCTAGTTCAGGTTGTACTAACTCTTTAGGTACATGTGCAGAAAAATATTGTAACTCAAATACTGATGTTTATAAGTGTGTATCTGAGCATGTTTGCAAAATGATCACATTTTGCTAATCAGTAGACAGGTTTTCTCAGATGTCATAACAGATGTTATGACATCCTGTTCTGAACTAGCAGGATTGCAGGATTGGATAAGTCTGAGTTTTTTCAGGAAATAACTCAGTCCTTC
Organism: Vicia faba; assembly: GCA_948472305.1. Classification (NCBI taxonomy): domain Eukaryota; kingdom Viridiplantae; phylum Streptophyta; class Magnoliopsida; order Fabales; family Fabaceae; genus Vicia; species Vicia faba. The sequence goes on from CATIWC010000399.1 coordinate 383,184, forward strand.
CTAAACAGAATCCTGCGTTTTCTGAGGAGTAACCTAGCTCAACTCTAACCTGATCAACAAAGTACTGTGACCTGGTCTTTAGGTCAAACGGAATCAACCCTAGGTTTTTGGAAACCCTAACTGAAGTTGCAGCTGCTATATATTCAACAGAGCTGCGGTTTTTGAAATCACCCCTGCTGATTGATTAGAAGATCAATTGTGTAATCTGTATAGATTTGTTTGTTGTACTCCAAGCAATTATCATTGTGATAAGTGCCTTGGAATAGGTTTCAATTGTAAGGGTTGTGTAGCACTCAAAGCTTTGAAGCAAGAGTGTTTGAATGTTACTTGACTAAAGCTGTGAAGCAGAGTCAAGTTAGTTGTGTACATCACTCAAAGCTGTGAAGCACGAGTGAGTGTGTTACTTGATTAAAAAGCTGTGAAGCTTAATCAAGTGTGTGTTTTGAAGAGTGTCTTCATCAATTCTCAAGTCAAATTGGTTTATGTATCACTGCTGTGATTGAGGGGGAGTGAGTAGGAACTCAGGTTTAAGTTGTACTTAGATTAGAATTGCATTGGGTAGGTCTTAAGTGAAGGAGATAAACTGGTTGGTTTATTCCTGAATTAACATCTCTTATAGTGGATTCTCTCCCTGGCTTGGTAGCCCCCAGAGTAGGTGTTGTTGCACACTGAACTGGGTAAACAATTGACTGTGTTATTTACTGCTTTTGTATTTACTGTCATATAGTAAGTCAGATACCGTGTCATAACATTGGACGTGACATTGAGTATCTGTAGCCAGAATTTCAATTGGCATCAGAGCAGGCACCCTGCCTGTATTACTGGGTGAGATCTAGGGATATCACTTTCTGGCACTATGGACAAAGAAGGAGTTTTTGGAAATAGACCACCCATTCTGGATGGAACTAATTATGACTACTGGAAACCTCGTATGATTGCCTTCCTAAAATCTCTGGACAAAAAGGCTTGGAGAGCTGCTGACAAAGGATGGATTCATCCCACCATAACTGAGGAAGATGGGACAATCAGTCTGAAGCCTGAGGAAGATTGGAGTAAAGAAGAAGATGAGCTAGCCCTGGGAAATTCCAAAGCTCTAAATGCCTTGTTCAATGGAATTGATAGAAATATTTTCAGATTAGTTCATCAATATGAACTGGCCAAGGAAGTTTGGGACACTCTCAAAACTACTCATGAGGGAACTTCCAAAGTAAAAATGTCAAGGCTTCAAATGTTGACCACTAAGTTTGAGAATCTAAAAATGATGGAAGATGAAACCATTCATGAATTTCACATGAACATCTTGGAGATTGCCAACACCTCAGGAGCACTGGGAGAAAAAATGTCAGAAGAAAAACTGGTGAGGAAGATTCTCAGATCCTTGCCTAAAAGATTTGCAATGAAGGTAACTGCCATAGAGGAAGCCCAGGACATTAGCAAGTTAAAAGTGGATGAACTTATTGGGTCTCTTCAGACTTTTGAGATGGGGATCACTGATAATGGTGACAAGAAGAACAAAAGCATAGCACTTGTAACCAACACTGATGTTGAACACAAGGAGGATGAAGAAGAAAACATATCAGAAGCCATTGCCATGCTTGGAAGACAGTTCAACAGGCTCATCAAAAGAATGGACCCAAAGTCAAGGTCTAATGTTCATAACATTCCTTCTGACATTGACAGTTCCAGCAGAAGACCAAGATCAGAAGATAAGGAAAACCAAGGCAGAGGAATTCAATGCCATGGATGTGAAGGATATGGACATATTCGAGCTGAATGTCCTACCTTTCTTAAGAAGCAAAAGAAAGGAATGACTGTTACTTGGTCTGACTATGATTCAGAAAGCAATTCTGAAGAAGAATCTGCCAAACTAGTTACTGCCCTAACTAGTGTTTGTACTTCTGAAAGTGACACCAGTGATGAAGAAGTAACATTTGAAGAACTGGCTGATACCTACAAGAAATTGTGTATCAGAAGTGGTGAAGTCTGTGTGCAAAATGAGAAACAATCAAAACTCATTGTAAAGCTGGAGGCTGAAAAGAGAGCAAATCTTGAAACTATAAGTCATTTAGAAGGAGAAGTTCAACTGCTGAACTCACAACTGAATCAAATGACCAAATCAGTCAAGATGTTGACCAATGGAACAGACAAATTGGAAGAGATTCTTCAGGCTGGACAAAATATGGGAAATAAATCTGGCCTAGGATTTGTGGAAACAAAGAAATTTGTTACCAGGAAGCAAATGTCAAAACGGATGTCTCAACATTACTCTCAACATCAGGGACAGAGACACATGAAGAAGAGGTACCAAAGATGGAGATGTCATCATTGTGGGAAATATGGTCACATAAAGCCCTTCTGCTTCAGACTACATGGATATCCTAATCAGAAATCAGATGTCAAACCTAAGTCTAAAAAGGTACCACACGCTCCTCAATGGAAGAAAAAGGCTACTGCACTGATAGCACACACTTCCCTGAAGATCTCAGCAAAGGAAGATTGGTACTTTGACAGTGGATGTTCCAGACACATGACTGGATTCAAAAATCTCCTCAATAATGTTATGCCTCACACCACCAGTTTTGTGACCTTTGGAGATGGTGCTAAAGGAGAAATCAAAGGAGTTGGTAATTTGGACTACCCTGGAGTTCCAAGTCTGAATAAGGTACTGCTGGTAAAAGGGTTGACTACTAATCTCATCAGCATCAGTCAATTATGTGATCTAGGATTCATGGTCAACTTCTCAAGATCTGAATGTCTAGTGTTTAATGAAAAACTAGATATTGTAATGAGAGGAATCAAATCCAAAAATAACTGTTATATGTGGCAGCCTGAGAACACTGATATCTCCACTTTGAGTCAAATCATCAAAGAAGAAAAAGAGATGAAACAGTGGCAGCATAAACTTGAAGGAATGAAAAGAGCTATTCCTATGAAAGATGTCAGAAGAACTCCTAAACTACAGGCTGATAATATATGTGATGTGGCAAAGAACAAGTCTCAAAAATTCTGGTCAACACAGATGCTACCTGAAGACAATGTTACACAAGATGTTGTGACATTGTGGTGTGATAATCTGAAAACATTCAACATTTCCTTGAACCCTATTGACTTTGGAGAGAAGAAATCATTTGAACTGAAACATAGTTTCTCTAAGCTTCAGCTAACTGATTCTTCTACCAAGGCGCTTGTTGGAAATAAACTTGAAAATTTGAGGGGCAGATTGGGTATTCACCAACATGAGAAATTATAGCAATTAGTTTTGCTAAAAACAAGGGTTGAAGGGATTAATTCTATTAAGTCTATATTTAGTGGGTTGATCATATTCATTCACAATTCCTTCAAAAGCCTTCAGAAGTTGAAAAGACTCCCTTGTACTCCCTATCTCTCTCATCCTTGCAACCTGTTTTCTCCTCCCAATCAAAGAGTTTTCTCAAACTGCTACTGCTACTCAACGTTAAACACAATGTCTCAGACATCATCTTCCACTATGGCGGCTTCGTCTCACTCATCATCATCGTAATCTGATCAAGATTCTAGGGCAATCACGACATGCATAGAATCTGAAGTACTTGAGGTCACTCCTCTCAGGGAGATGGCAACTAACCCAGCCAAAGTCAAGAAGCTCAGGACCAGACATGCAGGAAGAGCTCAAGCTACAGTCTCTGGTAATTCTTCTCTTCCTTCATCCCCTATACCTAATAAAGAAGGAACAGTTCAAGTACACCAAGCTATTGCTAGACTTGTTACTAGCATTCTGAGTGGCAACCAATCTGTACCGGGGATTTCTATTCCTTTGAATCAATCTGAAAGTCCAAATGTGGAAGGTTCTGAAAATATAGATGTCACTGAGGATGTTGTGACACCAAAAGACAACATTCAGAATCCCTCTGAAAAGGCTGTTGATCCACCTATCATTGATGTGGATGAAGATTACTCAGATAATAAACTGATTGCTAATGTGAACCCTAGCATTGCTAGGAGATTGATGAAAAGAAAAAGTAGTGAGACTGTTAAAACTAAGAAGTCCAAGGCTGAAGGGATGGCTGAAAAAATTCAGACAAAAGGGAAGAAGGCACAGGTGCTGACTGCTAGACAACCAATCTCCAAGAAAAGAAAAGAACCTGAAACTTCTGACTCTGATGATGAATCAGAATTTGAGATTGACATTGACAATACTCCTATCAGAAGAAAGCTCCTCTCCAGCAAAATTGCTAGAGTGCCTGAAGTGCCAACAGACAACATCTCCTTTCATCATCCTGATAATGCAAACAGATGGAAGTATGTTTGCTTGAAGAGAATAGCCTTGGAAAGAGAACTCAACAATGATGCCTTGGAGTGCAAAGACATCATGGATCTGATCAGGAATGCTGGGCTAATGAAGACAGTGATGAAGTTCAGCAAATGTTATGAAAATCTGGTTAAGGAGTTTGTAGTGAACCTGTCCAATGATTGTGCTGATGGGAGGTCAGCTGATTTTGAGAGTGTGTTTGTTAGAGGAAGAAGGGTCAAGTTCTCTCCATCAGAAATCAACAAGTTTCTTGGAAGAACAAATAAGGACTGTCCTGATGTAGAGGCAACTGACAATGAAGTATGTTTGACCATCACTGCCAAGCAAGTAAAGTGCTGGCCATTAAAAGGGAAGTTGAATGCTAGTAAACTCAGCATGAAATTTGCCATCTTGCATAAAATAGGTGCAGCAAACTGGGTGCCTACAAATCACAAATCAACCATCTCCACAGGATTGGGGAGATTCATCTATGCTGTAGGAACCAAGACTGCCTTTGACTATGGAAGGTACATCTTTGAACAAACCTTGAAGCATGCTGGCAGTTATGCTGTCAAAGGACCAATTGCTTTTCCCTCCCTCCTTTGTGGAATCATCCTTGCACAATATCCTGACATCCTTGTAGCAAGAGATACAGTCTGCAAAAGAGCCCCTGCCCTTGGCCTGCACTACAAACTGTTTCAGGGATCCCATGCTCCAGACATTGTCATAACATCAGCTGGGACATCGTCTGCAAAGAGCCAGTCCAAAACATCAGATGTCATAGCTGTTTTAAAGGAAACATGCAAAGATCTGGATGCTAGAAAAAGGACCCTAGAAGCTCTAATTGCCAGGCTAGAAAAGGAAGAAGCTGAAGAAAGCAGAAGGGAAGAAGAAGATGAAGGACAGCTCAACATTGAAGAAATTGGCTCCTCTGAATCTGATGACAGTGCTTGAAGGTTGATTGCTGCTTGGTGGTGTTGCTGGTGGAGTTTGGAAGTATGTTCTGCTGTTGTCTGCTGCTGATCTCATTATTTTGTCTTGGATAACTGTATAACTTTATAAACATGTAATCTTTGGCCCATTTGTGGCTAAAGTGGGGGAGAATATTTTTGGTACTGCTTAATTAGTACTTAACACTATATTTTTCTGCTGTCACTTATTTCTGCTGCTATCTATCTATCTCTGATTGTTTAGGGACTTTAGCCAAAAATCTGCCAAAGGGGGAGTTTGTAGGTGTTTAGGTATTGGCTTGCATTTTTGGTAAATTCCAAGTGTATGTATGAATGTCATGACTGATGTCATAACATTCTAGTTCAGGTTGTACTAACTCTTTAGGTACATGTGCAAAAAAATATTGTAACTCAAATACTGATGTTTATAAGTGTGTATCTGAGCATGTTTGCAAAATGATCACATTTTGCTAATCAGTAGACAGGTTTTCTCAGATGTCATAACAGATGTTATGACATCCTGTTCTGAACTAGCAGGATTGCAGGATTGGATAAGTCTGAGTTTTTTCAGGAAATAACTCAGTCCTTCCTAAACAGAATCCTGCGTTTTCTGAGGAGTAACCTAGCTCAACTCTAACCTGATCAACAAAGTACTGTGACCTGGTCTTTAGGTCAAACGGAATCAACCCTAGGTTTTTGGAAACCCTAACTGAAGTTGCAGCTGCTATATATTCAACAGAGCTGCGGTTTTTGAAATCACCCCTGCTGATTGATTAGAAGATCAATTGTGTAATCTGTATAGATTTGTTTGTTGTACTCCAAGCAATTATCATTGTGATAAGTGCCTTGGAATAGGTTTCAATTGTAAGGGTTGTGTAGCACTCAAAGCTTTGAAGCAAGAGTGTTTGAATGTTACTTGACTAAAGCTGTGAAGCAGAGTCAAGTTAGTTGTGTACATCACTCAAAGCTGTGAAGCACGAGTGAGTGTGTTACTTGATTAAAAAGCTGTGAAGCTTAATCAAGTGTGTGTTTTGAAGAGTGTCTTCATCAATTCTCAAGTCAAATTGGTTTATGTATCACTGCTGTGATTGAGGGGGAGTGAGTAGGAACTCAGGTTTAAGTTGTACTTAGATTAGAATTGCATTGGGTAGGTCTTAAGTGAAGGAGATAAACTGGTTGGTTTATTCCTGAATTAACATCTCTTATAGTGGATTCTCTCCCTGGCTTGGTAGCCCCCAGAGTAGGTGTTGTTGCACACTGAACTGGGTAAACAATTGACTGTGTTATTTACTGCTTTTGTATTTACTGTCATATAGTAAGTCAGATACCGTGTCATAACATTGGACGTGACATTGAGTATCTGTAGCCAGAATTTCAAGGCTCATCTCAAATTCTGCCTGCATACATTTAGCAAACTTTCTTCCCAGAGAGGGTTTAGTGGATCCAAATATGATGTCATCAACATAAATCTGACATACTAAAATGTCATTCTTAACTGTCTTACAGAACAAGGTTGTGTCCACTTTCCCTCTGGTGAATTCCTTTTCTAGCAGGAAGTTACTTAATCTTTCATACCAAGCTCTGGGAGCTTGTTTCAGACCATAGAGTGACTTCTTTAGTTTGAAAACATATTCTGGATTTTTGGAACTTTCAAAACTAGGAGGTTGGTGCACATATACCTCTTCTTCTATATAGCCATTTAAGAATGCACTCTTAATATCCATCTGATACAGAGTGATGCCTTTATTAACAATAAATGAAATTAAGAGTCTGATAGATTCTAACCTGGCGACTGGAGCAAAGGTTTCTGTATAGTATATCCCCTCTTGCTGACTATAACCTTGTGCTACCAGTCGTGCTTTGTTTCTGATGACTTCACCTTGTTTGTTCAGTTTGTTTCTGAACACCCATTTTGTACCAATGACGTTGAATCCTTTTGGTTTGGGAACTAGATCCCATACGTCATTTCTTGTGAATTGATTTAGCTCCTCTTGCATTGCTAGAATCCAGTCATTGTCCAGAAGTGCTTCATCAATTGTTGTTGGTTCAATTAGAGAAACCAGTCCCATGAGGGATTCTTCATAGTTTCTGAAGGTAGATCTTGTTCTGATTGGATCTTCCTTTCTTCCTAAGATTGTTTCTTCTGGGTGATCCATGCTTCTTCTGGATGGCCTTTTCTGGAGTTGATCAACAGAAGGTGCTGGATTGCTTGCAGTGACTCTTTATGATGTTAAGGGAGTATCTTTGTTGAGAGCTTCTGATGATTTGTCTTCAGTACCTGTGAGTTCAACTTCCATACCTGCAAGGAATTCATTCTGCTTTGACTTTTGAGAGTCAAGCTTATCATCAAAAAGAACACTGATTGATTCCTCCACAATCTGTGTTTCTGTATTGTATACTCTGTACCCTCTTGAGCATTCAGAATATCCTAACATAATACACTTTTGTGCTTTAGAGTCAAACTTGTTCAAACAATTTTTTGTATTCAAAATAAAACATGTACATCCAAATGGGTGAAAATAGGAAATGTTGGGCTTTCTGTTCTTCCACAATTCATATGGAGTCTTTTCCATAATAGGTCTTATGGAGATTCTATTCTGAATGTAACACGCTGTGTTTATTGCCTCTGCCCGGAAGATCTTAGCAACGTTAGTCTCGTTGATCATGGTTCTGGCTATTTCTTGCAATGTTCTGTTCTTTCGTTCTACAACTCCATTTTGCTGGGGAGTTCTAGGACAAGAGAAATCATGCATAATGCCTTTATCATTAAAGAATAACTCAAAATCTTTGTTTTTAAATTCTCCACCATGATCACTTCTGACTTTGACGATTCTAAGATCCTTTTCATTCTGAACTTGGTTGCAGAAGGTAACAAACACAGAGTGTGACTCGTCCTTGTTCCTTAAGAACTTTACCCATGTCCATCTGCTATAGTCATCTACGATTACAAACCCATACTTCTTGCCACTAACTGAAGCAGTTTTAACTGGTCCAAATAAGTCAATGTGCAGAAGTTCTAATGGCTTGGAGGTGGAAACAAAGTTTTTGGATTTGAAAGCTGGTTTTGCAAACTTTCCTTTCTGACATGCTTCACACAGAGCATCTGAATTGAACTTCAGGTTAGGAAGTCCTCTGACCAGATTGATTTTGTTAATCTAAGATATTCTTCTCATACTAACATGTCCCAATCTTCTGTGCCAGATCCATTGCTCGTTGTTAACAGACAGAAGACACTTTACGTTCTGACTTTTCAGTTCAGAAAGTTTGATTTTATAGATGTTGTTTTTTCTCTTTCCATTAAATAGGATAGTCCCATCTTTCTGACTAAGAGCTTTGCATGAATTTTGATTGAAGATTATATCATAACCGTTATCACTTAATTGACTTATGGATAACAGGTTATGCATTAATCCATAAACTAATAAAACATTACTTATAGAGGGAAGATTTCCATTACCTACTGTTCCAGAGCCAATGATCTTTCCTCTCTAATTTCCTCCAAAGCCTACGTGGCCTCCAGGCTTAAGTTCCAGGCTTTGGAACATATGCCTTCTTCCCGTCATGTGTCATGAGCAGTCAGAGTCCGGGTACCATGATTGGTGTCTTTGCTTTGCTGCTAAAGATATCTCTTCTGTATCTGATTCAGAGTCTAACTCAGAAGCTTCACTGTCTTCAGTTATGTTTTCCATGAGAGCTATGTTTGCTCTTTCATCATCTGATTCCGAGTTAGCTTCATATGTGTCAGAATCATCCCATGTAGCCATGAGACTTTTCTTCTTTTCCTTGCCAAACTTATTTTTGGGCTTCTCCTTCTGAAGCTTTGGGCAATCACTTTTGTAGTGCCCTTGCTCGTTACATTCATAGCAGATGATGTCTTTGTTGTTTGGCTTTCTGTTTCCTAAAGAACCTTCAGATCTTCTGTGTCCAGAGGAGGATTCTGACCATATGTATCTGGAGGAAGATTCATTCTGACTTTCTGATCTTCTGGGATTCCTGAACTTCCTTTGCCTCTGCTTCCACAATTGGTTCACCCTTCTGGAGAGGAGAGACAGTTCATCTTCTTCTGATGAGGACCCATCCGAGGTTTCTTCCACAGCCTGTAAAACTTTGGAGTCAGATTTTTTGTTAGGTTTTAAAGCTAATGGCTTACCTTGCTTTTGAGGTTCATCTGCTTCTAGCTCTATCTCGTGACTTCTGAGGGAGCTGACAAGTTCCTCCAGAGAGATTTTGTTGAGATCCTTGGCTAGCTTAAACAATGTGACCATTGGCCTCCACTGTTTTGGCAAGCTTCTGATGATCTTCTTAACGTGATCAGCAGTGGAATACCCTTTGTCAAGAACTTTTAGACCAGCAACAAGAATTTGAAATCTTGAAAACATAGTTTCTATTGATTCACTCTCTTCCATCTTGAATGCCTCATACTTCTGAATGAGCGCAAGGGCTTTGGTTTCTTTGACTTGAATGTTGCCTTCATGCATCATTCTCAGAGAGTCAAACATATTTTTGGCAGTTTCTCTGTTTGATATCTTCTCATATTCTGAATAAGAGATGGCGCTGAGAAGAATTGTTCTGGCCTTGTGATGATTTCTGAACTCACACTTTTGCTGATCAGACATCATTTTCCTGTCAATCTTCTGACCACGTCCATCCACTGGGTGCGTGTATCTATCAGTTACCATGTCCCACAGATCAGCATCATGGGCCAGAAAGAAACTCTCAATTCTGTCTTTCCAATAGTCAAAGTTCTCTCCATCAAAGACTGGAGGTTTGCCACTGAATCTGTCCCTTTCTTCATTGTTGTCATTGCTGATGTTTTGACTTGGTCCTGCCATTGTGTTTTTCTGACGCTGGATCTTGTACTGACACGGTTAAGTGTTATAAGCTCAGAACCAGGCGCTCTGATGCCAATTGAAGATGTGAAAAACACAAGAAGGGGGGGGGGGGGTTGAATTGAAAAACTTGGATCAAATAATAAACAGCTTTAAGACACAGTATTTTTTATCCTGGTTCGTTTGATCTCAAACTACTCCAGTCCACCCGTCAAGGTGATTTCTCCTCTCTCCAACGAGGTCTTAATCCACTATTCTAAAAGAATTACAACAGCTACTTTAACAACTGTTAAAGTCTTCTTGAGTATAACCACAAACCGGTTTATCTCAAGGAAATCTTTTACAAGAAATGAACAAGAGTGTGTTGTTGTTTTCTAAAAAAACAGTATATCACAACTGTGATAGTTACACAAATTAAGCTTGGAATAAAATGAATTTGCTAAAGCTTTTGAATATGCGTGGTTTGGAAGGCTTGGCAAATTATGTGTGTACATGCGTGCTTCTTTAATCAAGCAGACCTGTTTATATAGGCAAGGCAAAGATACGTTGTCCATAAAGCAAGTTTAATGATAATAACGCACTTTCCTTTTGGAGAAGATCTTGTCTGAAGAAAGCCGTTAGCATTTAATTCTGTCTTGAATAATTAATAACGCTTCAGAGTCTTCTTTGCTTTAACTGCTGATAACGCTTCAGAGTGTTGATGACTCGGTAAAGATGTCTTTGATCAGAGTCAGAGTGTATTTGTTTATGCGCAGATTCTGGTCATCAAGCTTCAGCGTATAATCTGGTAGCTTCAGCGTGTAGCACATATTACTGATCTTCTGATGCTGATTCCATCAGAACTTCTGTATATACAAAACATAATTTTAAGAAGCATATTTGTTTTATATATATCTTTGAATTTATTTATTCTTTGTATTTTGTTATCATCAAAACTCTAATCAATGGTTGTAGAATCAAACTATGTTCTAACAACCGTCAGAGGTTCATACGAGCTTAGGGAATGGTAAACAAAGTGGATAGAAAGACATTGGGACATAAGAACTCCATCCCTTTGGAGCCTTATCTTAAGTGGGCATGAAAACACGCTCAAAATCTTATGATGCCTTATCCTGCCATCCTACATATCATAATGGAACCTGTTGCTGATGAAGAGGTACCTTATACTATCCTCTATCCTGACATGTTGATTACTCTTGAGGAGTTTCAAAGATCTTGGATCCAGATCAAAGAGGAGCGAGATACCTTTGAAGCCCAGTTTTATGCAAGCGAGAAAAAGGCTTTGGAGCTTAGAAGACGACTGCATGAAGAATAGAGTTTGAACGCCTATATTGCACCAAAGAGGATACGCTGATGGGAAGCCTGAGTCCTTTCTGATTTAGGAGTTTTGTTTTATCTTTGTTTTTTCTATTGTAAAGCCCAAAAGGCATCTTTGTAACGATTCAAACTATTGAAGACAAATAATGTTTGTTCTTTTTTGGCTAAGCAAGTTTAAGATCTTAAAAGTCCTTGAAAACATTGCATAAACATTATCATGCATTTCATTGCATAAATAGGTTTTTCAAGACAAGTTTCTTATTTTCGCTATTTATTTCAGCAAAAGAAATGGCTCTCAAACAAACAATAAAGGATATTCAAGCTCAGAACGCTCAATTTCAGCAAATGTTCCTGGCTCTGGCCCAGGGGCAAGAAGACCTGAAAGCTTTAATCCTCAGAGAGAAGACCAAGAAGCCAAAGAAACCAGTTGGTGTAGTGAATTTGGGAAGAAGGATCAGAGGACTGGTTAAGCAGACTATAGATTTCGCGACCCCGTTAAATGAAGGGGACAATCAAGAAGAGAAGCATGTGGAAGAAAACAATAATCCAGGGTCTGAGGAAGAGGAACCTGACTATTCTGAGGAGCAGTATCCTCCCGCTGATCATAAATACAAACAGCTAGAGGATCGGCTCAATGATATGGAGATGCAGAGGATACCTGGGTTGATTTTGAGGAGCTAGGGCTGAATTCAGGGGTGGTCATCCCACAAAAATTCAAGGTCCTTACTTTTGCTAAGTACGACGGCGTCTCCTGTCCCAAGCTGCATTTAAGGTCGTATGTCAGGAAGATTCAACCCCACACTACTGATAGGAATCTGTGGGTACATTTATCCCAATATAGTTTGTCAGGGACTCAGTTGGAAAGGTTCTATCAACTGGAGAGAACCAGCGTCCGCAATTGGGAAGATCTGGCTGCTTCTTTTTACAAGCAGTACCAATATAATGTTGACCTTGCCCCGACTCGTACACAGTTACAAAGTATGTCTATGGGTTCCGATGAAGATTTTAAAGATTATGCCCAAAAATGGAGAGACCTTGCGGGAAGAGTCCAGTCTCTATTGTCTGATAGGGAGGTGGTGGACATGTTCTTGGGCACGTTATCCGGGTCGTTCTTTAACCATCTGATTGGAAGTCTGTCTGTTGGGTTCACTGAACTGATACTGATTGGTGAACGAGTAGAGGCTGGTATTAAAAGTGGAAAATACAGAGAGATGCATCCTCCAGTGCTGCAAGAAATCCTTTCACATGAAAGAAGGAGGTCAGTGCTGCTTATAGCCAAGGAAATCACAACAAAATTGAGTGTCATCCGACGGTAGAGGCTGTTACGATTTCCAATCCTGCATCAGACCAGCAACAAAACAATCAGCACAGACCAGATGCGCCTAGAAGACGGTTTACTCGGATCAACATGACTTTATCCCAGGTTTTACCATATATGCTGAAGTCCAATCTGGTGACTCTGAAGGAGGCCCCAAAGAATCCTAATACTGCCTCTCCCCACTACAATCTGAATGCTCGATGTTCTTACCATTCCGAAACTTTGGGGAATGATACAAATGACTACCGAGCTTTAAAGAACAAGGTGCAAGATTTGATTAAGGCCAAGGAGATTGAATTTGATGCTCCCGAGACACCTAATGTAATAACTGTGCCAATGCCCAAACATGGCCAAGGTTTCAATGCTATTGATGATGACCGTTTTGTATCTTCCGTGGATGAATTAACCACTCCTCGTCTTACTGTCAAAGAGAATATTTTGAGCATCGGTTTATTTCCAAGTTATGGTGACGGTTGCCACTTATGCATATCTCTACCAGATGGCTGTTTGTTGTTGAAGATGGGCGCCTAGCTCCTGATGGTCAACAAAGAAATCATGTTCGAGAAAGTTCCTCTTGCCAGAAATTCATATGAAGATGTGTCAATAATCACCATTTCCAACAATCCTCCCAGGGTCTCCACCAAAAGACCCGTCACAATTACATATGTTCCGAAGTATGCTCCGCTGATCATCACCATGCCGTGGCCAACACCATATTCCTCGGATAAAGTTTTTCCTTGGAATTATGGGGCTGACGTCTATTAGCATGGCGTCAAGCAAGACCTATTGGCTATCAAAGACAAAGTTGTTGAAGGTACTGATCCTGACATCGTCAATATCATTGGGACCAGTAAGATAACAAGAAGTGGAAGAGTTTTCTCTCCTGAGATCTCTCCTAAAACTGTTGCTACTCCCGTGATCATCCCTGCTGCTTTTGCTCCTGCTAGTACTCCTATTACTACTCCAGTAATTATTCCTGCTGCAGCTCTTGTCAGTATTCCCATGGTTACTCCTGCTGTTAGTCCTACTGTTATCCCTATTACCGAGTCAGCCGAGACTCGGGGCAAAGAGGTATTGGTTGAGCCTGTCCAGACGAAGGCGCATCCAGAAGCCATCCTTGAGGCTTCTAAAAAGGAGATGGAAGAGATATTGAAAATAATCAAGAAGAGTGGCTACAATGTGGTTGAACAACTAGGGCAGACCCCTTCCAAGATCTCAATGTTGGCCCTGTTATTGTGCTCTAAAGCCCATGCTAAGGCTTTGGTAAAATTTTTGAAGTCTTCCCATGTGCCTCAGGAGACCTCCACTGATCAATTCGAGAATTGTGTGGCTAGTTTGACAACTGACAATGGTCTGGGATTCTCCGATGCAAAACTAACTCCCAAGGGGAGGAAACACAATGATGATCTGCATGTCTTTATCGAGAGCAGGGGCACTACTTTGGCCCATGTTCCAGTGGATACATGTTCATCGCTAAATGTTCTGCCCAAGAAGGCCCTTGACAGATTGGGTTGTGAAGGATTGACTCTGAAACCCAGTAACATTATGGTGAGGGATTTTGATGGTTCCAAAAGAATGGTGCATGGGGAGGTGGGAATCCCTATCAAAGTGGGTACTCAGACTTTTAATTCCACTTTCTATGTGATGGACATCCTCCCATCTTACTCCTGTTTATTGGGTCGACCCTGGATCCATGGGGCTGGTGTTGTGACTTCCACCCTACATCAGATGATGAAGTATCCAGTCAATGGGAAGATTATCACAATCCATGGGGAGGAGGAATACATGGTGAGCCACCTGAACTTTTTCAGGTATGTTAAAATGGACGACGAGTTCATTGAGACTCCCTGTCAGAACTTTTAGGAGGTTCCACAGACCGTTGCTGCAACCAAGACTGCTTCCAAGGTCTCGAAGACTACAAGGCCTCCATTGAAGATGGCTTCTCTAAAAGATTCCAAGGCAGTAGTTGAAGGAGGTGGGTGTATAATTTAGGGCCAACTTCCGGATATTCCCTACAAATCTGACAAATTTGGTTTGGGTTTTACTCAGGAGCCCAGAGAGTTGTTCGTCGATCTCGCATCGGGGGACCACCTTTACGGATCAGCAACCATGGAGTTAATGCTCTGGAAGACAGTGATAGTGACCATGACCTGGACAAGTGGATCTTCCCAACCATCAGCGGTGGACTCAGCAATTGGGAGGCTAAAGATTTTGTTCCTATCTCTTTTATTCAAGAGTAATTTGTCTTTTTGTTTTAAGGAAATGTAATATTTGAACAAATTGAAACGTTAAAGCCTTGTGTCTTACCCGAGGCTCAGTGGTCTATTTGTGAGGGTCATTGTTTCATTTTCATATGTCATCAATAAAACATTGGACGTTTCGCATGCAAATTTTATGCTCTTCGTTTTTCTTTTCTGCTTCTTTACTTTATCAAAAATATACAGCTATGCTCTTACGCACACCCACATATCGAACTGCAGATCCACATCCACTTTGGATCCCATTGATAACGGTTTTGCTATTGCTCGTTATGACTTTGAAAATCCGATCTACCAAGCGGAGGACGAAGGTGAGGAAGATTGTGAAGTACCAGGGGAAATTGCCAGACTGTTACAACAGGAAGAAAGGGCAATACAGCCTAATGAAGAGCCGGTTGAGACAATTAACTTGGGTACTGAAGAGGACAAGAAAGAAGTAAATATAGGTGCTAACTTGGATCCTAGTGTCAAACAACAGTTAATACTGGTGCTACATGACTATGTTGAGGTTTTTTAGCTGTCACCTCTTATCCTTAATGGGTTGCTAATGTCGTTCTAGTACCTAAGAAGGACGATAAGGTACGTATATGTGTGGATTACAGAGACCTGAATAGGGAAAGCCCCAAGGATGACTTTCTGCTTCCCCATATTGATGTTCTAGTTGATAACACCGTACAATATAAAGTATTCTCCTTCATGGATGGTTTCTCCGGGTATAATCAGATCAAGATGGCACCTAAGGACATGGAGAAGACGACCTTTGTCACACAATGGGGCACTTTCTGCTACAAAGTTATGCCATTTGGACTAAAGAACGTTGGGGCAACCTATCAACGGGCCATGGTAGCTTTATTTCATGATATGATCCATCACGAGATAGAGGTCTATGTTGATGATATGATAGCCAGGTCTCAGACTAAAGAGGAGCACCTTGATCACCTACATAAGCTATTTGACAAGCTGAAGAAATACAAACTGAGGCTAAACCCAAATAAGTGCACTTTCGGAGTAAGATCCGGTAAGCTCTTAGGCTTCGTTGTGAGCGGCAAAGGTATTGAGGTAGACCCGGAAAAGGTCAAACCTATATAAGAAATGCCAACTCCTTGCACTGAGAAGGAAAATAGAGGATTGTTGGGACGCCTAAACTACATTTCCAGATTCATTTCCCATCTGACGGCTACTTGTGAGCCAATCTTCAAATTATTGAAGAAAGATAAAGCAGTGAAGTGGAATGACGACTGCCAGAACTCCTTTGACAAAATCAAGGAATATCTTCAACAACCTCCAATTTTAATGCCACCAATTGAAGGAAGACCTTTGATCATGTACTTAACAGTATTAGAGAACTCAATGGGGTGTGTGTTGGGGCAACATGACGAGTCTGGTCGAAAAGAGCATGCAATATACTACCTTAGAAAAAAGTTTACCGACTGTGAAACAAGATACTCACTGCTCGAGAAAACTTATTGTGCTTTGGCATGGGCTGCTCTCCGACTAAGACAGTATATGTTGACTCACACTACCTTGTTGATATCTAAAATGGATCCTATCAAGTACATCTTTGAGAAGCCCTCTCTCTTCGAAAGAATAGCAAGATGGAAGATGATCCTGACTGAATATGACATTCAGAATACAATCCAGAAAGAAATTAAGGGAAGTGTACTAGCTGATCATTTGGCTCATCAGGCTGTGGACGACTACCAATCCATGAATTTTGAGTTCCCAGATGAGAACATCATGTTAATAACTGATTGTGAAGAACCTGGACCAGATGAAGGACCTAAAAAAGGATCCTGGTGGACTATGGTTTTTGATGGAGCTTCCAACTCTCTTGACAATGGCAACGATGATGTGATCATATCTTGAAGGCTGTCATACTCCTTTCACTTCCAGGTTATGTTTCAATTGTACCAACAATATGGCTGAGTATGAAGCATGTATCATGGGTCTCAAATTTGCTATCAACTTAAGGATCAAATTCTTAAGTGTATTTGGAGATTCAACTCTAGTAATCAGTCAGATCAAAGGATAATGGGACATGAAGCATTCTAATCTCATCCCTTACAAAGAGCATGTGTTGACATTGATTCTGCATTTTGAAGAAATTACCTTTGAGCATTTTCCACGAGAAGAAAATCAATTAGCGGACGCGTTAGCTACGATGTCATCCATGTTCATTGTTAGGTGGGACAATGAAGCTCCTCAAATCACCATTGAGAGGATGGACGAGCTAGCATACTATCACGAGATTGGTATTGAAGAAGTAGTGGACAAGCCTTGGTTCCATGAAGTCAAAAGATATCCCGAAGCCCAAGAGTATCCTGAGGGAGCTTTAGTCAACGATAAGAAGTTCCTAAGAAGGTTCTCTGCCAAATTATTTCTTAGTAACGGGATCCTTTACAAGCGCAATCATGATTGTACCTTGCTTCGGCGTGTAGACAAGAGTGAGGCAGAAAATATAATGGCTGATTTACACGAAGGTACCTTCGGCACCCACTCTAGTGGGCACTCAATGGCTAAAAAGATCCTACATGAAGGATACTACTGGTCCACCATGGAGGCAGACTATTATTAGCATTCGCGAACTTTCCATAAATGTCAAGTCTATGTTGATAAGGTGCATGTACCCCCGGTTTCATTAAATATCTTGACTGCTCCTTGGCTATTCGCAATGTGGGGCATCGATATGATTGGGGAAATCATACCTACGGCTTTTAATGGACACCTCTTCATCCTGGTTGCCATTGATTACTTCACAAAATGGGTCGAGGCAGCTTCATTGGCTTCTGTTACCAAGAACGTTGTGGCCCGGTTCATTAAACACAACCTTATCTGTCGGTACGATATTCCAGAAAGAATCATTACAGATAATGGTACCAATCTCAACAACATTATGATCATCGAGCTCTGCATGCAATTCAAAATCCAGCATCATAACTCTTCTCATTACTGGCCGAAGATGAATGGCGATGTAGAATCTACTAACAAAAACATCAAGAAAATCATACAGAAGATGACGGTGACATATAAAGATTGGTATGAGATGTTACCATTTGCTCTTCATGGTTACCGCACCATAATGCGCACATCAACAGGGGTAACTCATTTCTCTTTGGTATACGGTATGGAAGTTGTCTTACCCGTAGAAGTCCAGATCCCTTCTTTGAGAATCATGAAAGATGCAGGGCTGAGTGAAGATGAATGGGTTCATACTCTACTTGACCAATTAAACTTGATTTATGAAAAGAGGCTTGTGGCTGTCTGTCATGGTCAGATGTACCAAAAACGAATGATTAAAGCTTTTAACAATAAGGTCAGACGTCAGGTATATCGGGTCGGTGATCTGGTAATCAAGCGCATTATACTGCTGCAAAGTGATCCCAGGGGAAAATGGACTCCCACATACGAAGGGCCATTTGTGATCAAGAACATTTTTTCTAGTGGAGCCATGATCTTAACCACTATGGACGGTGACGACCTTCCGCACCCTTTAAACGCGGACATAGTTAAAAGATACTACGCATAAACCAAGACCCACTAGGTCGACTGGCCAAGGCAAAAATTAGGGCATCCCAGCGAACCAAAAGGGTTCGGGCAGAAATTAGGGATATACATAAAAAATTTGTACACCTCGTAAGTCGAAAACCTGAAAAGGTGGCTTGGGCAAAAAAGGGTATCCCGGTGGACTAAAAACCCGAAAGGGAGGTCCAAGAAAAAGTTAGGGATTTAAAACGTACAACTATGTCTTGTTGGATCACCTTACAGCCAATCTTTAGTATCAACTATCGAGCTCAAGTGGTACTAATCAATCCAGTAAGCTTCGAACAAGCAGCGAAAGAGATGAGACGCTCAAAGACATAAGGCAAATAGCGGAATGGGAACCCAATGGGATTATTTCACATAGCTGTTTTTTCTTTGTATACTATATTTGTACGGTTTCTATTCTTACGACGATATTCTCTTACTAGGATGTCTGTCTCCTTGTACAAAAACGCTTATTCAAGTTAATACAAAGCTATTCCTTTGAAAATGCAAAACTTATGTTTTTTTATTTTTCTATTTTGTGTGCGAAAACGTCCAATGATTATTTTTTGAACATATGCATTTGAATATAATTACTGCTTACGAATATACACCTAAAAAACAAAAATACAGTTGCTAATGACTTTAAGAGACGGGACAATATCTAAGGGCCATCCACAAAATCCCTGCAAATGTTTTCCCCAGTAGATACATTCTCTAACAGGTACAGAGGCAGGGACATCCTGCTACAAGGTCACCGCCATATTCTCAGCATGCAGTCTAATGGTGTTGGGTGCTCTCATATCCCCAACGGAGCAGGAATCTCCAATTTACTGTTCCAACAAAAAACCCTCCAGTGAAGTCGCCAAGCTTCTCAAGATTTCCCAACAGGATTTCAACAAAATCCCGAAACAGTTCGCATAGTTTATCTTCCCAAACATAGTTTATTTCTCTAACAACGGAAGTTCATCTCCCAGCATTTCAACTTCAATAAATTGGAAGACCTACATTCTTCCCCCCAGCGACAGTCAGGGATTTATTTTCCTTAATTCAACAATACAGCAATGGAACGACTGACACGTTCATACATTATATTCATACATCATTTCTACAAACATCATAGCATATGCAGCAGAAATGCATATATCACAATTTCATTTATTCTTAAGAGCATCAGGCAATTCATACATCATGACATCGCATGAAACTGACTTTACCTTTTTAGGTTAAATTAGCAGAAAGACAAGCACTGTCAACCTATACAGTAGGTCAAAGATTAATGCCCGAAATCAGACGGGGAAACTATCTACACGACCAAGTGGTATGAACTCCTGAAGCAAGACGCGTTTACCAACAAAGACAAGTTCCAGATTAATACCTGTAACAAGCCAGGAGAACTATCTGTGGACGAGAGATTGAAGATTAATACCGGTAATAAGCCAGGAAAACTATCTTTCTTCCTCAGGTCAGAGATTAATACATGTAACAAGCCAAGACAACTATCTCAACGACCAACAAAGACAAGTTCCAGATTAATACCTGTAACAAGCCAGGAGAACTATTTATGGACGACCGATTATGGATTAATACCTATAATAAGCTAGGAAAACTATCTACATGAGCAGATTGAAGATTAATACCTGTAACAAGCCAGGAAAACTATCTTTCTTTCTGAAGTCATAAATTAATACCTGTAACAAGCCAGGACAACTATCTCAAACGACCGACAATTTTCAAATTCCAGATTAATACCTGTAACAAGCCAGGATAACTAACTTTGAATAGCTGATTATGGATCAATACCTGAAACCAGACAAGAAAACTATCTACACGACCAGATGAAGCAGCCCTACCCAGGTTCCTTCTCATACACTTTCCGATGAAGTCTTACACGGACTCATCCTGAAACAGCCCTACACAGGTTTCTTCTGATACATTTCCTGATAGCAGTTAATTTAATTTTCCCCAGCAAATTACTGTGAAGTCTAGATTTCAACCAGAAAACATCAAACTTTTATAACTCCTCAATAGAGCCTGGGACAACTGAAGTTCCTAGACTCTACTCCCCATAGAGTTTTCCTCAAGCAGGATAACAACAAAAATCAATATTCTCCAGTGGAGTCCTCCTCAGACAGCAGGAACAGGAATCCTCACAAAGAGATCTCTTATGAAATTAGAATCTACTTTGGATGGCATCTTTAAGCCCATCTCCAACGACTCACTGTCATATTTTCTAAATGGCACCTTTAAGTCCATTCCCGACATCATCAATCATCAGTGTTACATCATGCGAGTGCAAATTTCTGGGCACTCTAGTGTTCAATCATCTTCCACCTTCAGATCACGAAAGGAAGACAAGTCAATCTAAATCCTCAGGTTTAAAAAGATTGAACAGGGGCAGCTGTTGTACCCCAAAATTTCCCCTCTCATGTTTTCCAAGGTTTTCTCATACATGGATGGTCACAAACACTTGCCTAAAGAAAATGAAATTTTTTAAATGATGTTTAAGTATCCTTCGATTGGCATGTCAGTAATATTCTTCAATTGGAATCTGGACCAGGAGTTTCGACCGGGCTTCTAGAACCCTTCGACCAAGCATTGGCCCATCAGCTTCGATTGCACATTGGTTCCCCTTCAAGCAGGCCTTAGTCCAAGTTTCATTCAGGCGAGAACCCCCTGCAAGCTCCCGTCGATCCACCAGCAGTGACCTCCTGCATGTTTACTTTGATTCACAAAACAGTGGGTTCCTACATGCCAACTTCATTCAAGGCAAGGGGCTTCTCTAGACTTGCCTTAAATTCACAAGGCAAAAGATTCCCTCATCATGCCTGCTTTTGTTTCACAAGCACAAGATTTCCACATTATGAACACACAAATGGAGCCTTCGAAGGACATATGTTTGGTCTTCTCAAAAGACACACATTTGTTGGAAACAAACTTGTTTTGCCTTTTGATGAGGTTTGGTTCAAGCTGCTTGTTGGGCCAAAAATTATATGTTGCCCAGTCCAAGCCTTATGCACCATTACATCCATGACAAAGGGAGATTCCACTGGCCAGGATGAAATCTTTCGTTTGGTTTAGTTAGGTAGTGTCAACTCCAGTCGAAGAACAAGGCAACTAGGGACTCAATCAAAAGCCACGATGATGAGGCCTGAGGCAATTTGAAAGAAAGTAAGGAGGATTCTTCAAAGCCTTCGATTGATGAAGAATTGAAGCAACCTTCGACCAGTCAGGGAGAGTTGATGTTTCGATTGGTTTGAGTTTAAAGAAAGTCATTCAAAGGAAATAACACTAGGCCAATCGAATACCAACACTCGAGGGCATTCGAAGGAGCCAAATGTGTCAAGGTTCATACAAGTTTAAAAAAGGCATGAATATTTCAAAAATGGAAGTCTTTTAATGGGTCTGATTTTTGTCTCATGACCTTCATGGCTTGCTTAATGGTTGTCTCTTTCCATTTCCATGCACCCTCGTCTCCTATAAATACAAGACACTCACACCACCAGTCAAGGACTAAAGACGAACAGGAGATACATACACTAGAGAACATACACACTATACGCACACGCTGTCTCATAAGCCACACAAAAATTGTCAAAAAACCTCCTGAATAATCCAAATCGAAGCAAATCTTCCACAATGCTCCATTCTCTCCCGGAAGTTTGTAGGAAGCGTGCCCAAGTACTTAGCAGTTCCAACATATACTGGAGCATCACTCGCATACTCTGTCCTTTGGTAATTCGCTTTTGATCTTAATCTAGCTAAATGTGCAATTTTTAAATTCATGTCAACCATATATTTATGTTATTGCTAATGTTTATGCTACATGTAAGATTAAGCGCAGGGATTGAGATTGTGTCATGGCTTGGGCACGATCCACATTTTCTTTCGAATCTCAAGGTTCATGAGGTTGTAAGATGAAGTAGATTTCAATTTAGACCCAGAGGACTCGATTTAGGATTATGCATTCACAGGCTGTCGAATCTAAGAACGGATTCAACCCAAGTCTGAATTTTATCTTGTTTTCTCTAATAAATTTCCTGCAGGAGTACAACATACACCTCTAACATTCTCTGTTGGATCGAAGGCCACGTCCTTCCGTGGATCGAAGGTCACCCTTCATTTGGATCGAAAGCCATTTTTTCTTTGGATCGAAAGACTTTTGCTTCTTGTATTTTTATTTCTACTACTCATTTCTTTTTTAGTTTCCCTTTATTATTTAAATTAACTTTAAATAAAAAAAATCATAAAAAACATTTGGTTAGTTTTCTTTTTAATTAAATTAATTTTATAAATAAATAAATAAATTATTTTAATATTTTATTTAAATTAAAATTAAATAGACTTAAGTTTTATTTTCTTTTATAATTAAAAACAAACAAAAAGATCTTTACACCTTAGGATTTTCAGACGTCTTTTCTACTTCACGCGCATTTATTTATTTTCGCATTTTTCATATTATTGTATCTTCCTACTGGATGTAATAGATTAAAACTAGGATATTTACTGCTTTATCCCCCTTATTCTTGGACATGTAAAAACCTCCTCCACAAAGCATTGTAATAGCGTAGATTTAAATTCCTACACTTTAAATTTCTGCAAAATATTAACTGCTAGTAATTAGGCTTGTATGGAAAGATTGAAATCAAACGTTAGCGAATCTAATAACAAAGATAAATGAACTGAATTGAATCACTAGCACATATACACCTCTAAGGTACGCCCACTTTGGTTGCCTTCGGAAATAAAACAATCATGTCCCTCGAAACGGGGACACTTTAGCAAAGACCCGTAAATCAAAAAGATCATAGTTCCTCGATGACCCTGCAGTTGTCTTTCGGTAAATGATCTAGTACCTAGACAAAATTGCTAAAGCGTCTCCACATGTTACCTTTATGACTGTACGTCCCTTCGATTGTCCCTCAACATCCAACGATAGTGTTACCTACTCACTAATAGTAGGATAGCACTGTCTAAAGGATAGGAGGAAAAGAACGATCTTTTCGAGTCCAAGTAGATAGTTGTTAGATGCTTGCTCAAAACAAATTTTTACACCTACACAAAAACATTTCAAAAACATTTTCAAAAAAATATTTGTTTTATCAACACTCTTGAGGACTGATACAAGAGTTATTATAAATCAAATCGCCGCACTAAGGCATTTTTTCAAATTTCTTTTCAAAAACACACAAAGCACAAGGTATTTTAAAATGAGCTAAGCATCTAAGAGCCTGTGGAAAACTACGGATGGAAAGGGTGCTAACACCTTCCCTTTCCATAATCTAAACCCTTTACTCAGAAAATTCCCGAAAAGGTTTTTTTATGTTCTTTTCACTCTTTCTTTAATTTGGATAAAAGAAAAGTCGGTGACGACTCTTGCTTTCCACAATATTTCTGATAAATCACCTCTAAAAATTTTAAAAAATACGAATTTTTTTTGATAAAAATACGAAATTGAATATCAGAAATTTCAAATGGAAATTTTAATTTTATCACATGTCCAAAATGATTTTATTTTTAACAACTGTAAATTTTTTTAAAGTGAACAATAACAAAGACATTTTTTAGATTATGAAAAAATGGAGGTGTCCGAATTAATTTAAGGGCTGGTAAGTTAAATGTTGATGTTAGAGGAATGATATGTTCTAGTAGGTTTTTTCTAGTTAAAGTCACCGTGAACAATTACCATATGACACGCCTTGATCGAAGCCTGGTAGCCTTAGTGACAGAAGACTACTGAGCCATTCCAATTTTTTCTATTTTGTTTTTCACATGTTAAGTTTATCTGAAGTATTCATGTTATTTGGACACTTCCCTAAATTCATTCTGAGTTAACACGTTTCTTCCTACGTTAAATTCAACCTCATTGATTGAACCTGGTAGTAGTTCAAAGTATATTCAAGATGAGATCCCATTTTTTAGGGCATCAACAAGTTTTTAATTGAAAGAAAATGAAATTTTACATATTTGGTTGCTGAACGGTAATATTGCTTCTTTTTTTTAATAAGTATTTATGTGTTAGGTAAAAATTTGCCCTCTCAACTTTGAAATTCTTGTTTTCTTATTTGTAACCAAAAAAAAACATTGAAATTCTTAACTACTTCAAATAGCGTTAAAAACATACTTTAGAATGTTGAAATATCATCTAAAAAAATGCATAATTAAAAAAAAATTAAAAAGACAAAATAAATAAAATTGTATAATTGATTGAATGCATAAAATGTGTATATAGGAAAATATTATATTTTCCAGAATTATATGGCCAATAAAAAATGTTGTCTCGTTTTACTATTCATGTAGATAATGCGTTAGTTTTTTTCTATATATATATATATATATATATATATATATATATATATATATATATATATATATATATATATATATATATATATATATATATATATATATATATATATATATATATATCGGATATGTTGAGTAGTCTAAAAAGGTTGACGATAGCCGAGTTGCTAATTGTGAGACAAATAAGAGTCCAAGTCGATATAAGAGGTCAATCATATTATTTTCGGAGAGATGTTCTCGGGAGATATGTATAATCGGAGGGCCGAGTCGATAAACCAACATAATGGTTACAGGGTAGTTCCACGGTTGCATGAGAGTTACGAAAATTGATGAGGAGAGCGTTACATAAACATGATTACGACGACGAACGTTATGAACTTCATTTAACCATCGGACTTGAAGGGCAGCTTCTTAATGATCTCAGGACATGGGATGGAGTATAAAAGGGCTTCCCATTACAGGAGAATGACAGAACTTAAGCATAGACACAACCATATAATACATAAAATAACACTTCAATTATCATTGTGTTTGTGGTCTCACCTGATTCGCTTCAGAGAGATTGTCCAAAAGTGTTTTATTAGGAAAACATTTGGTGTCCACCGTACGGTCTCAGTAAAACTTTCTCAGGTCACACACTAATCCCTAAACTTACAGTTTCAGAATGTTTGGCCGGGTTGTCACCCAGCAGAAGTAATTTGCCTCCTCCACCACATATGACACACTTTTGGGCGATCGTGGAGGCTCTGAGACAACAGAATGAGTCTCTGCAGGATAATGTACACATGCTCCAACAAACTCAGTGCCAGTCGAAAGGCATATAAAGGAAGAGTTGCTTGATGCCCAACCTTTGGAAGAAGTAATATGGGACGATCAGGTTCCACAAAACTTCAAACCACCATCCTTGGCATCTTTCGATGGCAAGAGTGATCCACAGAAGCATATATTCTCAATTAACAATCAAATGACAATCTTAGGCGCCTCTAACTTTTTGAAGTGCAAGTTCCTGGCATAAACGTTTAAGGATGTGGCCTTACGTTGGTACATGAGTCTGCGTAGATTCTCAATCACTGATTACCAAGATCTAACCAGGAAGATGGTGCAACACTTTTTCGCCAGGGAGCATAGAAATGTGTCCACCACCAGCATATTCAATGACCACCAAGAGCCCTCTGAATCTCTCCGCGAATATATGGTGTGATTCAATGAAGAAATGATAAAAGTTTATCATCCGAATCAAAAAATGTTCGTAAGAGCCTTCTAGAATGGCCTGGAGGCCACCATTTCAATTAGTCTTTAACACTAAAATCGGCCAGCAACATGGATGAATTAATGAACAGGGCATAATATTATATCAAGGGCGAAGAAAGCAATATAGAGAAGAGATCCCAGGATACTAAGGAGAAGTCACATGTCTCCCAAAAAAAAACCAAAATTTTCACAAATACTGATCTTACAGAAAAAAAACGTAAAGAGATTATTTTGAATCAAAACTTTATCATATAATTCAAAATTTTATTTCATGGAAACAAATAATATTTGAATCAAATCTAAAATTTGTGATATATATATATATATATATATATATATATATATATATATATATATATATATATATATATATATATATATATATATATATATATATATATATATATATATATATATATATATA